>OU426987.1:95181048-95781048 GCA_911387755.1 Chrysotoxum bicinctum
TTTATTCCAAAAGTCTTTTTGGTATGCTAGTTTGAGTACAGAGGTTTTTGGTAAGGAGACTCTACAAATAAAGACAGAAAATTAAACGTCAAACTATTATATTTTGAATTGTTAATACATAGTTAGTGTTTTCGTTTTTTTTTTTTCACTTTTAAGACAACCCAGAATCTCTCTCTTTAAGTAATTGGGGCGGTACTCGTAGAGGATTGATTATGTTTTGATTTGTTGAACCAGGATCTATAGTCTTACAACTCTCAACGATACCAGTGTCTAAGTAAGAACACTAAATCTGAAATGGGGGACTTTAAATTGTCCTCCAACTCCAAATTGCTTAAGTAAGAAGTGCATCCAGGAAAATAATTCTTTCACTTCGAAACAAATCCGACAATACTGAATTTTGGCGGTGAGCTATATGGTATTTGTATTTCTTAATTCTATTTCTAAAGTTTTTTTTGGGGTGAAAGAGGGTGAAATTCGTTTTTTTTTTTTAATTTCTCGAAGAGAACCCTGAAGGTAAACATTATAGCTTATTTGAAAGATTGAAATACCTTTTCTCGTAGAATCAATAGATAAAGAGAGTTTTTCTAAATGCACAAATATTATAGGGTATAGTACACTTGTTAAAATTTCATGAGGGTATATTAGTTCCTGTAAGCTGATTTGTCCTTAAGTTAGAGCAGGCCAAATATCACATATGTCACGTTCAATTCTTATACTCCTCTACGACTTATTTATTGTTTTTTTTTTTTTTTTTTTTTTCATATTTTGCGCTTAGTTGTTAATTTTTTCGATAATTTCTAAGAATTAATTTGTAGTTTTCTTAATTAAGTGTAATGAGTGCTTCATCGTTATTACGCTAAGATTCACGTGCCTCAATTGTGGTGGCTTTTCATTTAAGCTAGAAGCATGAGTTGTGAATCAGTGTTCCGTTGGAGAAACGTTCGGCATATTGCGCAAAAAAAAAAAACGATAAATGGATAAATGGGTCTGTGAAGACGCTTCTTTTTGAATTTGGGTAAATACCGATCCATACGGAGTGCTCCAACATTTAACGCATTTCCAAAAATGTCGCGGTTTAGTGCCAACATTGTGGAGCAAAATAATCGGTCCATACTTCTTCCAAAACAATAGTCATATCATAATCGAAAGCGGCGAGCACTACAGATCGACGATAAGCCACTTGTTGTGAACTTACGAGTAAGGCTAGGACCACACTTGCGATTTCAATTGTACGATTTTTTAGTCGCAAAAATAGAACACATGAATTTAAATGCGAACGAACGTACTTGCTACCAACAAATCATGACGATTTAAAAGTCGCAATTTGTTTCATTTTTCTTGCGATGCGATTGTCGTAAGCTTAAATGAAACAAATGTACTCAAATGGATATGCCCACACTTGCGATTTAAATTACTGCGACTTAAAAATCGTAGTCGCAAAGAGAATTGGGCATGCACGTACCTGCGATCTTTATTCCACAATTTCTTAGCCGCAAGGAATAAGACACATGGCGTTAAATGCGACTGCACGCACATGCGACTTAAAAATCGTAGCGATTATAAAAATAAAATAAATTCCATTTTTTCAAGTGATTTTTCTGTCGCTATTTATTTGTAGCAAATGCGTGCACTCACATAAGGAGTATAGTGTGTTTCATTTTTTGCGATTAAACAATCGCGCGCAAAAAAATCGCAAGTGCGTGCATGACAATAATTTGTAGCGACTATGACTTTTTAATCGCTTCGACAAAAAATCGCAAGTGCGGTCCTAGCCTAAATGATAACATGAACATTGTCAGGATATGGTTCCAACAAGATGGAGGTATCACACAGCGCAAGCCACGATGGACAACTCCACAAGCGATTTGAGGACCTTGTGTAAAATGGTGACATTTAGCATCTTTATACTTCTTCCTTTGGGTCAATGTAGATAAACCACAAAAAAGTATGCCACCAACATAAAGAATGTCACTCTGAAACAGATATATGCTCAGTCTTTAACAATTGGATCCTATGAATACATGTCACTAAGCAAGGCAATGACGACCCTTGGAACGAAAAATCTGCTTACCCGGAAAATATTCCTTCCATTATTCTTAAGATGTGTTCTTCAATTCTGGCAAAACCATTACGTAAGCTTTTCCATCTTTTCTAAAAAATATCTTGAAGAACTACTGCCCGTCATTATGCTTTGCATTACAATTTTTTTTATAAGTTGCACGCACTCAAGGGATTATGACTACCCTTTTATTGTTATGATGAAACCCAGTGTGAGTGTTTGGGTAAAGTGGTGAGGACTATAAAGGAGATGTCGATGCACATTGGTCTTGAAAGCTTGTGTATCACAATGAGGGGAAAATCGAGAGGAGCAAAGTATTCCACATTCTAGAAGTGCGGTTAAAGTACGTCCGAAGTTAGGCTCATGGGTAAACTGTTGAGCATTCCCTGCTAGACGATCCTGGAAACAAATATGAGAAGCTGAGGGTGCTCTCATCAGCCAAGCAATGAACTGTACTAGAAATTTTAGACAAGAGATCATTTCTGAAGATAAGGAAGAGTGTAGGAGACATAACAGAGCCTTGGGGAACAACAGTATTTATTTTATGAATTTCAGACTCGAAACCGTTCAATATAACTTATATTGAACGGTCCGAAAGGTAATTTCTAATCCAACGAAGAAGAGCTTTGTGCGAAACTCTATCAAATGCTTTGGAAATATCAAGCGCTATTACCTTTGTTTCTCCAAAATTATGTATGGATTGGTTCCACTTTTCGGTGAAATATTCTATCAGATCACCATTAGACCTATTGCTATGAAAGCCGTATTGTGGACAATTTAAGAGCTTTCGTTATAATAAACCACTCAAATTAACCACTTGGGTTTATTGGATAGAGTCCAGAAAATAGCTTTCAATGTCAATGAAGATACGAAAAATATATCGGTTTAAGTGGAGTGATTGAATTTAATTCAATTGAAAGCTCAAGTGACCTCAACTCCAAGATCCGTTTCGCCCAGGTACAACCGTGGGCTCATCAGTTAGATGCTGCCGTACCCTTCTAAGACGCAAATGTTGGTCGATGTTTACCGACTCTTATAAAATTTACAGAATTAACATACTGTGAATTTTATATTTCTAGGGGAATTTAATTGAATTGAGACACATAAATTAACACTTAAGCCAATATAATTTTTCACGGACATTATTATTATAGTTGTCTGAATTTAATCAAAATAAAATTCAGTCTATTAATGCTGTAAATTGTATAAGCGTCTAACTGATGAGCCCACTGTCATACCTGGGCGAAACGCACCTTGGAGTTGATTATTTTTATAAACAGTAGTCTAGTGAAATAGCCAGTAGAATTCCTCCTCTTGAACAATTCATCCGCAATACTCGGGCTTCAGGGAATGCCGATCAGTTTATTTGTTTATTTGTGAACCCCATTTCTTTACTCTTGTTTTGTACCCAAACAATTTGAGGTTAGTCATTATAGCTTGAGTGCGCGCTGAATATAAAAAAAAACTGTTCTATGGGGAATCAAAAAACGTTTTGAATTGGTTTTCTTCGGCGATGCAAGAAAAGAATTACCCCTCCTGATCTGGCTGTAATCTATAAGCCTTTCATTCGTGCAAATATAGTGCACATCTTCCTTAGCTCTTATTGGCAGATGATCCTATAAATTTCTTCAGTCAGTTTGCTGGAATTTAAAATAGTTCTTTAAAAATAAAAGAGAACAATAATGTGAACATTTATAGCACGCGCACAACTCCGAATAATTTCATGTCATTTTCATGTATTTAATTGCTATATTAATATACAGAGTTATAGTGAAACCAATGTAAAATATAGAGCAAGTACTAATGGCACAAGCCCCAATTCACATTTTCCAATCAGGACTTTCTGTCATTAAGACCCTAACTTGGCCAATTTATTAAACCTTTTCTTTTAACGAGGAATACGGGAATGAACAAAAACGATGATCATTATTGCAATTTCCAAACTATATTTCGTTACGGAACTGTATGTTTTCATTATCGAAATAAGAAGTATTTAAGTCTTACTGCGTTAATAGTTTCCTTCAACCATATTTTTACCACTGAACTGATTCTTATCAAATTTGGTATTGAAGTCGATTATGTTATGGAATAGGTTATAATGCATGTGGCACATCGTGAAGCAAGCGTAAGTATCAGCTTCAGCTATTCAAAACCACACTTTTATAATAATCGTTCTGTGTCTGACTTTTCTCCCCCAAACATCACTATTTATACAAATCAAATCAAAGACCATGAAATGTCAGTGTGCCTTATGTAAATTAATAGGCAGGTATATCTCTCCCCTCCTCATTGACCACCAACCTAATCATGTTAACACCTCAGACCTCAGAACTTCATTTGTAATCGACTTGCCACTACTTACACGCACCGTCAACCCTACAAACAAAATAGTTTCCATAACACAAGGGGACGACGATGACGACCACAAAGACCGATCGACTTCGCGACGTATAGGTACCATATCTACAATGCAAACGAACCATACCGTGACACTGCACCGTCAACAAATCCATTCAACAATATTCACTGTTTGCCGTGAAAAGAGTCAGTAGAGCGTTTCTAATGGCTTGGCGCCGCGCCGTCACATCAACATGATCACTTAACCCACTAATCAGCCAAAGCAACAACTAGTTGGTGCACTTCACGACTGATGGAATTCGAGTCCATAGAGTTAATGCTGACAAGGGCGTGTGTGATTGTGATATATGCTTCAGCACACAAATAAAAACGAGGGTCGCATTCGTATACACATAAACTCACCGCTGACACAATTATTCAGGTTTAAGGGGGTTTTTGTTGGCTAAAATCAATTTATGTGGCAAGAGTCAAAATTAATTTAAATAAACGCACCATTATAGTCATGCAGAACTCTGAGACGGTATACTTCGAATGTGCATCGTCACAACTCGCCAAAAAGGAATCGGACAAAAATGCGACCGAATGGACAAAGAAATCAGATATCACTTGGGAATATAAATGTGGGAACCAAAGCCAAACAAAAAAAGTAAAAATTGTAATATACTTTACCAATTCAAATGAAATATACACTTAGAAAAATTTCAATTTATTGACCTTATTCGTCCTAACACTTGGAACACCTGAGAAAAAAGCTTTTAAGTCATAAGAGTGTGACTTTATCACAAAGTTAACAACTCAAAGAAATCGGATAACTGAAACATGGATAACTTGCTCTTTTTTAAATGTTAACTTCTTTTTAAGAAATAATGCATTTGGGGGAATTTAAGTGGGGAAGAAACAAATTTTTTAAAATATGTATCTATCTAATTCTATCCTAGGAATTTTACTTATACATTTATCAAACAATTTATTATTTTTTTGTTTTAGGAGCTATCAATATTTTGCGAAAGTTCACCGAGCCGAGTACTGAAAGATTAATTACGCGGATCCAAGAATCACCAAATAGGTACCTAATGCTTTTCACAGAAATTTCAAAAATTTAAGAGCTTAAGCCTAAGAAAACAATGGCGCAAAATTTTAAACAGCCTATTATTAAGGTATTATTATTATGATAGGTACTAGATACTTAACAATATGCTAACTTTATAGTAGTTTATTTACTCATTCTTAATTTTAAACATTTTCTAACTAGTATCGTACTAAAAGAATTTTATTAATAAATTGCTTCTGAACACACCTAAAACAATGACATTTCGTGTAAAAAAAGTAAGTATACGAACCTTTTTTGATGTTTGCAAATGTCAAAGAGTCATATGAAGCTAGAACGATACTAAAAAAATAAAATAGGTATTCGATGATTTTAACTTTAATAAAAGGGTAGAGAAAGTATGATGCTATATTCGATTAAAATTTGCAAATTCGTTGTTTAAGCCTAGTATCATACTTAAACAGCTTTAGCATCGTACTAATTCAATTAAAATTTTGCGCCAATGTAATTTGTCACATAAAAACGCATACTTTTGAATGATCAAATTGGAAGAAAGCTCAGAATAAAAACTTGTGACTGTAATTCGAAGGCAAGTGGGTAAGGATTTTATTGAAAATAAAGTCGCTATATTCACAACCAAAGAACCAGAAATTAAGACAAGAAATTCTGCAAAGTCCCCTAGGCAGTATACATTTCTGATCATTTGTCAAGAATGTAAGAAATTCAACTTCGTCTTCGGTTCTAACGCCCATCTACAACGACAAACCGATAACAAACTAGTTCGTTAGAGAAGGCAAATATTCTTACAGCTCTTTTTGCTGCTAGCTCTACGGTGCCTGACAGCAACATTGCCCCTCCTCATGCTTGAGAAGGTAAGTCATTCAACGGGTATATTTCCGCACTCGTATAGTTGCAAAATCCTTTTGAGATGTTGATATAAACAGCTTCGCTGGGCCTGATAGATTACCCCCATTCTTCTGAAGATGTGATCATCATCAATGGCAAAACCTTAAACCATTGCGTAAGATTTCCCATCGCTACTACCGTTCTGTAATCTTCCCTAGAATATGGGAAACAGCAATTGCAAAACGGCTAATTGCACTTACGTCCCTTCTTTCCGAGGTCATTTAATCACTGATAAATCATCAGCTCAAGAAATATCTGGAAGATCGAAAGTTTCTTAATAACCGGCAATACGGCTTTCACAGCAATCGCTCGTCTGGTGATCTAATGGCATATTTCACCAAAGAGTGGAACAAATCTTTACATTGTTTTGGAGAAAGTAAGTTTATTGCGCTTCATATTTCTAGGGCATTTGATAGAGTTTGGCACTAGGCTCTCTCATCGAAAATGTGTGCATTTGGTATGAACGAAATACTTATTCTTTGGATTAGAAATTATCTTCTAGATCGTTTAATACATGTTTACACAATAAATGCTGTTGTTCCCCAAGGCTCGGTCTTGTCTTCGACCTTCTTCCAACTTCATTGTTTTTCTGACGACTTTAACCTCAGGTTCTCATACTCGTTCTCAAATTCACATTCATCTTATTCGGAAGACGAATTGCAACGGTATTGTTTGATAAGCTCATTAAACTTCGATCTTTACAGCATTTTTAAATGGGGTATAAGAAATCGTGTTGAGTTTAATGCTTCGAAAACTCAATGCTGTCCATTTTCGCTGAAATGAAATGTACCTTTATGCCATTTTCCTTAAATGGCACTCAATGGCTGTCAGTACTCGGTGTGTGTGTCAACGACGATCTTCGGCTGCTAAATGCTAAGGATTTCTATATTGATGTAAGAAGTTTTTCACCTCCTTTGATCTGTCTACAATTTATAAGACGCTTATACGTCCAAAACTCGAGTGTAGCTCACATCTTTGGACAGACGCAGCATAAACCTCTCTTCAGGATAAAATTCAGATCAGAGCTTTAAAACTTATGGGAAACAGAACTGTCATGGATTCGTTGCCATCTCTTGAAATTTGTCTATTTCTATTTCATTTGCAAACATTCTAGACCAACACTTTCGGATGTGTAATTGAGCTAACGTCAGGATTACCACAAGGAAGTCACTTGGGCACTCTTATATTCTTGCTACAATGTTTTTTGTTTGATGTTTGCGGATGACATTAAAATGTTCCGTTGTGTTACGTCAATTAATGATTGTCATTTACTCCAATGTGATATTCATCGCTTGGCTGAAATGGTGTTTAGCCAATCAGCTTTTCTTGACGGTATCAAAGTGTCAATATTTATCATTTTTTAGGAGCCTATCACCTATTGCTTTTCAGTATTCTATAGAAGGTACAGAACTTTCAATACTTAACGAATAGAAATATCTCGGTGTCATCTTTGATTCGAAACTCTGCTTTAAATTCCATATAGACTTTGTGCTTGCTAAAGCTAACTCTCTGTTAGGATTCATGAATTGGAACTCTAAAGAGTTCACTGATCCTTTTACTCTTCGATCTCTTTTCTCTTGTGCAATAATATTTTTGCGGGATATTATTACATCCCATATAAATTGCCTCTCCTCTTGTCTCCTGTAAATTTCCTTTTTAATGAACCTCATCATCGGGTATTTATTGTAGCCAACTTAATATTAAATCTGACAATATTTATATAGTATCATTCAAAATGCCAGAATGTTATTTAAGAAAAATATATAAACAAAGATGTTCGACAGATCAGTGGTTTCCTAATATAAATGAAAATCTATATCATTCTTTCCCGACACATTTTGTTGTTTTTTTTTTCAACCTTTTCAAGTTTTAATGTAAACAGTAAGAACAACTGTGAAAATAATTCATGGGCTAAAATAATTTATTTTACAGCGAAATAAAAGACCCTTGAGAAAGTTGGAAGAAAGCGAATGACAAGTCGGGAAAAGTTAATATAATTTTGTTATTTGCATTTGATGATCTGACCTATAGGCAGATTAAACTTTATTTATTAATTAAATTCAAGATCACCAGCATTGATATTAGATACACAAATGTCAGTTTCATCCAATTTACAATTTTGACCTTTGTGAACATTTGGTATCTTGTTAGATGCTCGTATATATTGGAAATATGGTTAAAGGATTAGAAGGGCTTTTAGATAATATTTCCCACAAAACGACAATAATGTCTGTTGTCAGTCAACAAACAGCTTAAGATACATAGTTTGAACTTACATTTATCGTTTTTCCAGTACAGTTTTACCACTGCGAAAATCGGGAAATGCTAATCCAGGCATGTATCCATATAGAAGTGTACATACGAGGGCGGTTCGATAAGCACTTAGCCTCACCGCCCGATGGTGCCAGTATCGCAAGAAAGATTAACTATTGTCTAGTATATTCTCTTAGATGGCTACTGTCAAAATTTTAGCCGAATCGGACTCTTAGTTTTGTTTTGACACGTGTGGAAGCCAGCTTGTCCGCAAATTTAGAAAAAATTAAAAAGAGCAATATCGGTCGGTGATTCGATTCTTGTTTTTCGAAGGGAAATCGCGCAGCGAAATCAAAGTGTGCTTAGATACTGTGTACTCTTCTCCTTCTATAGCGATCGTAAAAATTGATATGACGAGTTTCAACGTGGTCGCACATCGGTTTTTGATGAGCCCCGCCCAAGTGCCCCGAAAATGGCTACCATGGATGATAACGTATCGAAAATCCAAAATTTCGTATTGCAGACCTTCGATTGAAGTTGCGTGAGATAGCTGAAACAGTAGGCATCTGAAAAGACCGCATGGGTCATATCCTCCATTAAATTTTGGGCATCAGAAAGCTTTCGGCGCGATCGGTGCCGCGTTTGCTAACTCCAACAACAAGCGCAACCGTGACACCACGGCCAAATTGGTCGAATTGCACCACGCACCATTGCTGCCCCATCCACCGTATTCTCCAGATGTGGTCCCGTGCGACTTTTTTTTTTGTTTGAAAACTTGAAAAAATCACTCGACGGGCACAAATTTGAGTCGAATGAGGCGGTCATCTACCCCACGGAGGCCTGCTACAGACCTCGAGAAAACCTATTTTCGGATGGATTAAAGAAGTTGGAGCATCGCTGGTTCGCTGGATCAAGTGTATCGAGCTAAAAGGAGACTATGTTGATAAATAAATTGCCACTTTTCCAATATTTTTCTTTTTCTTTTGTACTTATCGGACCGCCCTCGTATTCAGTGTAATTTTGTAAATAATTTGAACTTGAGGCTTACTAATATCGTTAAAAATATAATTAAACTTAAAAACACCGTTATTTATCTGCTAAAAGATTATCGACCGAGTATGCGGAGAAGAGTAAATTTGTTAGACGTCAGGAAAGTGGTAAGACACAGTTAATGAAATTGAGCAGTTTTGAGCACTGATTCTATTTAAAAATATCAGCAATTTTCAAAAATGGATAATCTGGGGTTAGATACAAAAATACTGTTGAGTTTTGTTGATGTGTATCAAAGGGCACGGTAGTGCCCAGCCATGTTCTGGCACTACACCCTTTTTACAGGAACAAACTCACGCGACTTTTGACCCCTCCCTATCTTTAGTACCAATGAAGTCAAAAACTTAAAATTCCGAATATTTGCTAGGCTAGTCAGGCACAGGCAGCTCACCAAATTTCAATTTTCTAGCATAAGCGCTTCCTGAGATATAAGACCTCAAAAATCCCAAAAACCGTAACTGACTGACTGACAATCAATAATCTTGCACAACGGTAGGAAAGGAAAAAGAGAAAGGCAGCAGAAGAAAAAATCGAAAATTTGAGGTTTTCCATTCAGGGGGCGTGGTATCAGCCCACTTTCTCAGAATTAGTTGAATGGAGCACTTTCTACAGCCGTAAAACGATTAAATTTGATAACACGGTAGGGCTTAAATTGTATACAAAAAAAAACTATAAAATATGAGGTTTTCCATTCAGGGGCGTGGTGTCCGCTCACTTCCTCAGAACTGATGTAAATTATATATGGCACACTTCCGATTGCAGTAGAACAATGAAATTTGGTAGAACGGTAGGGTTCAAATTCCATACTAAGGATCAAAAATAAAAATTGAGTTTTTCCATTCAGGGGGCGTGGTATCCGCCCACTTTCTGAAAAAACCTTTAATTTATATGGAGCACTTCCAATTTATAGTCAGTAATCATTAAATAATAATATATTGTTCTACTTTAAATATCGGGTATTAAATCTTCTTGAAATAAGAACTTGGCGCACTTGTAGATCTCAGTACTTTTCACGGCTGACTTGTTACACAAAGGTTATTGTATAGAAGAACTTGGCTCTTTTTTTAACATTTATGTTTTTGGTCTGATAATATTTTGTGAAAAAAAAGCTTTATATATCATAATCTCAAAAATCTCAGTTCATCAAAATGTATATGTAAGTAACATTTCATGGCATACAAAATACAAGTTCAAAATGTGTTTGTTTTTATTGAAAATCTGGAATTTGAGTAGTAACAGCCTTGGCTTAAGCATGGAAATCACAATGGATTTAAGAGCATTTGGGAAACTTTTAATTATTCTAATATTATTTATTCAATATTATGTCTATGTATGAGAAATGATATATTTGACAATAACAGAACGGGCAGGATTACTTTGAAAATATAGGTGCGTATAAGTATCAAAAAAGTGATGCCAAGTTGCTTAAATCAATAAAACAGGGATGAGAAAATTAACCAGAGTATAACCTAAATAAATAAATATTAAATTGACATTTATGAATTTTTCACATATCTATCATTAGTTTTATTTTAATGTTGCATTACTACTCTAAACACACCCAGAAGAGGTCAAATTAAAAAATTTCGAAAATAGGTTTTTTTAAAAAGTCAAAATTGACGCATTGGGATTCAGGGAACCTACATGTGACTGTCGAGTGACAAGTGAATCCACAACGTATGATTAATTGGTTTTGATCTTGGGCTGAGGCACCATTGGACCATTGTTCAAATCAAAATTCTATGGACATAACCACCCGTACATTAAAAGAGGAAATTCAACGCTGCATCAACGATATTCAGCCACATTTGTGCAAAATGGAAATGAACAAAATTTGACATAAGAGTGCGTCTGTTCATATTCCAGAAAAGTCATGCTACTCATTTGTCTGATGTGCTTCAATAAACTTTTTTTTCCGTTCAATTCAAAACTTGCATACAATTCCACTTCCGATTTCCCTTCCCGAAGAACCGTCTTTTGGATATTTTTACGTGTCATTTTCATTACTCACATTCACATTAAATGATTTTAAGGTTTTATGTGTATTAAATTTGTTTGTCCTATTTTACGCGCATGATGAAATGAATATATAAAATACCTATCTTATCTTTTTTCTGGAGTTTTCTCAAGAAATCAATCAAGAACGAAAAAGTTCAGCAGATGTAAACACTTACTTTTCTAGAACCTAAAAACATAACCGTTAGCATTTTTTAAACAACGCATGGTCATTTTCCGATTTTTTGAGGTTTATGTATGGAGAAATCAGTTTTGTTATTCCAATAAAATTTTCAATACCATTCTTTTACCATTCAAAAGATTTTAAGCTTTTCTTCCATCTTCCCATTCCTTTTTCATGAAAGAATGCAAATGAATGCAAAGAATGCAAAAGAATTTAAACATGCAAGAGTTCAAAGAATGCATTAAGATTGCAATCAATTAAGTTGTTATGTAATGAATGGGGAAGAAACTGATTGTAATCTCTGTACAAATGTCAAATGAATGGTGATTGCCTTTTTGAAGTCGTATTCTCAAAGTGAATTCAATTAATACAATCTTCTATAGTTGAAGTCAATAAATGTTGCATTCTTTTAGAATCCTGTACGTTAGTCATGTCAAAGTTACAGTGCAATGCAATGACCACACTCTATTTTGTTCAATTTATAAACATATTCAAAAAAATGAACGTTTTTGTTTTTGACAAACAATTTACGAAGTGGAAAGATCTTATCATAAAAATAATTTCTAATTTGAACTTTAATTGAATAATTTATTTTCAGTGTACTCGTACACATATCCATCTGAGTTTGATGCAAATCAATCGGGTATTCCTGTTTCCGTCTTTCAGTTTGTTGTTTTCGGATTGTGTCTGTCCTTGCGTGGAACTTCTCGCACCATCAGCGTCGACGTTCGTCTACGTCCGACGGTCGTAGTTATTGAAGTCGATGTCTATGACGACGACAACGTCATTGAGTCCAAATGTCGTTCGTTGCTTTGATTTGATTCTGAATCTTCGTCAGCGTGGTGATGCAGCCACATGCGATCCTCCAGGGATAATGTATGTATAGCTTATGACCATAAAATATCAACGCGGGAAATTTACTGTTTCCGTCGATTCGTTTTGCAATGTTTTTTTTTTTAATCTTTCCCGATCTGTCTGAACTTCATTTTGCTCCGGATTCATGGCGGAAAACTGTCACCGGCTACTGAAAAACTTGTTTTTTTAGGTTAGAAAGCAATGACTCTCGAAGATATAGATGCAGGACGACATGAATAAATAGATATTCCTTGTGTTTTTTTTTTTCATTTCTTGTCTTGGGATTTCTCAGCTGACAAACAAAACTGGTCTTCCTCTTCATTTACCATTCGAATAACAACTCCTATCCATAGTGTCCATTTGAGATTGTGGCGCAGAGAGTTTCTCATGTCAACTGCTTCCTCGGGTTTTCAGGATAGCTGGGTCTTCGAAATCGAGACATAGTCCAGTCAAAGCGTCATTTGACCTTGCGCGCAGAGGCATGGTCAATTTTTTTTTCATGGATCGATAGGTGCTTATGAGAAAAGCTTAAAACCAAATTTGCACCACATGACAACTTTTTTTACCAAAGTTATTGGTAAAAATGTGTTTTGTGTCATTTTTTGGTCATTTGCGAATATCTCGGCTCCACTATCTCGTACAAACAAAAATTAAACATGTATTTATTCCTAATAAAATTATCTATTATGTTCTAAAAAAAACATTTCTTTAAATAAATGAAAAAAAAAGTTATAGTAAGTTAAACAAATTTTTGGTTGTTTAAAAATCACTTTTTCGTGATTATTAAGAAAAAAGCTCATTTAACGATGAAATTTTTATATTTTATTATTAAAGTTCTTGTAATTCCCTACAATTTAAAAAAAAAGTCAACACTCTACGATGAACTAAAGCCGAGTAATAAATTATTGAACATAGGTAAGTCAGCGCACCCACGCATTTTATGATTTTATGTTTTAATTAATATCTCAGCCCCAGTATGTCGCAAAGTGAAAATAAAAAACTGTATTGCTAATAACAATATTTTCTATCAACTTGCATTTCATTTAATATGTTTGAGCAAAAATATAAAAAGTTACCGTTGGTTTCAACGTTTTTTTTTCTTGTTTTTAATACCTTTTTTTCATAGTTATTGAGAAAAAAACTGTATTTCACGGTAAATACTTTTCAGTTTTGGATTTTTGTTTTATAGTCCTGCTAATTTTCTTCAAATTAAAAAAAAAATTAGTCCATTACGACAAACGGGAGCCAAGATATTCATGATTTAAAAACTTCGGAAAGCTTACAATTTAGTATTTTAACCTTGTAGCTTGTAATTTTGTTGTCGCCAGCAACAAGAAGCAACAAATATGTGTAAGTATGTGTGGAGTGTTTGAAGGATACCAATATGTCTTGTTGCTGGCGAGGGCGACACCAAAAGTACAAGCTACAAGGTTAAAATACTAAATTGTAAGCTTTCCTAAGTTTTTAAATCATGAATATCTTGGCTCCCGTTTGTCGTAATGGACTAATTTTTTTTTTAATTTGAAGAAAATTAGCAGGACTATAAAACAAAAATCCAAAACTGAAAAGTATTTACCGTGAAATACAGTTTTTTTCTCAATAACTATGAAAAAAAGGTATTAAAAACAAGAAAAAAAACGTTGAAACCAACGGTAACTTTTTATATTTTTGCTCAAACATATTAAATGAAATGCAAGTTGATAGAAAATATTGTTATTAGCAATACAGTTTTCTATTTTCACTTTGCGACATACTGGGGCTGAGATATTAATTAAAACATAAAATCATAAAATGCGTGGGTGCGCTGACTTACCTATGTTCAATAATTTATTACTCGGCTTTAGTTCATCGTAGAGTGTTGACTTTTTTTTTTAAATTGTAGGGAATTACAAGAACTTTAATAATAAAATATAAAAATTTCATCATTAAATGAGCTTTTTTCTTAATAATCACGAAAAAGTGATTTTTAAACAACAAAAAATTTGTTTAACTTACTATAACTTTTTTTTTCATTTGTTTAAAGAAATGTTTTTTTTAGAACATAATAGATAATTTTATTAGGAATAAATACATGTTTAATTTTTGTTTGTACGAGATAGTGGAGCCGAGATATTCGCAAATGACCAAAAAATGACACAAAACACATTTTTACCAATAACTTTGGTAAAAAAAGTTGTCATGTGGTGCAAATTTGGTTTTAAGCTTTTCTCATAAGCACCTATCGATCCATGAAAAAAAAATTGACCATGCCTCTGCGCGCAAGGTCAGGCCCTTTTTCATGACGCTTTGACTGGACTAACAGCATAATGTACCTTCTTGATGATGCAATTAGTTACTTTGCTAGAATTGCATCCATCAATTTGAATATCACCAAATCATGAGTGCAACTTCAATCGTTAGTTGGCAGAATTGTAGATTGTAGCCGGTAATGCAGTGACAAGAAGAGAAATCACTTATGACTCTTTATGGAAATAAGAAGTTTTAAGTTGGTTTATTTTTGTGTTTTTGAAGTTTGAATGACCGTTGAGTTTACCTGAAAATGGACTTGGTTTATTTTTGTATGTCTATGAGACTTATATTTTTAAGGGTTTAAGATTATTTGTATATAATTTTTGTGTAAAGAGTGATTTTAATGTATGTATGTTGTTTTATTTCGGCAAGATTTGATTTATTATCTGTTTCTATTTTATAATTTAAATACACAAATCTTTAAGATATGGCTTTGCCATCTGGCCGATTGACATTAATTTACAAAGTAGTTTAAATCTAATTCTTTAATTTTAAAATGACAAATCATGTCCTCTCAGAAACAGAATAAAGCTTTTTCAAAGCTTTTGCCAATGAAATATCTTAATGTTTAAAAAAAATTTGTTTGATACTAAGAGTAGCATTTAAATAAAAATAATTTAAATTCCTTTTAATTTCCTTCTTTTTTTTTTTTTTTTCAAAATACAGAAAATAATCTTTGAGCCGTTTTTTGAAAAATATACAATACATTTGATTGTTGTTACCATTATTTTGGATAAATGAACAATATTCTTATACACCTTTAAAATAGTGTTAAAAAATCAAGTTTCAAAACAAGGTCGGCCAAGTTCTGTCTTACCTACCATTTTTGAGAAAATCGAAAACATAAAAAAATACTTTTGTGAGAGGTATCCTATTCAAAATAATTTTTCGAAAATTTTCTCAAACCGTAATCTAGCTTTAATTAAAAGAATATTTTTACTTGCGACTTATAGGTACTATAAAGTAAGTTATACATTCGTTTTTTTTTTTTTTTTTAAGGCCAAAAATAACGGTACCTACCATCCGAATTTTTTTTTCAAAGTTTTATAAATATTTTTTTTTTCTCAAAAACTGTTTGACAGATTTTGCAAAGTAAATTAAAAAAAATTTTCATTTAGTTAAAGCTAGGTAATGGTTGAAAAAAATTTTCCGAAAAATGGTTATTGAGGGTACCCCACATGGAACCATTTTTTTTTGTTTCTGATTTTCTCAAAAACGGTACAACCGATTTTGATCTTTTTTTTTTGCTGAAGCTCCCCAAAACTATAAATAGAATTGTGTACCTATTCAAGTTTTCAAAAAAAAAAAATTGTTTCGATTTTTAAAAAAAAAACTTCAAAATTTCTTTTTCAAAACTCAATATTTCGAAAAACGCATGCTAGATTTCTTTTAAATTGATAAATAAAAGTTTCTTAATATAATCTACAAGATGTGAGAAAAAAAATTATTTTACATAAAAATAAAGGTACCTGCCATACAAATGCTAAAAAATTAAAAAAATGGTTTTCAAAAACCGTGTTTTTCTCGAAAACGGCGCCTAGAATATTGATAAAATTTTTTTTCTTTCAATTAATTTTTATGATCTTTAATTTCATAAAAAATATTTTGAGATAAAGATATTATAGCTTGTACCTACCATTTTTTCGAATTTTGAATGAATGAGATGCTTCCAAAAAGTTTAAACAACCAACATTGCATTTCAAAACTTAAAAAAAAAATATTTTTTTAATTTTTTTGGGAAAAAAGTCATTTTTTTTTGGAAAATTCGACATGTCAAAAACGGCTCAATATTTTCTAATTTTTTAATTTATTAATTTATTTAATAGTTTAATTTTCGTTCTTACAGTAATACAAACTTAAAGCTGGCGTACCATATTTTTTTGTCTTAAAAATGTTTTAAAGATTTTGTATCTATATAAAAGCTTATTTTTGTAAAGAAACCACCACAAGAACTTATAGTTTTTGTTCTTGCATAAATTTATATCTGCATAGCATTCTATTTTTATCTCTTACTACTAAAAGAATTAAAAACATTGGCGCAAGATTTTAAACATTTAAAACCTTCTCTAAATCAATTTTAGAATGGGAGTCGACTCTAAATATTGAGTATAAAACGAGAACCGACTTTTTGTTAATTTTAAAGGGCATAAACTATACTTTAACGTTAAAGAGCTCGTCTTACTTTAACAGCAGCAAATAACTAGTTTATCTTTTAAAAGTATACTTTATCCATATTGACAATGGTCATTTAATACCAAAGCAAATCGAAGAAGAAATGTTTACTAATGTTTTATTCGATATTTTAAAGATGTTCCTTGTAAATAGACTGAATCACTGAATATTATAAATTCCAAACAATCGTACGAAATTGTTCTACGAATAAAAAATCTTACATAAACATATATGTACATATCTTATTTATTCACGCCGGCCGAGACGAGTATAGAAAAATGAATCCGCACCTTGCAACAACAAATTGAATTTTTATTCTGTGAATTTGCGATTTATACTTTATTTCCATCTAAAATAATGTAAATAAATAAGTTATAAACAATCAAAATCTGTACCGAGGTAGTACATAAAATGCACTTTTTTCAGCGAAAAATCATTTGGTTTGAAGTTGTCTGTTCTTTTTTTTTGTGTTTTTGTCAAATTAAGGGTTGTTCAACGCAAATTCGCTTAGGTTCTGTTGTAAAACCCTCATTAGTTAGAAGAGTTGTCTAACTTGATTAAAATTATGAAAAAGTTAGACAAAGTCTCCAAGCTAAACGACCGCTTTAAGTAGACCCGGTTTTATTGCTTAGACGAGAACTCTTTAAAATTTTGCGCCATCAATTTTATCTTTATGAACAGTTTTCCCTAAAAACATTCGTTTTTAAAATTCCTAGTCTATTACATAAGAGCAAGTTCGTGCGACCCAGTCGTGTATTTTATTTTTGAATCTACCGATAACAAGAATAATAAATTTGGTGGTGCAAGAGCTCAAAGAGAACCAGGACCTAGAGGCTTACAACTCTCAATCATGGATGGGACCTACAATTTTTTGCCGACTCCGAATGTGCAGCAGTTTTTATGGCAAAAGATACTCTAAGATGATTTGTCAATTAATCATTATGCCACTTACTACATCGATAATTACCGTTATTTTAAACTTAAAAAAATAAAATAAGTATCGACCGGAATAATTAAATAAAATGATCGCATGTATTTTTTTCAAAAATTCAAAAAATATTTTTATTTAAGTTTTGCTATGCAATGTTTCGTAAACTTCTTAGAACTTTCGGGGTGTAATGTTTCCTTAAAATCCCTTATGTCGATACTGAGAAAGAAAAAAAAAACGATTTTTTCAAAATTAGTATTTTAGGTTCTTCGGTGATTCCCTAGAGGAAAAAATGGTATTTTGTTCAAAACTAATGGTACCTGCCATATAGCCGTTTTGTCCACCATAGGCTTATGCGCTTCTCTTCTAACCATGCTAATTTTTATTTAAGAATTCGAATTCTTTTCTGTGCGGAACGACATTTTTTAAGTAAAAATAAAGGCACGCACTTGCGCTCATTCAGATATTTAAGTACACTCAAGGATATTAGAAGAAATTCAGGAGGGTGAAATTAATTTTCTAATTGCTAAAATTACTCCCAAAATTTCGAAAAAAAATTACTCGAAAAATCGATGAAAAGGTTTGGTCAAAAATAAGAATTTTAAAAATTCCTAATAAAGGTTGCTTATTCTTCTTCTTAATTGTTGATTTGTGTAAATATAGCAAACGCATTTTTTTTTTTGTAAAAATCGTAGAAAGCGTTTTTGATAGAATTAAAAATTCTATAAATCATAAAATTCATTTTTAAAATGACTAAAATAACTCATTTAGTAGGTGAAGCTAAGCACAGCATGCCATGTGTTTCAAGCAAATATTAGTTTATGCAAGAACAAAAATTATAAGTCGTTTCAATGTATTCTTAAAAAAATAAGCTTTTACATACATATATACAAGATTTTTAAAACATTTCTAAGAAAAAATTGGGACGCCAATTAAAAGTCCTTATTATTGTACGAATAAAAATTAAATTTACAAAAAAAAATATTGATCTGTTCTTGAGATATATCGCATTTTCCAACACAAAAATAGATTTTTTTTTTCAAAAAGTCAAAAAATACTTGAAATGCAATGTTTTTCAAACATTATAGAAGCTTCTCTATGAAAAATTTCATTAAAATCCGTTGTGCCGAAAATGAGAAATTCAAAATTCCAAAAAATGGTTCTACGGTAGGTACAGTCAGTAATATCTTGATTTAAGTTTTTTTAAATTAAATTATAGAACATAAAAACTAATCGAAAAATTTTTTTAACAAAATTCTCGATTTCCGAAAACCATTTCTTAACATTTGTATGGTGGGTACCGTTATTTTTAGGTAAACTAATTTTTTTTTCTCAAATCTTGTAGATTACTCGTATATTAAGAAACTTTTATTTATCAAGTTTGAAAAAATCGAGCACGGGGTTTTCGAAATACTGAGCTTTCAAAAAAAATTTGATTTTTTTTTAAATCAAAAAAAAAATTTAAATTTGAATACACAATAATATCTATTAAAACTGCTGGGGGGCTTTAACATAAAAAAATGGTCAAAATCGGTTGTACCGTTTTTGAGAAAATCAAATACAAAAAAATGGTTCCAAGGGTGGTACCAAAAATAACCATGTTTGTGAATTTTTTTTCAACCATTACCTAGTTTTAATTAAATGAATTTTTTTACAAAATTCTATGGGACAGTTTTTGACAAAAAAATATTTATAAGATTTCAAAAAAAATCGTATGGCAGATCCTGTTATTTTTGGTTTAAAAGAAAAAAACGTGTCGGGTAAAAAAATTAAAAACGATATCTACCAAGTATAAAGAAAATCGGCCAAGCCGTTTAGGCTGTAGTCGAACAAACAGACAGACAGAATTTTGAAACCCACTTTTTTAGTCTTCGCTATCATCGTAACCATCGACTTTGATCAAAATCTCGAGTTCGATTTTTCTTACGAATGCAAAACTTGCCTTAAGCACCTACATATAAGTCGTAAGTAAAAACTGAAAGACTTCTCTGATTTTAGTTAAAAAGTTGACAAATACTTATGAAATAGACATTTGGAGATAATTTTATTTAAGCACAAGATTCGATATTTAAATTTCAATTCTGCATGTATGGTACTTGATTGATTTTTGTTCCTAGCATGTAGTTTTATAGTGGGCTTATGACCTTTATTTTTAGTAATGTCACATTTCAGTTTAGGAGATTTTAAAGAAATGTACTTTGTGATTTTTACCTTGACTTGACACTCGGTTTATGATGTAAATTAAGTAGTTTTTAATTTTAATGTTGTGTTAGTTTGAATTCCGCAGTCTGCTGAATATTCATTTGTTCAATCCCCTTTGTTGAATGTGTGCTTGCCAAAAAATCATTTTTTGTCGATTTCCTAACAAAATTTCAATAACTGGAAAGCTGTTTGAATTCCAACAATTTTTTAAAATTATTCATTATTTTGCAATCGGTTAACATAATTTTGATAATGTCGAATCTTTTAAGACCAACTGTAAACAATATTACATAGCATAATTCTTAAAATTTTTTTTTTTGATTTTTTAGAATAATTAAAAAATTTTTAATTAAAATTTGATTTCTCATATATTTGAATTGGTGTTTTAAATTTTGTCCCATTTTTTTTTTAATTTCATACATAGAAAATTTAATATCCATTATAGATTTTGTTTAAACCACTATACCTATAAAAACCTAGCGGGCATACAAAACGCTACAAATTAAAGTAAAATTAATAACTTGATCTGTAAGACCTAAAAAACAGAGGTAAGTCATAATGTATATTTGAGTGGAATAGCATTTACTAAGCAATATTTATTTAAGTATTAAACATAAAACATGTAACAAAGTAAAATTTATTTGGTGATTCCTAATGCTTTTCTATATTTTTTACAGAAAACGAGAATTGGGACAGAGTACCTTGCTGTTTTATTAATGTATTATTTTAAAGTATTGTTTTTGTACTTTTTTGATTAATTAATGTTCATAAGAAAACTTAAAAATGTAAAATGAACTTAAAATAAAAATTCAGCTTTTATATTAAATCTTTTTTTCGTGTACTGTTTCAGAAGAATGAAATTTGATTTTGTAAGATACGAGTATATATGCAATGGTTTTTCAAATACAGTGAAAAAATGATATACTTTTTTATTAACTTTCTTTTATTTCTTTACCACATTAGAAAATCAAAGAACATACATAGTTAGGTATTTCATCAAAAAAAGATAATCTTTCAACATGCATGCTTTGAAACCAGCACGAGAATGTTGATTGTTTATGTTTTCAGTTGAGTACCTAACTTACTGTGTTGAAAGTTAAGTCAAGTAGTTGAAAAATCGAGTGAATTTTTTGTTATTCTTGTCGAAAAGTAAGAAATTATTATTGAAATGTCAGCAAAAAAAGTTTACATTAAACTAATTTTCTAAAGGTATTATTTACTATTAAACATTATGTTGAAAAAAGTTTAATATTTGCTTGTTAACAATGACTTATATGTTGGTTTTTCAACGACTGTGACATTAATTTTATGTAATATATGTTAGTTTTTCACCCAATATTGATTAAAAAGTTCGCCATACGATATACGATAAATTGCTTTCTTTTTATGTGATGAAAATTCAACATTTCATCTTTCAACAAGATGTTGAAAATAAAACACCGAAAATTTCTGTTGAAAATTGCTACAATTATTGTAACGCACCGGTTGCCTACAATAATTGTAGTAATTTTCAACAGAAATTTCTTAGAGTGTAATAACGTTAAAAAGTAGCACAACAAATTAAAAAAAACGTCTTCTTAACGTTTAAGAAAAACTGAATTCCAAAATCACTTTAAACACTGCCTTTTCATGAGTTTATATGAATAAATGATTTACTTTAAAACAACGAATTGAACTTAGAACTCGTAATGAAATCTGAAATAACTTTAACTATAAAGTTATTTCAGATTTCATTTAAAATCATATTTGAAATAGGGGTGCGGTGGAGGGAGAGGGACCATTGTGAAAACGTTTAAAAAGAATCAAAAAACTCAAATTTAAAACGTCTTAGTAATTCAAATTTAAAAAAAATTTACGTAGCGTAACGGGTACAATTATTATTGTCGCACCCTTATTTTGGACCAACTATTGGTCCCCCCTCAATCAATCAATCAAGGAAAAGAGAATTTGGTAAGCGTTCGTTTTTTAATTATTTTATGGTATATTTAATTTAATTTAACTTATATTGTTAATAAATAAATTTTGTGGTGAAAAATGAACGCGACTTTTTTTTTATTGCATTTTAGAAATGTAACAGAACTTATGGCCGGACTAGGTAAATCAAACCAATCAATTAAAAACCTATTTTGTTTATTTGCTTTGAAGCTCTGTTCATGTTTCTATCAACAATCTTTGCGAAGAATTAATTAATAACATAAAACAAGAGAACCTCTAAATATCTACTCAATTCATATGAGATTCCACAATATTAATGCGACTCTCAAGTGGCCCCTAAAACCGGACATGTTTAAACCTGGATATATATACTTTCCACACATCTTCCCATGTTGTGATGTAATTCAATTTCCGTTCCCATCGAATCTTCTAGTGTCCAACCGAGTCTTCCACTTCCCAAACAAGATCACCCGAATAGATTGCATCTAATTTCTTCTTCACTCAATGCGATGCGGATGCTTCCGTGCATCTAAAGGTGGTGGTTTTGATCAACACCAGCATCTAGAGAGTATCAAACAACATCATTCTTTTGATATCCCCAGAAGAATAACCATCATCCAGATCAAGAGCCAGAGCCAGCGTTCCAATAAAAATAGTTAACGCCCCAACATCCGCACTGGTAAATTACTTCTCACACACGAATCACAGCAATCGCGCCAAATGGACAGGAAAGCCCTTGCTGCCTGATTCCGTCCCCGCATGCTTATCTGTCCGTGTACACGCAGTGTGTTCCAATATTCAATTCAACTTCAATCGACCGGGTGGTGGTGGTGCATTCCTGGTTAGGTTTGGCTTTCTCATCAGCAACATTGCCCCTGCGTAGCTGTCATAAATCATTTAACTGGGCTCAAGTCAGGTAGCAAGGTGCATTCAGTTTGCCTTTCCGTGTGCCCGAGCTTGATGTGGTGCACCTCGACGAACCACCACAGATGACGATGCAGAACAGAAAATCATTCCGAAACCAGTTACCACTTTTATCGCGGAGCAATACCAGGATGGAGTTATAGAGTTGCTCCATGAATTTTCTGTAGCGGTCCACATCCGGTCGTTAATGCAACTTTATTTTTCTTATTTTCAAATTCGATTTGAAACGAGACCTTATGGGTGAACTGGTTGAAGTGAAGTTTTGCGGAAATTGCAATCGCAGTTCTCTGACTTCAGGCGAACTTACAACACGGTTTTAGGCCAAGGATTTGCGGCTAGGATTGCATATTATAGTGGCGTCATTTTGTCACCCTCATACAGTTCTCCGAATAGAAAAGTTGTGTTGTGTCTTGATTGTTATGGCAACAAGACAATATTCCGAGAACAATGACTCTATGCCAACAACGGACTGACCATCATCACAATTAGGTATCAAACCCGCTTAATTCTGGAAAAGTTAAGAGTCCATTTTCGCGATGCCATGCTGAGTGGTACATATTCTTGCAACAAGACTTGACTTTGTTATGCAAAGCACAAATAATTGTCATTGCGTAGTGATGATTAAAATAATGTGTTGTGAAATGGTAGAGGGCGCTACACTGAAAGGAATTTAAATTGATCACACTTTTAGTGAATGAAAATGATAAAAAGTTGATATTGAAAAAGAAACCAAACGAATAGGGTTCATAGAAATTGAAGAGCTTATTTTTATTGGATAAGATATCTCAAGGCCACAGAAAGTAAAATGTTGCTATTTTTAGGCTCTCAAAATAATTTTTAATAAAGAAAGCATAGGCCTGTTTCTGTCATTATCAGTTCAATATTATTAAAAATATTTTGTTTACGTTTACTGACAAAAAAAAAATAGAGAAAAGAAATGTTACAACATTTGTATCGCATAATGTATACCATCTTTTTTGGTTGTCAGAATAAGAACCTTTCGGGGAATGAATAACTTGAAGTATATCGGAAGGAAGAATAGTTGTATAGGGTGATGATAATTTTTTTTAAGAAGAAGAAGTAAAATCGAAAAATTATTTAAAAAAAATATAGTTTTTGTTGTTGTTTTTGCGGACTATTTTGAATGTGACCTCTAGTCCAATTGCGTTTCGCCCAGGTACGACAATTCGGCTCATCAGTTACATAGATGCTGTCGTACCCTTCTAAGACGCAATTCAGACTCCTAGAAAATAAAGCTCGTGGTCTAGCTGATGTAAGAAGAACTAAAAACGAAAAAATTATTGTTTTTGATAGTTCTCTATGTGTTTAATCATAACTAATAATTAAGTCAAATTAATTGGGTCATTTAAATTGAGCTTAAATGTAACTCAATGCGAAGAAAAATAAGCTGTCAAAAAACTGAAACCTAAATTGTCAATTATATATTGTCATATATACCATCGAGCTAAGGTGCGCTTACATACTTATTGCTTAGATCGTGAATTTGCATTATGCCATCCATGACGATGTTTTTGTCGATGAGATCAGTGAGGAGCCCTGTACAATATTGAAACAGAGTCTAACGGGCATATTATTCATTCGATTCCTCTAGATTAAAACTTAACTCCGAATGTAAATCATACATCCGGATTTAACTTTCAATCTGGATGTGTCGAGTAATTTATCACTTTTTACTAAATATGTTTCTGATGCCCTAGAATCAGGTTATCAAGTGGATGTATTGTATACAGATTTTAAAAAAAAGCTTTTGATAGTATTTGCATATCATTATTAATAAAAAAACTTAAACAGTTTGGCTTTCACTCGGCTCTTCTTAAATGGTTGTCAAGTTACTTAGTTAACAGGAGACAAATCGTAAAAATTTACGTCAAAGATATTATTTGTTACATCTGGTGTCCCTCAAGGAAGCCATCTAGGCCCTCTGTTATTTTTAATTTATGTGAATGAAATACCTTCTTTATTGCAACATACAAGTTGTTTGTTATTTACAGATGACTTAAAACTATTTTCTATAGTAAAAAGCATGAATGACTGTTTTAAAGTTCAAAATGATATAGATAAAATAGTAGATTGGAGTGAAAACAATTTTCTTTCACTTAATATAAATAAATGTAACACCTTCTCATTTTATCGATCACATACAGTTATTTTGTATGATTATAATATTTCAAATATAGCTTTGAATAGACTTTCGGAAGTTAAAGATCTTGGGGTTGTGTTTGATGAAAAACTGAGTTTCTCCTTGCATATGGATTTTGTTATAGCAAAGGCAAATTCAATGCTAGGTTTTCTTAAAAGAAATTGTTCTGAATTTTCTAATCCCTATGCCATAAAATCTGTTTATACTTCCCTTGTCCGCCCACATTTGGAATATGCTTCAGTTATTTGGGATCCATTCTACAAAGTTTCAAAAAATCGTATTGAAAAAGTTCAAAAAGCATTTACAAGGTTTTTAGTTAAGCAATTGAAATGGAATTTGCCAGAAATACCAAGCTATCTTACCAGATGTGCTTTGATTGGATTATCTACTCTGGAAAATCGTCGGGTTGTTAATTGTGTAATGTTTGTTTATGATATATTGTCATACCACATAAAATTTCCTAATCTTTTAAATCTTTTAAATATCTATGTTCCAGGAAGAAACGTTCGAGTAAGAAAATTTTTTTATATTCCCTTGCATAGATACATATAATTATGGTTCTAATAAACCATTCACAAGATGTATGAAAGTATATAATGAACTAGATTTCAATGTAGACTCAAGTCTTGAAAGATATGTATTTAAATTACAGTTAACTGAAAACGTTAATAAAAATACAAATTAAAATTAAGATATGAAATAGATTAAGTTAGATTTAAGCAATCTGTAAAAGGAAACTCGATAGATGATGATGAAATAAATAAATAAATAAATATGGCGGTAAGTGTCTGTTTTCATATTTCATATTTATTTTACTGAAAAGCGTATGCAGTGCGTCAGTTAGGTTTTATACCCGTAAAGAGATTTTACGCACCCAAAATCTACCGATGTGCCAGCTTCCATAAATGTTTTCCAATTCATCAAGAAAAATTATGAATTTTGTGAGAGATAGATTAATTAAGGCTGTGATATGGAAATGACCCTTTTCATAGTTCCACATTATACATCTCTGTTTCCATAGTCAAAACAGATTTCTTTAGTGTCGCATTGTGATTTTGATAGATATTTGGCAATTGGCGATTTAAGTTAATTTTAAGTTGAAAAACTATTTCTGAGATAACTTGAGTTCAATTTATTTGCAGGTTTAGCTCAAAGTTACCACCAGCGCCAGCGCTGAAAACTGAGCGCAAATATTTTAAAACCTGCTAATATTTTGTTTAATGAAAAAGAGTTACATTTTCAGTCCTGAACTTAAATCTGGGATAACCCGGAGTTAGAAGATATTCCAAATAAATTCAATTCAAGTAAACTCAAAAGCAGCTTTTCAGTTTAGAATTTTCATTTGTCCAAAAAATTTAATGTAATAAGGCCTGAAAGTTGCATAAGCTATTAACACATAAGTCAAAATAAATCTGTGTGTGCAGTTGCAAGGCAACCCAAAACAGAAACAACTACAAAATTGCAACGTGATAATTGCCTATACAGTGTTCAGGCAAACTAGAATTACCCTTGGTTTTGATATTTTTGTTATAAACAGGTTCTTTCTCTATTTAATTTCAATTCAACTCTGGACCGATCGTTCAACTCATGGATCGAAAATCTTAAATAATGAGAAATAATGGCGCTGTACCCGAATCAAAGAAACTTCAATTCAATTCAATCGATTCTCCTCTTTAACACCTTAACTGTCCCATGTATCATATTTGATACACAAATTAAATTTTTTCTCGTGCCGCCTACGTCCATGTATCATATTTGATACATTTTGGAATTGAATCGGTCATTTCAAAAACCTCATAAGTCATTCAATTAGAATTTTTCAGGAATCAATAAAAACTGTTTCATGCACAAACAAATGAGTTTTTAACTACTTTTTTATTCTTAATTAAATATTTTAGTCAGTGTTGTTCCTCTACGTGTCGACTTTGATTGTCTACATTAATGCGTAGACAATTGTGTCGACAATGTAGACAATGTAGACAATGTCGACTATGGTGTCGACAATGTAGACAAAGCATGCCAGCCAATCTGTCATTCTTGATTTCTCTTTCACATTGTTTACTTCATTTAAGAAAATTTCAGGTGTTAATTTGAGTTTTTATTCAAATATTGGTCGACGAAAAATTAAAGGTTTCGATCACCTGGGTTTTCTTTTAATGGAAAACAATAACAAATTTGTAGCATATTGTACAGTGTGCAACAAAAATCTACAAAATACTGCACAGGTAAATAAAAATTTTTTAAAAAAAGCATATTCATATCCTAATAATAATGCCTTCACATTCATTTACGAAAGCAATGCCTGTAAGCAATCCCAATCACCTGCGACATATTAATCCGGCGATGTCTCTATGATTGTTTTGATTGATGACAATGATTTTGGCTCGAGCTCTGATTTATTATAGACGAAACATACGAGTAATAAGAAAAATTGAATGTCTACGTTGTCTACATTGTTGACATTGGCATGTAGACAATCAGGAATTGTATACGTTGAATTGTCTACACGTAGACAATCGTGTAGTCTACATTTTTTGTCTACATGGAACAACACTGATTTTAGTGGTAAACAAATTAAAAAGCGAAAAAAATTCACAGTTTATTAATAAAAATAATGAAAAAAACCTAAAAAACTGTTCTTGACTTAAGTTGTTTTAGCAAGGACTGGGGTAAGTGGTATATAATTTAACCAAAATAATGGTAGTAATCATGTTTTGTATAGCTTATTATTGAAAATTACACTTAAGAATAACGTTTCGTCATGTTTTAATATCTTTACGGTAGATACATATATTGATTATCTTTAACATTTTTTTATTGACGGGCACTTTTAAAACATAAGCCTTGGCTCATGTATGTCAAAGGTGCTTTTTTCATTTTTTGTGGGACTTTTTTCTATAAGATTCAGTGTTGCCAAACATGTCTTTTTGTACAAATTTGGCCACCATTATTTCATAAATTCCAAAACATCTTCAGTTTTTAGCTCTATGACTATATTTTATAAATTTCTGACATAGACAATGAAGTGCAAAGATCATTTAGTTTCAGAGATCATTCATAAAAATGAGAAAGAGAGTCCGAGACTAAACTGCGCCCTTGAGGACCCCAGCATTTCTAATCCAACGAATAAGGTCTTCATTGAAAGCATACTCACGTATTTTCGATATACTCGTAAGAGCTTGATGCCAAAATCTATCAAATGCCTTAAAAATATCAAGCTCAATGATCTTACTTCGACATATTTATGTGATTCTACTCTTCTGCAACTTGATATCGACAGTCTCTCGGTTTTTCAAATTTCTTAGATAATTAGTTTATGCTTGCCTTTCAATTTTATAATTTGTTATAATATTTCATTAAGGTATACTTTAAGGAATTACACGTTCCCTTCTTTTTCAACGCACCATCACTCTCTGTTTCACTTAAAGACGTTTTTAAAACTAAAATTACTTTTCGCAGAAAACAGTTGTGTGAAAGATGCAATTATGACATTAGTTACAGTTGTTATCAAATTGAAGATTTGAATATTGTTGAACCAATCAGAGCAAAGGAAATTTAAAAAACTCAGTCATAAAACTACTCCGGCCATTTTGGTAGTGCATGCAAAAACCTCTTAAGTCACTGACTAATGTTGTTAATGCAATGAACGTCTTTCCCACGGTATTATTTGAAGGGGAAGGAATGTACAGACTTACGTGGTTCTTACCCAGAATACGCATCTCCCTTTAAGGAACCATTTTCAGAAAAAAAAGGAAAAAAATGTGACTTAAGAGGTTTTTGAAATGACCGATTCAATTCGACTTCACTGTCCCCATACAAATTGATATGGAAATATTCACACGTCTATCATTTTGTCTTAGAAATAAAATACATTAACAATAAGTCCCATGTATCATTTTTGATACATAAAATTATTTTTTTCTCGTGCCGCCTACGTCCATGTATCATTTTTGATACAAAATACATATTATGTATCCTCTTTATGTGAACAAAATTACCTAAAAATTTAATTTTCATATGAACGTGTATAGGTAACGTCTGATACTTTACCCAGGCGCGGATACAGGGGGAGGGCAATGGGTGCAATTGCCCCCCCCTGGGCAGTTCTTCGTTTCACAATTATAAAAACCATAACACTTTTTTCTTTTTACTTGCGACTTATAGGTACTATAAGGCAGGTTATGCATTCGTAAAAAAAATTTAACTCGAGATTTTGATCAAAGTTGACATTACGATAATAGCGAAGTCCAAAAAAGTGGGTATCGCAATTCTGTCTGTCTGTCGGTTCGACTACAGACCAAACGGCTAGGCCGATTTTCTTTAAACTTGGTAGATATGGGTTTTATTTTTTTTTCCCCGGATGTTTTTTGATTTGATTTTTTAATACCAAAAATAACGGTACCTGCCATACGATTTTTTTTTTCGAAATTTTATAAATATTTTGTTTATCAAAAACTGTCCTACATATTTTAAAAAAAAAATTCATAAGATTTCATTTAGTTAAACCTAGGTAATGAATAAAAAAAAAAATCCAAAAAATTATTATTTTTGGTACCCCCCTTGGAACCATTTTTTTGTTTTTGATTTTCTCAAAAACGGTACAACCGATTTTGATAATTTTTTAATGTTAAGGCTCCCCAACAGTTTCAATATTATTGTGTATTCAAATTTTCAAAAAAAAATTTTTAAAATTATTTTTTGAAAACTCAATATTTCGAAAACCCCATGCTCGATTTTCTTAAAACTTAATAAATAAAAGTTTCTTAAAATAATCTACAAGATATGAAAAAAAAAAAATTATTTTACTTAAAAACAACGGTATTTATTTATTTAGTTAGCTTATTGCAAGCGAATTACTTAAATTATATTATACAAACTTAAATTAAAAATAATATACTTAACGCTAATAAGAAAATAAAAAGAAAATAATACGGTGGAGTGAGGTTAGGGAGAGAAGGTGTATAGAGTTCTTCTAAGGGAAGGGGAACTAATGGAGAAATCGAAAATATCTTGTGCAGTATTGGCTAATCGAAGCATTCTGCTCATTGGATTGAAATGGCCGTAGTTGGTGCGGTGAATGGGGAGGCGGAAGAAGGGGACAGCTCTTAAGTTACGTGGATTGGTATTAATTTTAATCCATTCGAGCAAAGCAGGAGAGTCTATGGCTCCAATGATGAGCTGATGGACGAATATTATGTCAGCGATACGGCGACGTTGAGAAAGGGTGTGCAAGCCAATTAGTTGCAAACGGTCTTCATAAGGGGGTAAAATAACGGGATCAGACCAAGGTAGACTGCGCAAAGCGAATCTGAGAAATCTCCTCTGAACAGCTTCAATTCTAAGAGATTGAGTGATTTGGAAGGGAGACCAAACCTGACTAGCATATTCAAGGATAGGCCTGACGTATGTGGTGTATAAAGATTTGATAACATGGGGGTTGGAAAATTCTTTAGACCATCGTTTAACAAATCCGAGGGTAGAATTCGCTTTCCCGATGACATGATCAATGTGAGAGCGAAAATTTAACTCCTTATCACATATAACCCCGAGATCACGAATAGATGAAACGATAGGGACAGGTATGTTACAGAAGTAATAGATTCGAGGATTTGAAGGTATACGTTTACGGGAAAAAGTCATAGATTGGCATTTACTAATATTAAGCTCAAGAAAGTTTTTGTTGCACCAAGTAAGAAAAGTATTTAGATCAAGTTGAAGCAGCGAAGAATCATGAGAAGACGAGATTACTTTAATTATTTTAATGTCGTCTGCATAAATAGAAAGGTCTGAGAAGGAGATGATTCTACCGACATCGTTTATAGCAAGCACAAATAGAAGTGGACCGAGATGGCTACCCTGGGGAACGCCAGAGGAGGCGAGGAAGGGATCGGACACTTCATTTCTGAAAACAACCCTGTATAAACGGTTCTCGAGATAAGATTTGACCCACTTGATGAACGATGGTGGAAAGCCAAAGGCTTGTAGCTTAACGTAGATAATTTGGTGACTGATTTTATCGAACGCCTTGCTGAAATCAGTGGTGATAACGTCAACATCGTAGCCTTTTTCCATTGCTGAGAGTGTTGTGGAGACAAACTGGGTAAGATTAGTCGTAGTGGATCTTCCCTTTAAAAATCCGTGTTGAAGTGGAGAGACAATTGATTTACAATGGAAATAAAGCGAATCATACACTATACTTTCAAAGAGCTTGGGGATAACGGAGAGTTTAGCAATCGGACGATAGTTAGAGATTTCGTTCTTACAACCCTTTTTAAAAATTGGAAAAATAAAGGATTCCTTCCAAAGAGAGGGAAAAACTGACTGTGAAAGCGAGAGTTGAAAAAGATTAGTGAGGGGTTCATAGATTGCCGAAGCGCAATTTTTAAGAAAAATTGCTGGAATACAATCAGGACCGGGTGAAAAGTCATCATTCAGTAAACTTAACTTTTCACGGACGGTATGCGAACTAATGTTAAGAGAAGACAGAGAAGTGTGCGGGCTATTTGAAAGAAATTTGTGGTAATCAAGGTCAGGTTCATTTGAATTATTGCTATAGGATTGACTAAAAAAGGTAGCAAATAGGTTAACAATTACTTTAGCTTCAGAAGAAGATGTGCCGATGAAATTGAATGTTGAAGGAAGACCGTCGGATTTTCTTTTCACGTTTATAAATTGGTAAAAGCGTTTTGGATCGGTGATGAGACAGGTTTGCATTTTATTGAGATAGATTTGGTATAGAGAATTGCAGAGAACAGAAAATTGAGAAGATGCTTGTTGGTAGTAGAAATAGTTTGAAGGTGTTTGGGATTTCAGGTAAGTTTTCCATAACTTATTTCTAACATTACGGATGTGACGTAATTTTTGTGTACCAGGGAGGAGATGATACACAGGTTTTTTTAACTGTATAAGGGACACATTGAATGAGACAAGCAAATATAGAGGTGCAAAAGAAAGAAAGCGATATATCGATGGGAGTAGTGAGGTTGATGAAAAGGTTGAAGTTTATGTTGTTAAGGAGATTATTAAGTTTATTGAAGTCGGCCTTCCGAAAGTTGAAACTGGAATATTTCTCAGATTCAATAGTTGGAGAGCTATCTTCAACACTGAATATAAAAGAAAGAGGAGGGTGATAGTGATCTAGAGTGCAAAGAAGATGGGGGCTTTTAGAGACAGCAGAGTTAAATGGGTCCGAGGAGAAGACAAGATCAAGTTGTCTCCCTAGATTGTTGCAGATACCACTTATTTGGAAAAGTCCAGACTCGAGTAAATTATCTGTGAAAATAAATTCTTTTTCAGAAGAAGGATTAGAGGGCACAAAGCATGATTCATCCTCAGATGGTATCCATTGCAAATCAGGTAGGTTAAAGTCCCCTAGGATAATAAAGTCGTCATTGGAAGTTGCACCCTCGACCAAGGAACTAAGTGAATCCACAAATTGTTTATAGACAGGGCTAGGTTGTGAGGGACGAATGTAGCAACAAAAAAGATAAAAACAACGTTTAGATACAGATAACTTTATGCATACATATTCAAATAGGGGTGATTTAGAAGTTTCGACAAGTGAAGCATTAAGACGATTGTGGACAGCAAACAGAACACCACGCCCCGGTACCCTCCATCAGTGGCGGCTGGTGGGTTGTTGAACAGGTGGTGCACTTTACTTGCTCACTAAGTAGGTATTAAGATTAGAAATCGCAAAAAAACAAAAATTTACATGTACCTATTATGTCGATTTTTTATTATTTTGTATAATTGCTCGAAGAATTTCGACCATGTATAAAACTGACACACTTATTACATTTAGCAAGGAATCATGTTTTTTATTTTTTCACTTAAATGCGTCAAATCATGGATTCACGTAACTTTATTTTAAAAAAAAATTATTACTGTCTTTAATATACCTAATCACTGTTAATTTTATCCCACACCACACACTGTACACAGTACAGAATCGAACCAAAACCAAAATAAAAAACAATTACTAACCTAACACCTACAAACCTACACTATTTAACCAGTCACGGATAGAGCGAAACAACATTACATATTCGCAGGCGCAGCGCATTCTAGTCAAACATCGGTTGCTGTAGTTAATCTTCGGTTCTCGTGCGCTGCACGAGAGCAGGCTAATTCTCCATACATTTCAATGAAATATCTTTTGTCTCACGGGATACTTGCTTGTAACTCATACAAGTTATATTAGCAGTCCTCGTGCGCTGGCCGAAGCGCACGAGAATTTTTACTTGCAAGGAAAGTAAGTCTTAATAGTAAAGCAAAGCGCTTACATTGTTTCGTCATAATTGGAAATTTTACTTGTTTGTGTTCTTGTACGTATGTTTAAAAAATAAATATTAATATGGGAATCTAAAAATAAAGATGCAGTAATATTTTGTAATTTTTAAATCTTTTGAATTGGTGGTTCAGCGCACGAGCGCACTTAAGGTACAGCCGCCACTGCCCTCCATACAAATGGTAAAAAATGGTTTTCGAAAATCGTATTTTTCTCGAAAACGGTTCCGAGAATTTTGCTTAAATTTTTAGTCTTTCGATTAATTTTTAAGGCCTATAATTTAATACAAAAGATTTTGAAAACAAGACATTACAGTCACTGTACCTACCATAGAACGATTTTTGAAAATTTTGAATTTCTCATTATCGACATAATGGATTTTAATGAAATTTTTTATAGAGATGCTTCTAAAAGCTTTAAGAAACATTGCATTTCAAAACTTTAAAAAAAAATATTTTTTGAATTTTTAAAAAAAAAAAATTTTTTTTTGGAAAATTCGATATCTCAAAAATGGGTAAATATTTTTTTTTGGAAATTAAATTTTCATTCGTACAGTAATAAAAACCTAATGTTGACGTACTAATTTTTTTTTTTAATATTTTAAAAATTTTATATATAAAACCTTATTTTATTAAGAAACCACTACAACGACTTATGTATAATTTTTGTTCTTCCATAAATTCATATTTGCATAGCATTCTGTTTTTGTCTCTTACTACTAAGAGAATTTAAAAAATGATGATAATTTTATCCTTATGAACAGTTTTTTCTAATAACATTCGTTTTTAAAATTCCTAGTCTATTGCACAGGAGCAAGTTCGTGCGGCAAGTTATGCATTCGTAAAAAAATCGAACTCGAGATTTTGATCAAAGTTATCATTACGATGATAGCGAAGACTAAAAACCTGGGTCTCTGTCTGTCTATCGGTTCGACTTCAGCCTAAACATTTATCATTTTTAATTCCCCCCCCACACGTTTTTTTCTTCTTTTTTTAAGACCAAAAATAACAGTACCTGCCATACGAATTTTTTTCGAAACTTTGTAAATTTTTTTTTCTCAAAAACTGTTCTACGGATTTAAAAAAAAAGATACAAAAAAAAAATTCATTTAGTTAAAGCTAGGTACTAGTTGAAAAAAAATTTCCGAAAAATGGTTATAGAGGGTCCCCCAAAGAACCATTTCTTTGTTTTTGATTTTCTCATGACCGATTTTGATCATTTTTTGTTTGCGTAAGCTCCCAAAAAACTTAAATAGAATTGTGTATTCAAATTTTCAAAAAAAAAAAAATTTTTGATTTTTTAAAAAATTTCAATTTTTTTTTCAAAACTGTTAAAAAACCGTTTTCAAAAACCGGCCACACAAAAATATTAGAATTCAGTATTTAAGAACTATGTATATCATGTACAACACTATAATTCCTTCATTTACTCGTAAATTAATTAATTCATTTTTTTTTAATACGTACGAGTTCCTATTTAATACTTTAAGACATGCATACAGAGAATTATTGAAAGAGGCTAAAGTAATGTAAACGAAGATGTTTGATTTACTATTTAATAGTTAGTTACATACGACCTATGGTACATATATTATATTATGTACCTGCACATGCTTTCCTTAATTCAATTTAATAATTTGTTATTTTTATATTCGATTATGTTTATACCTTTTTAATATTTTAAGACAGAAATGGAGAGAAATGGACCATTTTTTTTAAGTTAAGCAAAATATCACGAAAATTGCCCCCCCCCTGAACGAAATCCTGGATCCGCGCCTGACTTTACCAAACTTCAAAAACAATTGGAAAAATGTTTAAGTAAAAAACTTTTTTTCAAAAGTAAATCCTTACTTTTTATGAACAAATTTTATATTATTTTGAAAAGCAGGTAAAACATAATTTATAATAACTTTTGCTGACATAAATATATAAATAATTTAAAATATTTTTTTGAGATGTGTTTATGTGTCCTTATGATGTAAATTGAAACATGCCAAGCAGAATTCTTTGCTGCATTGTTTGCACTCTGTTGCATTTCTTGTACTTGCAACATTGAGAGTGGGGCTTCATCTTTATAACTGCAACACGAAATAAGAGGTCAACTGCAATTTTTTTATACCACGTCATGCTTTTTCGAATAGGGGAATGAAATGAAGCTAATTGATCCGCCATATCAATTCCTTTTTTAGCATCATTATAGTCTATAACTGCATTTGGTTTTATTTTTTCTCCACCCCACACCCTTATTGCTGTCGATTCATTACCATGACAAGTAGATAACATAAGCACATCTCGATTATCACGCCATTTTAGGACAGTAATGCATCCATCATTTTGGCGAGCAATTCTTTCAGATTTTTTCAATCTAGCTTTGGTGACGCATAATGGTAGATCGACTCTATTTCTGCGCAATGTTCCACATAAGTCTGTGTTTCGATTTTTCAAATAAATTGCCAATGGTACACTATTATAATAATTATCAGCGATAATCATTCGCCCCTCACCTAAAAGTGGTTCACATAATCTCACCAGAACAGACCCTGGCTTGTCCAGACCTTCCATTGCCGAACTTGTTCCCGAATATATCTGATAGGACCAAGTATAACTATCGACTGTGCACATTTTATATATCCTTACACCACATTTGTTTGATTTTGAAGGATTGTAAGTTTTTATTTGTAGTCGACCATTGAATTTTACCACGGATTCATCAACCACCAATATTTCGGAAGGAGTATACAGTGAACGAAAGTTTTCCAATAATTTTTTTATCAAAGGATCAATTTTGTATGTCTTTTGTGTTCCTTCTTGGTTCAAGGGAGAAAGGGGGGTAAAATGCCAGCAACGTAGTATCAGAACAAACCTATTATACGACATTTGTATCCGATGCATAAGGGGGTGATTATATAATCTAAGATCATGGTCTTCAGAGCTCGAAACCGTGTTAATATATGAATCTAAGGAATTGGACACTAGATGGCGTTAGCATAGAAGTTGTGAATGAGTTCAAATATCTTGGATTCGTAATTTCTTATAACTTGGATATAAGGGCTCATTTAAAAGAAAAATTGGCTGTGGCCAAATCAGCAATTAATACGATATGGGCGCAATTTTTTACAAAGTCTCTTGTTGATCCGACATCAAAATTCAAATTGTTCGACGCTTGCTTCTGCTATGGTAATGAAGTGTATGGATAGAGTAAAGTCGGGTAATATTGGCCACCAATCATATTTTTGTTAATAAAACATAAACGGTGTAAGTTTTTTTTAAAGATATTTAAAAAAAAAATACATCTGTTTATTCTGATTAAAAAAGTAGCAACAAAAAAATAAATTCACCTAATAAAAAAATAACAAAAAACAAAAAGTTAAGTAACTCTAAAACGTAACAAAAAAAAAAGTGGAGGGTAATATGGACCACCTAGTTTTCAATCCATTGGCGGCTATTTATCCAGTTTGGACTCTGACATAAGCCTTGCCAAGCAATTCACAGATATCAAAATCATCAACAGTCGATAATTCATCCTCATCCAGACCCGAAACTTCTTATATTGAAATAGCGGGTAATGTGGACCACTAGTCCATATACTCCTTTTCTCCGGTGGTCCATTTTAACCCCAACATAATGTTTGAAAAAAAAGCAATTTTACAACAAAATGAAACTCTTTACAATAGTTTTAAAAATAAAAACCTTAAAACAAATATTGACTTCTTATATTTAAAAAATAAAAGGAGAACAAACTATATTTTTAACTATAGAAAATAGGAGAAACACCTACGAAAAAGAAAATAATCAATGCCTTGGATTTGCTTTTAATCCGAATAACTTCGTAACGCGTTACTCCTGACTACTTAAACTATACTGAGTTAAGTTTAAGCAGGTCCCGCACAATCGCAAACAATCGTCTCCTCGATTGCATTTGTGTAAGGCGAGAAAAGCTGGTGGTCCATATTAGCCGACTGGTCCACATTACCCGACTTTACTCTACCAATGGATAGATGAGATTGAATTAATTTAAAGATATTTCTTTAAAAGAATATTTAAATTACCTTCGAATACTCTTACTACTAAAAGAATTTAAAAAATTCATTTTATCCTTATAAACAGTTTTCTCTAATAACATTCGTTTTTAAAATTCCTAGTCTATTACCACAGATAATAGAGTTAGTAACTCTATTATCTGTGCTATTACATAGGAGCAAGTTCGTGCGACCCAGTCGTGCATTTTATTTATATTATAGATTACCAGAATGCGCTGCATTTGAAACGAGCAATCCTGCTTCCTCATTTTCACTTTCTGAAAGCTCATAAGAAGATCCTGAGTCAATTTCAGATGGTCTATATTCACTATTACTTCCGTAGCTAAAATCTTCACTTGCACTATCCATAATAGTATTACAAATAAGTTTTTTAGCTAAGGACTTAGAAACGTTTATATTTTTATTTCTTTTTTTAATTTGACAGAAATGCACAAAAATCAAAGAATGACTTGAGGGTTTAAAAAATAATATTTTCACTGAGTGTTGTGTTGAATAAGAAGCAACAGAACCTGAGGAAGCCTTCACTTCATGGACTTAGAAGGCAACACAAAAATATAATTTTGTGTATCAACTATGATACATGGGACTTATTGACATGATATGAAGTTAGCATAAGCCCATGTATCAAAAATGACCACAAAACCAAATTCCTTTTTTTAACAGCAGTGACCAATTATTTACGTAAACAACGGCTTATATGTTGAATCTTACTAAATAATAATGTTTTCTCTGAAAAAAAGTACCGGACGTATGGGTTTCTTTAAATCAATTTTTATGGGGACAGTGAAGCAGAATTTTGCCCATGTATCAAAAATGATACATGGACGTAGAAAAAGAAAATTTTGTGTATCAAATATGATACATGGGACTTATCGTTGATGTCTTGAAAAAATAATGGACGTATAGGTGGTTTTAAATCATTTTGTATGGGGACAGTTAAGGTGTTAATTATAATGTGGATGGAAATTTTAGACTTAATTGCTGAAAATGGGGAATAGGAGTGTTCATGTATTTACTTTGTTTTGTACCGAAGTAAATACTCAAAAAATGTTTTTTTTTTCGTTATTTGCTTACGAAGCATGTAACACAAATGTGTGTATCAGTGTGTGCTTATCCTTAAATGAGGGCCAAGTTGGCTTTTTATTTTCTTCAGATCAATGTTATCTATTCTTTTAATTAATCCTAATTTAACACAACTTCCCAAGCCTAAAATTGGAAAATTACCTGCCTCAACCACAAAAAAACTCAATAAAACTATACTATCATGCACCTTACATTCAAGTTCCACACATCCCAACGTTTTTATTTCAGCGCCTCCATAACCTTCTAAGCTTTTTTTACATGGTACCAGTTTAAAGTTTTTTAAATGTTTAATATATTTTACAGGTATAACATTTGCATCTGCCCCCGTGTCTAATTTGAATTCAATATTTTTTTTTCTTCTTCTTCACCTGTTTCGCGAGATTCCGTTGTGATTTCTTGATCACCTCTTTTTTACATACGGAGGAGAAATGATTTTTCCCTCTACATGATGAGCAAGTTTTACCGTAGGCCGGACAGTTAGCCTTCACATGCATCATCATCATCATCGGCTCGACAACCGGGTTCCGGTCCTGGCCTCTTTCAACAAGTCTCTCCACCTATCCCGGCCGACGCCATCCAGTTGCGCACCCCAAGGCTTCGGGCGTCCTGGTCTACGCCATCTCTCCAGCGCAAGCATGGTTTACCACGCTGTTGTCCACAAAAATAGCAAGCATGATTTTTATATATTTCAGAATTAAGATTTTTGTTACAATTTTTGTCACAGTTCCTGCAATTTTTGTTAAAATTATTTTTTTCATAATTTAAACTATTTCTAACATATGTATTTTTATTATTTTTAAATCTCCATTAAAACTTTGGATATCAACGAATTTTCAATGATACTCGTATCTTGCTCCAACATTTTTCATCTGAAATCTTTGATTTCAGTTTGGTGGGAGGAACATAGCATAAGTGTAAGCTGATGAGCAGTCTTTATTTGACGTTTGTTGCGTGAAATTTTTTTGTCAAAATCAGATAGATCAGTAAGATTTATAGAATCAAAAACGTAACTAGATCACTCAAAACTATAATTTTGAAATATTAACCGAACTCGGAGGCCAGTGGAGAATGATCACTGTTGTATCATAATGTATAGAGATCTTGCGATAAATTAGGGCAAAAAGAAAGAAAACGCAGAACACAATTATTGACGAATCGAGCAGAACGCCGCGCCGCCGCAGTAGTACATAGTACAGCTATAATTTCGAGGTATAAAGGGACTTCGTCTACCTTGGCTCAAAAATAACATCAATCTGGAAATCAACCACAGTTCTTTCTACTAGGAATGCAGTCGGACTAGTCCGAATAATAAGGGCCACGCAGTCTTACTGAAGATAGTTAGATAAGGACCGGACTAACTAGAGAAGGTCCTCTATTTAAATCTTGGTTCAACCCGAATTGTAGTGGCATCTTACCAGCTTAATAACTAACTTATTGGTTTCGTAAGTATTTTAATTTTGCAAACATATACCGACCGACATAATAAAGAGAAGAGAACAGGATACCAATGATAGTAAAGCTAACAATATGCAAAAATCTAATAAATTTAATACCATCAAAAGTATTTCCCGGAGTTTACGACATGTATGGCCATTATTTAAGGTTAAGGTTATGGTAAGGGTAACTTGACCTTGCAGTCTTAGAATCATTGAAACTATTCATTCTATTGATATTTTTTTGATGTTTGATGTTTTCAGCATGCAATTTCTTACGGTGCAGAAATTCACCAGACTTTTTGTCTTGAATAAGTAATCATCAGCCATATGTTGTCCGGGATCTTAAAACAAACAATGACCAACTTACCAAAAAAAAACTGAAAAAATACAGTAAGAACTCTCATATAAGAAGCCACTAAAACTCTATAATTTATTGACACAATATTAGAAAGTGCTTACCTAACTTACTGAACTTGTTAGTCGTTTTTCTAAATCGAAGTTGAACATTTGCGAGAGATACATAGTTTGATGTTTAAATAAGATGTGTTTCTTATTGAGAAATCTTCGCCCTAGTATTGAAGTACCGTATACGCCAAAATCCGCTGGGTATGCAGTTTTATGTTTCCTATCTCTTTGCATTCAAAATAATTATAAGCTCTAGTGGTTAGACTAGTAGTAATTGCAAGGTTATAGTTCTCTCTTTTTGGAGTTGCCCTTATTGTCTTGGACTGTATGATCGACTGTTCTCTTTTTAACTTCCCATAGGGAGTTATTGTAATCGGTCCGATTTGTCAAATTGGAATTTTTGACATTTCTCGACGTTTCAAGGTCCCTAGAGGCTATATCAATCATTTTTGGAGAGATGTCTGTGTGTGTGTGTGTACGTACGTTCGTACGTTCGTACGTTCGTACGTTCGTACGTTCGTACGTTCGTACGTCCGTACGTTCTCGTACCATTTTTCGTCGTCGATATCTCAAGAACGAGTAAAGATATCGACTTCAAATAAATTTTGTTTAATAGATAATAACTTCGAAAGAGGCTGAAAGGGCGTTTATTAAAATTCAGTGAGTAGTTTTTTCACTATAACGGTATAAAAAAAAAGTAAAAATTTTGGTTAATTTCAAATATCTCACGAAAAAATAATGCTATTGATTTCAAATAAAATTTAGTGTACTCATTATAAGGTCATACAGATTTGGTATGAATTTGGAAAAAAATGAACATACCGTCATTTTTTTAAATAAAAAAAACTGAAAAAAAAAATTTCATAACCCAGATATTCTAAGAACGGAAAACAATTTGAAACTCAAAATAATTTTATTTTACGAAAAATAATGTGTTTGACAACTGGTGAAAATTTCAAAAAAAATCAGTTTACAGTTTTTTTACAAAAAATAAAAAACTATATAAAATTCTATTGAAAATTGGTAAAAATTGTTTTTCGACTCAAATTTCTCGAGAACTAGTAGTGATATTGACTTCTAATTTAGTTTATTTTATACATAGTATAATTTTGTACAATTGGTAAAATGTTGACAAATATTGAATAAATAGTTTTTTTTTTAAATAAAAAAACTATTAAAAATTCTAGTGAAAACTAGTTAAAATTGTATTTCAAGTCGAATTTCTTGGGAATGAACACCGATAGTGCCTTCTAAAGTATGTTGTTTTATATATCGATACCTTTCCGTAAGAATGTATACTAAGCGACATTTCTAAAATTGTTCAGGAAACGAAAAAAACGAAGAAAGTTCTAGTTGAATCAATTTTGGTTAAACTAAGTGACATCTAACAAAATTTTTTGTTGCTCACGACAATGAGATCTTTATTAATGTCGCTTAGCATTATTTTTTTGCGGATAATACAAATTTCAGGTGGCAACATTATTTTAATGAGAAAACATGGCAGTTGATAAATTTTTTTATTTGTACTCTAGTTTCCTTTTCATGCATAATAGGTTGGCGAAACCCAGGCCAAAACGTGGCCCTTAACATATAGTATATTTCCTCATCAAAAAGTCATTTTCAAAAAAGGGTCGCTTAGTATATTCTTACGGGAAGGTATCGACATAATACAATTATTAACATATGGTTGAATTTTGACAAGTATCGAATTGACAGTTTTAACAAAAATATAAAAAAAATTTACTAAAAAGTGGTAATATTTATTTTTCGACTAGAATATCTTGAGAACGAGCCATTATTTAATTTTATACATAATACAATTTCTAACAAATAGTTTATATTTGACATATATCTAGTTTCAGAGCGGATATATTTTGTAAGTACCCTTCCATCAATAACCAAACCATATCTTTTATATTTGAATATTTCGTGTTTAAATTTTTTTTCAATTAAAATGTTTGGAACCGAAATAATAAAGTAATTTCTATAATATAATACATAATTTTATAATTATATTATCAACTTAGTTCTTAGAAGAATGTATGTACTGTACATACGTATATGAATAAGGTTGTTCAGTTGTACCCAAGTCCCACATATTCAAATTCCATTAATAGCTATGGTAAAACTATGGTAAGCTATGAAGAAAACGTCACAATATGTTTTTATCTAAATATAAAGTTTTCAAGGCCACAAATGGGAAGTTATCAGTGTGGGTCGCACCCAGCCTCTTTTTATACTAGAAACTGAGAGTTTATTTGAGCCTTTTAAGTTTTGATAAAATAATAACAATGATAACAGCCGATCGTAGATAACATAGAACTAGTGACTTAAGACTCTCCAACAATTCCCAACAGCTAAGATGAGAAGTACTTCTCACGACAAAAGATACTCTCGTATGATTGACACTTTGACTAGGCTTTTTTCTTTTTAAGCTCAGAGCAGGGAACTGAGCTGTAAAAAATGATCTGTGTTTCTTTTTTAGCTTAAGAACATCATAGCGTTCAGATTGGGTTCCTTTTTTCAATCAAAGCTAGCTCGGAGTGCGCTCTGTTTGCTCAGAATAAAATGACCGAGCAGCTAGAGAAAAAAGCTGAGCGCGGCTATTATATTTTTAGTGTGATAAAAATGGAGATCGACGCCTTTGACAGTTGAGGGCTCCAGTGTGTTATATAAATAAATCGAAGAGTTCTGATTAAACTCTGCTCAGAGCGTACTCGGCATGCTCAAGCTCTACTAACGGCTCTGCTAAGGGCTCTGCTCAGTTAAAAAAGAAAAACGCATTTTCTCACAAAATGCAGTAGCTTTGCATTTACACTTAAAATAACTTTGTATTTAGGCACTACTGGCTGCTAATCGATTCCAAAACTGTGACGTAACAATTTAATGAACTAACTATTACGCCACAGGGGTACGCCAATTCTGGTATAATCTGACAAACTAGAATTTAGGTTTCTATCGTCAATTTGAAGGTAATTAACTAACAAATGGCTCCCGGAAATTAAGCCAGAGGAAATTACGCCAGTTTTTTATTTGGAAAAAACGCCAAAATTTTGTTCATATAAATTCTGGCATTTTTTGGTAGGAAAACAGTCCAGACTTTTATGGCAATCTTTCCAGAATTTCAGGCATTTTTTCCATTTTTAAAAATGGAAAAAAGGCCCCAAAATAAAGTTTGGAAAAAACAGCGGAAATCAAATTTTTGGCGTTTTTTTCCTTAGAAGTAAACAACTAACAGTTTGGAGTAAACAACTTACAGTTATGTACTGTTGCCCAAGAAAACTGTTGCTACAGGTGCCTGCCTGGAGACTGAACCAAAAATAGAGTTAAAATCCTGGCCACCAAGGCCAGACGTTGTGTGCAGTAGAACGCCCCCCGGGTGATTGTTGTTTGTATCTTTTTATTTCATCACATTTGAAGTATCTTCTTCGAAAATAAAAAACATTTTCTGGATTTTTTCCAAAATCTCATTTCGAAATAAATTTATTTTCTGGCCTAGTTTCCATTGTGCTTTCTGGCTCCTTTTTCATACCTAGCTGGCTCAATTTGCAACATTTCTGGCTTATATTCCAAAATAATTTCTGGCCCTTTTTCCAATTTTGGGCAAACAACATTTTCTGGCGTTTTTTCCAGAAATAAATTAAAAAGTGGGACATCCTTTCTTAAAACAGAAAGCCTCACTTTTCAAATGCGATTTTTTTAATTTTCAATAATTTTCGTTTTTATTGGGATAAAAAGCAATAATCTTCTAGATCTTTTAGAGTTTTACCTTTGCACCGACGTAGACGTAAAACTCTAAATATGCATAAAATCGAAATTGTTGTAGGAATTTTCCCTATCCGCAACTAGAGTCTCCAATGTATACCTCGATCACAAGAAAATGTGTACTAGTCCCGCATTGTATTTTGTGTGCGATGCTTGTCCGCTAGAACGAGCGTAATGTTTCAAATCCTTGCCACATGACGCCAATTGTATCGCTTCGCGTTCACATAAAGTATCTCTTCGCGCTCAGAAGTGAAATGACGCATTAGGAATTCGTGGTTGCAGCATAATGCAGCAATATTGTCGCGATCTGTTGAATTTATATTTGCGGACGAACATGTTTCTTGCACCAGATATGTGGGTATCGTATAACTCACCTGTCAAGCGATCGCTCTTCTTCTTCCTCTTTTCCGTTCTTGCCAAAGATCTGTTGTTTGGTAATATTTTCGTGTTCCTTCTCCAGAAGAGCAGGAGCAAAAGATGTGTATATTCCTGTTGTATCTGCTGGTGCATGTTTGGATCTTCTGGATCAAAACACCACGGCCATCATGGCCATCAAATTCAGTTGAAACTTTTACCGGACACGTTTTATGCCATCATAATACCACGGCTCTATCCCCTGGCTGAATCTTGAATTGTATTGTTGCGGCTTGCAAGTAATGCACCATCATCACCAGGTTGACGCTAGCATGGCGACATGTTACCTGGAAGGCAAATATGGTGGTTTAATCTGAAAATGTCACTCGAATGTGTTCCATGCGGTTGTGGCTGAATGAAGGCAAATGTCATGCAGATGACATGATGCAGGTTAATGCAGCACAACTCTTGATGAAAAAAAAAATACTTGTAAGGAGAAAGGAAATAGAATGACAAGTCTACGAAGGATTAACAATTTCCATTCGAAGACAGTGGGGATTATTTTATGCAAATTGTTTTGAGAACAAACCGACCGAAGATTGCTGGGAATGCAGAACGCTGAATTTTGTTCCTCAAATGGGTCAAGAATGGGTTCGTTGTTACATACAAACAAAAAGAAATACGAGTACCCATAGATAGATCAATGTTCAAGAAATACTCACGAAAAAGTTATGAGCAGATCGAAATTTTACGGGCAGGGAGATGGGTGATCGGGACTTCCATAAAGTTGCTGAGACTAACCACTCCTAATCTGGAGACCAGATTAAATTCATATTCCAAGAAGCTTAGGAAAAAAAGGAGTAAAATGAAAACAGACATGAATCGTGGACTCAATTAGTTCTCAAGTTGCCGTTTTGATACCCTAATTCCTTCAAACTGCTGGTAGAATAGATATAAAGGAAACTCTGAAGGTAGGTATTATATGTATCTCTATAGAGAAATTAGTCAACTGAATATATTGGTCTTACTCTAAGGGAACTCCTGAATCTTTATAATAATTGTTGTATAAAGGGCTCCTTCTCGCCTGGCTAGTTTGTCCAACAATTTCACTGTGTTGCGATTAATATCCAGACTAAGGAAATGATCTCGGCAATGCTTCAACAGCTGCTTGCCTTTTGTTTTGGTCAACAAGTGTTATTTAACCTCGAGTATACCTATTCTTAATAAATTTTTCTGTAGGCATGAACTTCATAACAGCCTAATACAGTATCAAAAAAACTTTACAGTGTACTATTTTGTGATTCAGCTCCAAAAACACTTCATTTCTATTGATCTAGAAATCCCTGTGATGATAATGGTACAAGTCCTTTGATTTTTTCTCAAGGTAATCGGTATTATATGCTTGGTAAAGTGGAGTTCACGATACTGTTGAATTGTAGAGTGGAGTGTTATTTCATAGCTGTAAGAGATTTTATTTAGTTTAACTTTTAGTACACAACTCATATATGTACATGACATTCTTGTATAAATTCATTGCATGATTATTTATACTGTAAAATCGAATGATTTACGTATCTAATGTATGTACTCGTATATGCTATTTAATGGATGATTTTTTTGCTATTTTCTTTTTGGCAACACTGGTTTTGACAGCTCACGCACGTTTCGTATTTTGCGTCACTGTCAAACATCTTCAGTTTAGTCTCTAATTTAACCATGAAACGTCTTACAAACGAACAACGCTTGAATTTATTGAATTTTATTATCAAAAAGCGTGCTCTGTTAAGAAAGTTCAGGCGGTTATTCGGGCTATTGTGACTTAATTTCGCTCCAAGTTTACATTGTTGGATATTAAACCACCAACGCGCTTACGCTCGAACTGAGGAAAATATCGCAGCTGTATCGGCTAGTGTTAGTGATGTCCGTAAATTATCAATTCGGCGCGCGTTCGCAGCAATTGAGCCTCTGTTACTCCACTACGTGGAAAATTTTGCAGAAGTATTTAGGTGTGAAGCCTTTCAAAATACAGCCGGTGCAAGAATTGAAGCCGAACGACCTATCACGATGCCGAATTTTTAGTGAATGGGCTCTTGAAAAGTTGGCCGAAGATCAACTTTTCTTATCGAAAAATTGTGTTCAGCGACGAAGCTCATTACTGGTTGAATGTATACATGGACAAGTAAAACTGCCGTATTTGGAGGGAAGAGCAGCCAGAAGCATTGCAAGAGCTACCAATGCATTCAGAAAAAGTCACTGTTTGGTGCGGATTATGGGCTGGCGGAATCATTGGGCCGTATTTCTTCAAAGATGATGCGATTCGTAACGTTACTGTGAATGGTGAGCGGTACCGTGATAACAAAATGGAAGAGCTTGACTTGCATGACATGTGGTTTCAACAAGACTGTGCCAATGTTGTCAATTTTAAAACTTTGAGTGGAAAATTAGTCATTGATATACTTAACAGGCATGATCACTACTATATAATACCTTTATATTTAAATTGTAATAACTGGAATCACGATTTCTCAGAACTGCAAAATTTCTTAAATCTAATTAACTCATCTAATATAATGCTACTTGGTGACCTTAATGCAAAATAGGAATATACCAAAATCCAAACGATTTAGTTGCAAGTCATCCTGAAGTTTTTCGAACGGTGAGAGGGTCTCTGGATAAAACCGTAAATAGTTGTGGAAGGCGTCTTTTAGGTATATTTGAAGATTACGGATTTGTTGTTATGAATGGTGTAAGTAAAGGGGACATTAACGGTGAATTTACCTTTCTAACAGAACGCGGTTGTTCTGTTATTGATTATTGCGTGCTAAAAGGTTCTTGGTTTGACGTTCTTGCGGACTTACAGAGACATTCTCTTCTCATATGCCTGTTAAAACTGTTTTACAGTTTTCTCAGTTAGCTCCGCAATCTACAGGTTTAAAAATTCAAAAACTTAAATGGAATGATATCTATCTTGATGTATATAAACGTAAGCTTTTCGATGAAACCAATCTCTGTCCCACTCTTCAAAATCTTTCAAGCGAACAAATAATGAATATTTTGCATGATATAATCAAAAAATCCTCTCCAAAGAACAAAGGCATTACTAAGGTGTTTAAAGAAGAATGGTACGACTGGCAATGCGTTAGATATACATAGGTTGTTCAATAAGTTTTGTCGTTCGATAAGAAAAACACAACTTTATGGTTCAAAATACAATTTATTATTCAGTATAATCTCCTTGAACATTAATACACTTGCTCCAACGATCCTCCAATCGGTGGATCCCATCCCTGAAGTGAGAATCCGGAAGGTCTGCAAAATATGCTTCAACAGCCGTTATGACCTCTTCATTTGATGAAAAACGCTTGCCACGCATAAATTTTTTGAGTTCTGGAAACAAATGGAAGTCGCTGGGAGCCAAATCTGGTGAATACGGTGGATGCTCCACCAATTCAAACTTTAATTCATGGATTTTAGCCATTGTCAAAATGCTCTTGTGACACGGTGCATTGTCCTGATGAAAAAGGATTTTTTTCTTCTGCAAACCGGGTCTTTTTTCACGAATATTTTCCTTCAACTGGTCCAAAAGGTTGCAATAATATTCAGAATTAATTGTTTCACCAGTTTGCAAGTAATCCACAAACAAAATTCCTTTCGCATCCCAAAAAACTGATGCCATAACCTTTTTGGCCGATTTCCGGACACGAACTCGTTTCGAAGCCGAACAACCAGGTTCACACCACTCTTTAGCCTCTTGTTTTGATTCGGGATCATGGTGATAGACCCAAGTCTCATCCATAGTGATGAATCGACGCACAAAATCCACTTTATCCCGGCACCCATTGTGCACACAGCTTTCTAAAGCCCAAAATTTCACTTAAAATATGGCTCACACTGCCTAATGAGATGTGTAGAACCTCTACTAAATCTCTCTCAGTCAATCGACGATCTTCCAAAACCATATCCTGTATTTTGGCTATGATTTCTGGTGTTGATTCGCTTTTTGGACGTCCTTCACGTGGATCGTCTTCAAAGCTTGTACGACCACGTTTAAATTCAGCAACCCATCTTTCTACTGTTCTCATTGAAGGTGAACAATCATTATACACTTTCAACATTCGTTCGTGAATTTCTTTTGGTGCTACACCTTCCAAAAATAAAAATTTTATCACTGCACGATATTAAATTTTTTCCATCGTTAACAAATACTTTGACACGGCGACACTAAATGGCTTCTAAACAAAGAATGAATTGAAATTGACAGATTGAAATGAAACTTCACATACGTTAATATAAAGAGTGTACCAACAAAACAAAAAAAAAAATTGGGCTAGTAGCAACGCCTTCTCTTATCGAACGACAAAACTTATTGAACAACAAAAATCCTTCTCTCTACTGAATCTTTTCCGCAAAACAAATAGTACTTTTTTTAGGAAGCTTTACATCTCAAGTAATAAAGATTATAAAACCATTTGTGAGAATAAGAGAAACCAATACTACCAAAGAATAGCTACAGAGTTATTTAACTGCAAAGATTCAAAACTTTTCTGGCAGAGAGTTCGTAGGCTAGGCCATTGCAAATCGACAACAGCTTTAGCAGTTGAAGTAGAATCGTTTGCTTCTTATTTCGGCGGACTTTTAACCAGAGGAACATCTCCACTTCTCTTTCAATACGCACTCCCGAATGTTGTAGATGACGAACTTGATGCACCTATTGGTTTAAATGAGCTGGTTAATGCCCTAAGAAATATGAAAAACAACAAGGCGTGTGGACTTGATGGGATTCCAGTTGAGTTTTTTAAAAATAGCACTGCTAATTTTCACGAGGTTCTTTTATTTTTTTCAATCATGTGCTTCGAAACGAGGATGTTCCAAGTTTATTCTTAAAATCCGTCATTTTTCCGATTTTTAAAAAAGAAGATATATATTTGGTTGAAAACTATAGAGGTATATCAATTCTCTGCAGCCTAAGAAAAATCTTTGCTCAAATATTATACAACCGCTTATCGAACTGCTTATAGAACATAATAATCGACTTAGTATCTTTCAAGGTGGTTTTCGTGTTGGACTGTCAACTGTCGACCAAATTTTTGCGCTGGAAACAATAGTTAGAAAATTTATAACAAAAAAAAAAAGATCTACGCTTTTTTTGTTGATTTTAGGGCTGCATTTGACACTGTCAATATAAACTCACTTATATATAAGTTAAGTTTGTTAGGTGTTTCTACAAAATTCCTCAAGATCTACAAAAAAAATAGTAACTAGTACTTCAGCGTCAGTTTGGAACGGTAGCGATATGTCCAATTCCTTTGCCACAGAGACTGGAGTTTCTCAAGGTTGCGTTCTCAGTCCAATTCTGTTCTCCCTTTTCATTAACGATGTAGCGGATAATCTACCTTTTGATGTTGTAGTAGGAGGTGTACACATAAAAACACTCTTATATGCAGATGACTTAGTAATCTTAACAGATAACCCCCTAACATTACAGCTCCAAATTAATAAGCTTAAGAATTATTGTGACACTTGGGATCTCAAGATTAACACGTCGAAATCAAAAATCATGGTTTTTCAGAACACGGCAAGTAGAAGACCTCCGATAGAAAACTGGCAGATGGCAGGCCAACCTATAGAAGTGGTGCAAGAATTCAAGTATTTAGGTTTCTTGTTAAGTTATAATCTAAATTTGCGGCCACATATAGAAGAAAAAGTCAGCAAGGCAAAAACTGCAATTAATCTTATGTGGCCTAAGTTGTAATAAAAATGTGGACACCGCATCTAAATTTAAGATCTTTAATGCAACCATCAACTCCTTTGTTATGCAAATCAAATTTTTGATTATAAAAAAGTGGAAGAATTTGAGCGCTTGCAATACTTTTTCTTTAAACGTATCTTTAAACTACTTACCTCAATCCCTTCCTACGCTATTCACGTGGAAGCCGGTATTCCTCAATTATACTACAAGAACCTCAAAGCAAGTGCGGACTTCATTATTAAAATAATGAAGCGCCCAAGCACAAATCTTCAAAGGCAGCTACTTACGTATGTTTCCAGGTGCAATCGTTCGCCTTTCAAGGACTGGTTCGATCTGGCTACGGAACATTATGTGGTACTCAATTTAACCCTTGAAAACTTAAATGATTGGCAAAACAAGTTTTATGATTGTATCGCACAGATAGATCAACGTTTTGATGAAAGCTGTCTAAGCAGAATGTCCAATCTTACTTGAGATAAGAAGACTATATTTTTCGAAAAGCTTTCTCACTCTTCAAGAAACTAAGGATTTTTTAAATGGTATTCACGGATGGAAGATATCGCAGTATACTCGTATAGTATTCATGCCTATAAGTATCGCAATAGTTTTTTGGAATTAACATAGATGTTATAATTTTTATATAATTTTTTTAATGCATTCTCCATTTCTGCACTCTTTTTGTTTTTATTATTTATTTTGATCAGTTATTTATTGATATCAGTTATTTATTTTTTATTTTTTTGTATCTCTTTTATGGTCAATCAATCGGCAGACGGCAAAAACAAGCCATGCTTTTTTTCTTTTTGTTAAACTTTTATTGTAATTAAATTTAAGTTGTTGAATAAAGAATTAATAATAATAATAATAATAACTGTGCCACATGACCAATTGAGAGGCGAGTTCGGTGAACAGTTTATTTCACTTTTGGCTCCGGACAATTGGCCGCCTAGATCGTGCGATTTAACGCCTCTAGACTATTTTTGTGGGGCTATGTTAAGGCTTATGTCTATAGCGACAAGTCCGCTTCGATTGACGCACTAGAAACCAATATTGAAGCATTTATTCGTGAGATACCAGCCGAAATGTTAGAAAGAGAATGCCAAAATTGGACTAAGCGGATGGACCATTTGAGGCGCAGCCGCGGCCAACATTTGCATGAAATAATATTCAAACATTAAATTATTTATTATATTTCTGAATTTTATGTGTGTGTGTGTTTTTTTTTTAATTTCCGACAGCTCTTAAAATATCACTCGTTATAACCAATTTGTAAATTTATTATTAGATATCTTAATCAATAATTAGTTATTTCGTTTGTTCGGTCTTAGGTCAGAATTTTACAGAGGCTTTGCTTGAAGGAAAAGAAGTTTTACTTCTAGCGCGCGTACGTCAGCACACATACTTACATATAGGTACCATTTATTGGGCAAGCTGCATTCGTAAAAATAATGTTTATTTTTGGTACCCCCCTTGGAATAATTTTTTGGTTTTTGATTTTCTCCAAAACGGTAAAACCGATTTTGATCATTTTTTTTATGTGAAGGCTTCCCAGCAATTTCAATATTATATTCAAATTTATTCAAAAAAAAATTCTTTTGGATTTAAAAAAAAAATTTCAATTTTTTTTTTTGGAAACTCAATATTTCGAAAACCCCTTGCTCGATTTTTTAAAACTTGGTAAAAAACAGTTTTTTAATATAAATTATAAGATGTAAGAAAAAAAATTATTTGACCTAAAAATAACGGTACCCTCCATACAATTGTTAAAAAATGGTTTTCGAAAATAGCATTTTTCTCGAAAACAGTTCCGAGAATTTTGCTAAATTTTTTTTCTTTTGATTAATTTTTACGATCTATAATTAAATAAAATAAATTTGAAATCAAAATATTACTGACTGTACCTAGCAATTTTTTTTTTAAATTTAGAATTTCCCATTATCGACAAAATGGATTTTAATGAAATTTCTTATAGAGAAGCTTCTAAAAAGTTAAAAAAACATTGCATTTCAAAGCTTAAAAAAAAATAATTTTTGAGTTTTTGAAAAAAAAAATCTATTTTTTTTTTTTTTGAAAATTCGATATCTCAGAAACGGCTCAATATTTTTGTTTGTAAATTTAATTTTTATTCGAAAAATAATAAAAACTTTAAATTGGCGTACCAAAATTTTATCTTATAAACGTTTTAAGAATTTTGTATATAAAAGCTTATTTTTTAAGAAACCAGTACAGACATATAATTTTTGTTTTTGCATTGAGCTTGAATCACATGGCATCTTGTTTTTAGCTCCAACTACTAAAGGATTTGTCTTAGTCTATAAAAAAATGAATTTTATGCTTATGTTGTTTACATAAGAGCAAGTACGTGCGAACCAGTCGTGCATTTTATTTTGTATAGCTTACACGCGCTCAAGGGTTTATTAAGAGACCCTTATAATGTTAAACACTCAAGTGTTATGTGACTAAAAAATGAATCTGTTTACGAGTATTTGACGGTACGCATTTATTTTGGGAAGATCAGACTTGGAACGGTCCAATACAACATGTATTGAACGACCCAGAAGGTAGATCCCTGGAAACTTGAGCGTTTGTGCAGTATGATGATGGAGAACGCACGCTGATCCATCAAGTTAGGAAATGATGTCATGGATACATTTGATGTCAAAAAAGATTTTAAGCAAGGCGATACTCTGTCGTGCGACTTCTTTAAAATCGTTCTTGCAAGAATTATTGTTTTTCCCAAAAACTAGAAGCACAATCTTTCAAAAGTCCGTCCAATTACTCGGATACGCCGACGACATTAAAATAACTTGATGAACAATGCATGATGTCATTGGCGCGTTTATGATCATTGAAACGGAAGCGGGATTACTATTCAATGAGGGACAGACTATATACTGTCTTCAAGTAGGGACACACAAGATACAATACCGATGTCAAGGACAGAACATCACCATAGACAGCTTTAGTTTTGAAGTAGTTAAGGACTTTGTCTACCAAGGCAGCGCTGAAATCAAACGGAAAATAACTCTTACCAATCGCTGCTTCTTTGGACTAAAAAGGCAATAGAGTAGCAAAGCCCCCTCTCTAGCAAATAAAGTGTCCCCCTTTAAAACTCTCATCATCCCGATCCTTGTGTATAGTGCATGGACCTTCTAGAAAGTGGATGAGAAGAGAACGCTTCAGAATACTTCGAGTATTTGGTCCCGTCTGCATAGACAGTGGAGGAGAAGATATTACCACGTACCATGTACATACGTACTGTGAAGTCAAACGATTGAGATGGCAAAGTCATGTAGAGCGAATGGAACCAAATATAAAATCTAAATTTCGAAAGCCGCATGTTCAAGTTTTTTGAAAATAAACATTTTTTTTTAATACTAATTATCAACTAGATGTAAAAATTTCTTATTTCATCTTAAAATAACAGTATCCACCACAAAAATTGTCAAAAAATGGTTTTTGAAAATAATATTATTTTCGAAAACCATTTTTTGATAATTTTTTTTTCTTTTTCTCTTCATTTTTACGTTTACTTTAATAAAAGAAATTTGGAATCAGTCATTGCTGACAAGATTCTTGTTTTCTCATTATCGTTATAGCTAACGGACTTAAATAATTTTTTTTTAGTGTACTTAGAAATATTGCATATAAGAACTTAAGATTTTTTTTTTTTTTTTTTTTTTTTAAATCCGATTTTTTTTCCACACAATAACAAAAACTTAAATTTTGTATACCAAAATTGTTTTACCAAAAATGTTTTAAGATTTTTATATAAAAACTTATTTTAAGAAAAAACCACAGTCATAGCTGTAATGTTTGTTTGGTTTTTGTTTTTGTTTGTTCAACTACTAAAGGAATCGTTTCAAAAATACAAAATTTTTCTCTAATAACATACAGCTTTAAACATAAGAGCGAGTTGGTGCGACCCAGTCATGGATTTTGGAGTTTGGAAGCATCTATGATCGTTGTTTTCAGCACCTCATTGTTTTTATGTTGTTTATTTACATGTTCTTTGCGGTTTTTATCGTTCGAAATGAGTTTTCCTTAAGTCCAGCACGTCAATCCTGGCATGACTGAAGTCTACATATACTTGGCATTGTTTTTTGAGGTTCTTCTAGACTTAAAATTCCTAAAGAGCATATTTTTTTTTTATAATTCACTCGCGGTCACAGCACGGGCGAGGGGGAAATTAGGAGGGCAGAGAAAGGAGGTGTCGATGAACATTGGTTTTGAATGTTTGCAAATTGAAATGGCAGGGAAAACTGTGCCGGGTAAGTTATTCCATAATCGTGTTGTGCGACTAAAAAACGAATCGGTCCTTATTCGGAATTCCCCCCCCCACCAAAATGCACTTTTTTTTTAATGAATCGATAAAAAAAGTGTGCTGTTGATAAAAAACATCAAATTATGGTGGAGAAACACTTTTTTATGGTAAAAAAGTGAAGTATAAAAAAATTAAGGCCATAGGGTAAATTCAAAGTTTCTTTAAATCCAGATTCTGTGAATGCAAACGAAAATTTGCATACACCCAACCTCGCACCTACCCCAAATCCTATAGTGTGCCCAAGCAGGGGGTTGCAGGGGGGCAGCATGCCCCCCCATACATATATAACTGTTTAAACGCCGCCGTTATGCGTAAGCAAGCAAAAAAGCAAATATCCCATACAAAAGTAGTTTTAAAAAAAAAAAAGTGTTTCTCCTGCATAATTTGATGTTTTTTATCAACAGCAAACACTTTTTTATCGATTCGTAAAAAAAAAAAGTTAATTTTGGTGGGGGGGGGGGGGGGGGGAATTCCGAATAAGGTCCAACGAATCTCTATATTTGACGGTACGACCAAAGTATCACGGGTATCACGGGTGAATTGATAAAGGGGAGGAATGCAACTGGCTAATTCGAGTGAGCATTGCTTGTGAAAGAAGCGATAAAACAGGGAAATACATGAAACATTCCGACGGTGTTCAAGAAATGGGAATTAATCCATGATAGCTCTATTTCCAATCAGTTTTGACGCTCTGTTCTGAATTCTCTCCAATAAATGGAGAGAAGATTGAGCAGCGCCTGCCCAAAGGTGTGAGTTATACTCGAGTTTTGGACGTATATACGCCTTATAAATGATAGCCAGATCAAAAGGGGTGAAAAATTTCTTACATCAATATAGAAATCCTAAGCATTTAGCAGAATTCTTGGCGGTCTCGAGTATGTGATCATTCCAACGAAGATCGTCGTTAACACACATACCGAGTACTGAGAGCTTTTCGGTTTCTTCGATGCAAGTGCCATTTAAGGACAATGGCATAGGGGGTATATTTTGCTTCAACGACAATAGACAGCATTGAGTTTTCGAAGCATTAAACTCCACACGGCTTTTTGTACCCCATATTTAACAATGCTGTAAAGATCGGAGTTTAATGAGATTATCATACGGTACTGTTGCAATTCCACTTTCGAAGGAGATGGACGTGAATTTGAAAACGAGTACGAAAAGCTGAGAGTAGATTCGTCGGAAAAGGTTCCCCGTCTTACGTGGAATATCCTCCCTCATTGTATTTCTGTATTGCTCTGTCTGTAGTAGTATGTTACTAGGTTACAATGAGGTAATGGTTCGAGTCCTTGTGCATCGATAAAAAATGTGATCAAATTAGTTGACGATTGATTGATCAGGAGACATCAATGCATCATTGTAAAAAATTGTCTTTTCTTTAAAGTTTGACGATAAAGATCCCCTTAGACAATTGCAAGACCAAGCTCATAATACATTATGTATAAACATACGTATATCTCGCTTTTAGAACATAGTTTTGGTGTCATCATCTTTTCTTTCTATATTACCAAGAGCGCTCATTAGCCTTATTTAATATATATATTAAGTCTTCATGCGAGTAGCTGTAGGCGTTGGGCGTAAGTTCACATCATCGAAATTCTTCTAACCTAAGTTTGCCTCCAACAAAAACTCCATACGCTTGAAAAGTTTTGAAAATCAAGTGCTTCAATGCTCCACAAACCGCTGACCTATCAAACTCATCTACCAGAAGTAAGAAGCCACATTCTCCTACGGGTTTTCTCCAGAATCAAGAATCACACCCTTGAAAAGCGTCAACCTCTTTTCAGTCGACAGACATTTCTTCAATTTCTTAGAAGTGCCCTCTGAAATTTCAGGCTATAACTTCCTGAAAATCCCCAACGCCCTTCACGGGTTTGAATGACATATAATTAATCATAGGATTCATTACATGGGAGTAACAAACCCTAGAGTATCGTATCACAACGGATATACATTAATCTTATTGTGACGGTAACAAGATCAACTTTCAACCCATTAACCTAACCAAACCTTCGCATGTGACATAGTAAAAGTATAAACATATTTAAAGTTAAATAAATATCGATTGACTAACGATTTTCCTAAAAATTACTGATTTAAATGGGCCTACAAATATATGGTTTACATTACTTCTACCACATGGAATATTCAGCGAGTAAAAGTAGGAAAATATCTTTTAAACTACCTAACTTAACTATAGTAGTTTGGTTTCTTATAAAATCATATCTAACATCTTGAAATAAAATACAAAACAAATTCATAATTATTTCTTCGAATCAATCACAGCCGACCAAATCTGAGGTAATCATTCATTATTATAATAATCCGCTGAACCAAAGATGGATTAGTCCTCATTAAAATATACCAAGCGATCTGCGTGTGTGTGGCTCAAAGTCTAACTAATTAAGCCCCAAAACAATATACAACAACAAAAAAAACAAAAACCAATCTACCTTAAGACTGAAAACGCGACTTCTGCTGCTACTGTTTTGACTTTTGAGCAAACCTATTCATTTCTAAATTTAAATCGATTGATTCCTCACTTCACTTTTAGCCTAAAGGGGTTTCCCGATTTCCACCAAATTACCCAACGGAGCCACTTTAAGACAAGATTCAAATAAATGATTGAACACGCCACACTTTGTGTCTGTCTTCGAGAGAATGCAACTCAAAAGGTTATCCCCTCTAAAAGGTCTTAGAGCTTTGCAGAAGGTCTCCAATATTATAAATACAAACAGAAAAAATAAACAAACTTCTCTAATTTGCATTCGAAAAAAGGATGATTTCGACGAATTAGGAATTCGGTAGCAGATAATTTGCAAATCGTGTTACTTTTTTGTGGTGCGCCTCCTTCAACAGTCAATTTTGTTGCACGGTGTTGAGAGTTCCAAACATTTTTGTTGGATTTGCAGAGCTATTAGTCTGGAATTTGACTCCATTTAGAATGGCATGCGAGTCAGGTCGAGTATGGATTTGGTTTTATTTGTTTTGTTGTTTTGATCGTTTTATTGCTGGAGGTATTCAAATACCTTTTGAGGTTCAGACAGAGTACCGTTGATTTTTGGAAAAGATTGGAATTGTTTTTAGTTTAAAGTTGAAGTTAGAGAGTAAAAAAAATGAGAAATGATGTTGGTATTCATGGAAAACAATAATTAAGGATTGGTCTTAAATTCAATATAAAAACCCTGACTTACAAAAAGGGAAAAAGAAATAAGTTAAATATATAGATTCATTCGGATGACTGTATTTATCAACGAGAATCTTCCAATATAGAAAATAAGTCTTTTCGCAAAAAGTCCTTGGAAGACTGACGTAAAAATAAGAGAAAGGTTTTTTTCACGCATATAAAATATTAATTATCTAGATTCTAGAAGACCTAGAGACCGATCATCGTAGTATATTACGGACGATATCATACGAAGCATTTATATAGTAAAATCATCCTTGTTAAAAACAAACTTTTTGATCCGCGGAATAGGATTTTAACCTACCTTTTATTTTGCACAATGATAAGTGCGTTTGACTCTCATGCTGGATGTCAGGTCTGGGCTCACCGCCAGCCAATCTCACCTAAAAATAAAACTAAATATTTTTCAGGGGTACTGCCTCTTGCGAGGAAGTGACAGCTCCTTCAAAGTATTTCTTATCATAAAAAGTGCTTTTCATTTAAGCCGTTCGGATATGGCAGATCCCCCCCCCCCCCCATTCCTGCCGACAAGAAACATGAAGAAATCGGTAGAACAATATTTGTGTAGCGTGGTTAAAGGAAGAATCTTTATACATTACAGTACGTCCGAAATAAGTCTCTGAGGGTAAATTCACGAGCATTCCTAAAAGCACGACTATTACGGTTGAATTGTTTATGGAAACGGGATAAATGAATCCCTGTAATAAGAGATCTGACTATTGAAGAATGAAGATGGAGTTGTACTCTAACTTTGGGGGAATATATTTTTTATATATATAATTGTCAGATTAGAAGAGAAAAATTTCTTGCACCGAAAAACGAAACCTATTGGACAATGCTTTAAAGAGCTTATCTTACGTTGATGTTGGAGTTTCATATCCAATATGAAAAGCTGAGAGTACTTTCGCCAATAAAGCATTTTAATGCATTACAAGTTTCAGACAAAATATCATTAATAAAAATGAGAAACATGATCGGAGACAAAACGGAGCCCTATGGACCACCAGCATTTATTTAGTAAAAATCAGACTTAAATCCTTCCCTTAATACTTGTATAAATCTGTTTGAAAGGTACTCTCGAATCCATCCAAAAAGGGATTTGACGAAACCGAGCATTGGACAACAAACTGTTGTCATTACGATCTTGTTAATATATACGCAGATATAGGGCTATAGCGCTTCCTTTATTAAGTAAGTAATTGAGAGATTCACCAAAATATATTCGACATGTAGATTTAAAAAAGTAAAAGTTGATAGGTTGCCCGCAAACATTTCATCAACCATTGTTATTTGTCAACAATATTTTTTTATTGTAAAGGACTTTGACTGCCTTACTTTTGTGATAGAGCTCAAAAAATGTGACGAAACTTGATTATTTTTTCGATAATATCTTATAGTTCGTTTTATGCAAAGATGCTCTAGAAAATTCTCACGTACCTTTGTATTTGTATTTGTATTTATTTATTCAAAAATCACTTACAAATTAAGACATTCGTCTTATAAGTTGTTGCAAGCCTTTATACGAGTATTAATATAAGAATTAAGAGTAAGTTTAATTGGATTTATGAATTCAATTGGATTCTATTTAAATTTAATAAATTTAAGTTAAAAGATTATATATTTATGCATGTATGTATGGCTATGTTTGTATATGTTAAATCGAAATTAGAAACAAAAAATAAGAAAAACCAAAAATTTCAATGGTTTGCCAAATACGTGAAAAGAAAACATTTAAATCTTCCTGTGGCTCTGATTCCTCTCAATGCGATTGGCAGGGAGTTCCAGAGGCGTATAACATGAATAAAAAACTGATGTTGAGTGTTAAGATATTTATAATGTGATGGTATTAGAACGAAAGACCTTGTTGAATAAGGGAAATTCAGTCCGCTGTGTAGATAATCGGTGACCTGAAAAGCACGAAGGCTAGCATAAACCTTCCCGATCGCGCTGTTTATGTGATCGTTCCATGTGAGAATACGATTGAAAACCATTCCTAGATTTCTCACCGAGCCGACATAATCAATGGTTTCGTCATCCAGCTTCAACGGGTTTAAAACTGATAAATCAAATTCCTTTCGGTAGATGGGTAGGGTTTTCGACTTTACAGAATTTAAGCAAAGATTATTTTGTTTGAACCAACTGGAGATACGAAGCAAGTCCTCGTTCATTAAGGAAAAAATGTCGTTTTTAGCAAGGAATGGGCGACTTATCAAAAGTTGTACATCATCGGCGTATAGGTGAATTACACAATTTTTAACAACTAGAGGAAGCTCGTTGATGTATAGCGAAAAAAGGATCGGTCCAAGTATAGATCCTTGTGGCACACTAGTTAGTACACTCATTAAGCTGGATGACCGGTCATTTATGACAACGCGTTGTTGTCTTCCACTAAGTAGCACAAACGTCCAAAATACACCAAAATATTTGGGGTATTTTTTGCGCTTTCGTGATATACATTTTAAATATAAAAAATATGCCACTTTTGATTGCAGTTTTTGTACAATTAATTTAAATTCGGTGTATATAATACCTCGTTGTCGTTTATAATTTACACCGGCTGTACACAAATTATACCGATTTTCAGTACATAAATTGTGCTAGTGGTATACAAATTATTCTGGTTACTAGAACATAATATACCCCATAAGTGTAAATAATAAATTTATTTTGAAATAAAATTTACACCGAAGTTTATTTTTTAAATTGAAAATAATTTAATTTTACACCGAAGTTTATTTTCTGATTGAAAATGTATCTGAAGAATTTGTACCTAATTGTTTCTATGATTCTAATTATTATTCACCTGCATTATATGGCCGCAAGAAAATCATGAATTAGTATGAATGCGAGTGCCTAATTTAAAAACGAAGCACATTCTGCCGAATGATTTTTGATCCTACCCCGTCTAAAAATTGAGCGCCTCGAAAATATTAATTAATCAAAGATTTCTAAAATAATTCGTGAAAATTAATTTTTCGAAATCTAAAATTTGTTGGTTGTTTTTTAATTTTTTAGGGACGTTATGTTAAAAACGAGTCGAAAATACCAAATGCGGTATATAATTAAGTTGCTATAATATTAAAATAACTAATCATTGTTTTCATTTAATATTTAAATTTTTTTAATATTTCTTGGAAACAATGGCCGTCGTCCAAAATACAGGGTGTCTCAAAGTAATCGCCGCAGACGAAAACCATCATACACATAGGTTCCCAAGACCTATTTTCAAGTCAAAAAACTTATGAAGTGATTTTTTCGTTTTCACTTCCGTTTTGACTTAAAATAAATTGTATGATTTTTGGAGTAATTTCTTTTAAACCCATTTTTATACATAAAAACAAGGAATTCATTTTAATTTAGCGATATACATATAATACTTTTGACAGGACCGGCCCGAGCTAAATTAGAGCCCTGCGCAAGCTCTACCAGTGGCGCCTCTCATTTGGATTGGATTGGCGGAAAAAGTCATTACCCAAGGGGTACCCTTTGCAATGCGTTTTTTTAACGAGGGATCCCCAAGAGGCCTATTCCTAGATAATACTTATATTTAATTAAAATAAATATGATTTTTATTAAAAACTAAGAAATCAAAAATATATCACAAAAATAATAGTAAAAAAATATATCACAAAAATTTAATTATTAAATATTTAATTTAAGTATTTTTTGAAATAAAAAACATTTAAAAACTAATTCAAAAACATAACAACATACAAATAAATAATGAACTCATTAATTGTTGCTCATGTAGGAAATAATAATAAGATTATTATTTTAATAAAAATAAATAGAACCGGCTATATTAACTTTTCTGGCTTCTGTTTTAGCAAACTCAGCTACCAGATCATCATAATATAATGATTTGACAAGCTCTTTCTCTATAGCCATGATTGACTAGTCAACTTATCTTTCCTGAGTGTTTGGGGTCCTGAAGTAGTTTTTTATTAATTTTAGTTTCAAAAAACTGTTATTTGAGGAAACTGTGATGGTATTTATAGATTTAGAGCTATGGCTTCAGCTGATTGCACGTTAGTGAATTGTTCTTCTGATCGCATTTCCACTAAAGAGTTTTTAGTAGCATATTTAGTAGATAAATTAGCAGACGGAGTTTGTAAATACTTACTAGTTATATTGGCGCAAAATTTTAAACAGCCTATTATTAAGGTATTAGTATGAAACTACTTAACAATTTGCTAACTTTATAGTAGTTTACTAACTCATTCTTAATTTTAAACATTTTCTCACTAGTATCGTACTAAATGAATTTCCTTAATAAATTGCTCTGAACACACCTAAAACAACGACATTTCGTTTAAAAAAATAAGTACACGAACCTTTTTTGATGTCTGCAAATGTCAAAGTGTCATATGAAGCTAGCGCGATACTAATGATGATTTTAACTTTAATAAAAGGGTAGAGAAGTATGATGCTATATTCGATTAAAATTATTGTTTTAACCTAGTATCATACTAAAACAGCTTTAGCATCGTACTAATTCAATTAAAATTTTGCGCCATTATTTTTTTCTTAAATATCAAACTAGATTAATATGCAACATATAAACTTTAAACTTAAATTTTACTTCCTAAGTACAGCATGTTTCTATTCTCAACGTTTCCAGCCTCAGATATTTCAATAAGAGCTTCATATTATAGCTTCTAAGATTTGTTTGAATGGTTTTAAAGCATTTAGTCTACTCCCATCTGGTTTCAGAAAGGGGTTTTAAGGTCAAACCAGCGAAATTTTTTTGTATATATATGTATGTATGTATGTCCCCATTGTTGAACCTGATACAAAGTTTTATATGCATTGAGCAATGTCAAAAAACTTAACAGCTTCCAATGAACAGCAAGCTGAATCATTAAAAACCAACAACAACCAAAAGGAATGCAAGCAGCCTGAACAAAATAAGCTCTTGGTTCAAAATACTTAATTTTGTTTTGAACACCAGCCTCTTTTCCTTTCATGTTTGAACCATTATCATAACCTTATACATACTCGTATACACTACTGGAATAGTAGCGTAGCAAGTTTTATTGTAAATATAGATTCCCTATCCTTTCTTTTGTTTTGAGTTTTTTTTTACCATAATACATAGACAAATAACTCCCTATGGGAAGTTAATAAAGTAATTAGACCAGTCAAAAAATCCCTTTTTAAATGTAAACAATAACTGGCAAGAACAAAAAAATAGAGAAAAGGAGAAATTGAATAAAAGAGATTCACTCATTAACAACAAACCTCAACATTAATCATCGCATCATCACTCAAGTATTTCCATATTTCAACCCTTTGTCTCATTCTCGACACACGACAGTGATAAAATTTCACTCATAAACAGAGGCCAGTGCCAAACTAAAACATAGTACAAGAAACACTCAACCGGAAGAGTTTAAATTCCTAGACGCAACTTTTAATTCTGCGCACTGAGTATGAATTTTGTACCTCAGAATTTCTGTTTGAGTAACATTGCTGACTTCGATTTCATATAGAAGAATTGGCATCGTGCTCATGTTATCAACTTGCAAACTGGTAACTGTCTGTATTTGCTGTTGAAATTCTGTTTTATATTACACTGCATAGGGGAGGGATAACAAAATAAAATAAATCCCTTCACTCATACACGCGATATTGAGTGCGAAGAATAACGTAACAGTGGATTGATAAAGAGAAAAATAGCAAATATGTAGGTATCTGTTGTTAAGCGAACAAAATTGTGCACTTTGTAAAGATTTTGTGATGTAGTTTTTTTTACTGTGGGAATGGGGGTGTGTATAGGAAATTACACATCGACTTATTTTTGGAAAACTTGATATGTATCTATATATATATGTATATCTGTCTTTAAATTCAGAATCAGCTGTTAATTATATAATAAATACCAATATTGAAGTGAGCTATAAAAAGAAATGAAACTTAAAAAAGATGATAGGCAGTGGTTATGAAGTAGTGGCTTTTTTAACGCTTGCCCAAGGCGCCTTTTGAGTTCAGCGCCCTGCGCATTTGCACAGCTTGCACGTATAGCTTGTCCGGCCCTGACTTTTGATAGTAAATTGTGGGAAGATCCTTAATCACATAGAAATATTTACATTGAAAAGGCAACAGAGTACATTGAGTACCTATAAACTAAAGATGGTAAATGATACGACAAAGCAGTTCGCCAAAAAAAAAAAAAGAACGCATCTTAAGTCGATGCTTTTTTCCGATATCCCGTTAAGGACGTGCTCTTGGAAATACTGATGAGAAAAAACCATAGAAATACTTCCAGGTTAATGCTTTATTTATAAAAAATGTCGTCCATTTTTGAGACCGATATTTAACTGGCTCTAAACTTGGCAAAACTAAAACCGATTATTCTTGATTTTTTCTTTTTTATTAAAACAAGAACAGGTAAGATTTTCTTTCCACCGTACAGGTTTTTTCTATGCGATTAACGGATTAACGGTTTTTCCACAGTTAACTATCGAACGTATTATTTTGCTAAATTAAAATTAATGGTTTTCGTCTGCCGCGGTCACAGTGGGACACCCTGTATGTATATGCATACTCTAACTCCTGAATTTGGAAAAAAATGCACCAATTTTAAAGAACAAGAAGAAAAAAAACACCATTGTACACAATATATCCAAAATTCTGCTTTCGGTACATTTTGTATGCCGGAAAATGTGCAAAATATTCCACCAATATCAAAGAACAAGACAAAAAATACACCAATGTACAAAATATATCCAATATTCTGCTTTCGGTACATTTATTATGCTATAAACTGTGCAAAATATACCCCAAGCAGTAAAAAAAAATGCACCATTGCGAAAAATATATCCAGTAATTTTTTTTAGTATGTTTAATTTGCTGTAAATAGTGTAAGAAATGTTCAAAACAAAAACAAAATTGTAGTTAACATTGGAATTCAAGAAAATAAATACATATATTTATTAATATTTAATAAAGTTGTACATACATATGTATACATTCATACATTTTTTCAAAAGAATTTTTGCTTTCATTTGGTTTCGCCTTCGACGGCCGTTTTGTGGTTCAGTATCTAAAGCAGCTTCTTCATCCTCTTCTTCGGTATTTTCACCCAATTTTACATTTTTTTTGAATCCGTTGTAGAATAGCCTCGTTCTGGGATTGAATAAATGATGGTCCTCATCGGATTTGCTTATAAAATCCGAATGAGTTCTTCGTCGACAATCTAATCTAGGAAAGCTCATATACAGTTTCCTGATTGATCAAATTCTCCAATTACATTACATTTTGTACAACTATTGTATGCAGTGTGTGTCTTGATGCCTGCAAAGTTCAACAATATTATATTAATTGAAGTCAAACTGGATTTTCTACTTACATTTGATAAATGCCCGAGCTGGTGTGTCTGCAATATACGCATTGACCTTGATCAATATTTTTGAGCCGTACGTGCATCTTTCGGCAGTTCAGCTTTTTCTTCACTTCGCAATAAAAGAAGTAGCTCAGACATAGCACAATGTGTTATTTTATATTTAACAGCAAAATCAGCCAATTTAGACATAAAATTAATGTGTTCGTCCAAATCATCAATGACGCAATCTTCCGAGGAGGGTTCTACTTCCCGATTTATATTTTCCACAACTTCATCATTATCATCCAAATCTGTTCGAAATTGAGTCTAATAATATTTCATTTGGCCCTACTATAATATTAGGTTCATTTGAAATAATATTTTCTCGCGATATTGAACAGTTTGTAGAGTTTTTGTCTCGAACATAAAAGTTGATTTTCGTCGTTTCAAATAAATTTTGATGATTTTGCTGAATACTACTGGGTTTCACACAGTTTTTTTTAATTTTTTTTAAAAAGTTTTTTTCCTACGATACCATTTCAAATAATTGTTGAACTTCGAGCTACCCAATTTTTTTATTTTTTAAAAAAATAAACGCGCGGTGAGTGTAAACAAATGACAGCTGAACTGAGGTAAACATTTTGTTGACATTATGGTTAGACATTGGTGTAGTTTAGTTTATTTAATCTCCACAAGATTTAAATCTTACACCGAAAAATGATTGCTCATTTAAAATGGTGTATTTTATCTACAAAATTTGGTGTAAAAAATACGTCATTTTTGTTGATTTCAAAATTGGATTTTTTTATGCGCCATTAATGGCATATTAAAAAAACAGCTGCGAATCGGTTTATTTTTTGCATCGCATTGGAACAAAAATGTTGAAATTTTGCACAGAAAAGACAATGGTGTAATTTTTAAACCGGTATATTTTGTCAAATACACCAAAATCTTAAAATTTTCTTCAGTTTTCTCAATTTTACACCAAAATTCAAGAAATTGTACCAAATTATACACCAGTGTGCTACTTGAGCGAGAGCATTAACTTGCAAGACTCGAAAGAAAATCCATAGATATTTCTTAATTTTCTACATAATATTCAATGGTTAACCGTGTCGAAAGCCTTAGAGAAGTCTAAGAGGATTAGGAGTGTTAGGTGGTCATTATCCATTCTGCTTCTTATTTTGTCTGTCACTAGAAGCAATGCCGATTTGCAACTTCGATGTGGCCGAAAACCTGACTGGCATGAGCTCAAAAGATTATTCAAAGATAAATAAGGCTGTATCTGCTTGAAAATTGCTTCTTCAAAAACCTTCGAAAGGAAAGGAAGTATGGCTATTGGACGCAACTCTGACACTATACCTGTAGATTTTTTGGGAATAGGGATAATTTTGGTTTTTTTCTACTATATACTGTTATAAATGTATGTTATAAATGGTAATAAATGGTAATAAGCGGTTATAGCTCTAAAATTATTTGATTTCTCTTCTTATTCGATCAGTTCTCTAAAACTGGAATATGTATGAAATCCAATACTAAATTCAAGAGTTGATCTTCCACTTTTCTTGGTCTAGACAGAAAAATGTTTGTAAAGAGGTAGAATTCCTTTAGTTTGAAAGTCCGTAACTTCTTTTGACGCCAAAGAAATTGGATGACCTTGGTTTTTTAAAACGCATTAATTCTCCCCCGCAGATGTTTTGATCCAAAAGCTTCTAAGACAGAAATTTGCTTAAATTTGGCGGAATTGTAGTTGTTAAAAACATAAATATGGTACATGTTTACATGATCGCTGAAATTTTCTATCAAATCAAATTTACTTTTTATCTGCTGAAAACATCAAAACACTACGTTATTGTTTTGAATTTCAATTCAATATCATTACCAGCCTTCCAATGTTTAGAACCAATATTTTTGTATATGATGATTTATTGATTTTTTTCAAAAAACAAATTTTCTAAAAAGTCGATTTGGATTTCTAAAGAAAAATTGATATTTTCTTTAGGAATCCAATACTTCGAACTTAAACTCCTCAAATTTAGTATAAATTAGCTCTACCTTCTTATAATGAGATGAATACCATTCTATTCAGAGTTAAAAAAGATAAAGTACCGGCAGTTAGCTTGACTAAATTTAGGTTGATAAATATTAATCAGATTTGATTGACTATTTTGCATTGAAGAAGTTGCGGAGCAATTGTCTTAAGTAATTAAAAGAAAGTAACTAATAATACACAAAAATGATGCGGGAGAACTCAGCTACTAGCCCAGGACAGCACGAAACCGAAACACAAGTCTATTCTGCCGTTGTAAAGGGTAACAAGTTGCAAGCTCAATTTGTAACGAATAGCTTACCATACCAAGCGCATCAAATACTGATGTTCTTCTATAAAGTTTTCCAAATGGAACGCGTCGCACAGTGGGGCAAGATAGGTCGTTTTGTGATATTGATTATTTTCACTAGAAATTGAGTGTTGTTTTGAGACTTATTGTGATTATAGTATGATGAAAGCGAAGTGTTATCTTGGATACAGCGATCCGTTATAGCTTTTTGGAAAGCTAATAAAGTTAAAGTTAATATTTTGAAAAAAAAAAAAAAAAAATCGTAGTTTTTTATTTTGAAGTTGATTTTTTCAAAATTTTGCTTTTATAAGTGGTATATATTCACTAAATATTCAATGTTTTTACCAGTTTTTAGCATGATTTCGAAAACCAAGTGCAAATTTTTTTTAATTTTTGAGTTATTCGAGAAAAACTTTTTACCAAAAAAATCGCTATTCTTAAACCGGAAGCATATAAGATATAAACGTGTAGGAGACATTCAAAAAAGCGAATTCACCCAGGCAAGGTAGGCAATCCAAATGATAAAAAGTCCTCGTTTAGTGGTTGGTTACTGCATCATTTTGTCGATATAGTTAAAATCTTTAGAAGTTGCATGGCAAAGATAGCACCTCGTCGACGATTTTGTATCAGTCCAACTGTTGAATAATTTTCCATCGATCATTGACAAGATGGTCTGATGCTTCACGGTGTAATTAATATTTTGAAGTATAATTTTCGAACTTTGAATGTCTTAAATTTGGGATTCCGTTAAATTATTTTCTTTTGGAACAAAATCATTCATGTCTAACAGCAACCCGATACATTTTAAATTAAATATTTTCATGAAGCCATTTTGCTTCGGTTAATAATAACGATTTTTTAGTTCGAGTTGACTGTTCTCATTTACTTTTAAACTGGTACCTAAAGCATTTCAGCTTCAGTTTTAAGTGGTTAAAAATTTTAGAACATGAAGTTTTGTTTTTAAAAAAGGTCTCAATGGCGAGAAATTTGTCTTCGAATTTTTATCTTGTTGTTAAAATATAAATCAACCAGTTTTCGTCTAGAACATTGAAATATTTGGTTTCGACCACTTATAAATTGCCATATTTTAATAAACACAATGGAAAAATATAGAGAAAACTTCTCTTCTTATTTTGTAGCCACGAATAAAAAAAACGGTTATTGATAAGTAATTGAATACCCATAAAAAATAGTAGTTTTAATAATTTTTATTTTCAAAAAATCATAAGAAATATTTTCGGCATTTTTCAAGCATTTTTCTGTTTTGATTTATATTCACCAAATATCTGTTCATCTGGCAACTTTCACAGACTTGGTTAAAAATGCCGAAACAGAAGATATTGCTCTAAGTTTCACGTGAGACTTTAGAAAAAAAGCTAATTTTTGTAAATTTTCCTTCTTAAAATAAAAACTACACACCTTCATCAATATCAGAAATATCACTTGACATTTTTATCACTACTCTTTTTAAGAACAAAAAAAATTAACAAAAAAATCTTTCAAAAATCTGTTCTTTTTATTTGCTTTCTCTCACCAACTTGATCAACTTTGACAGCTTGGTTAAGTTAGCATAGGTGACTTACCCAAAAATTGTTTTTTCATGTCTTATCAAAAAAAAATGTATTAATTAAAAAAACAATATTTTTTCGCGTTACTTAAAAATTTTGAGATGGACTTTATATCACGGCTCTCTATAGAGCTTCCCCGGTGTTAAAATTGAAAAAAAAAAAAAAACAAATTATGTGTGAGAAATAAGAAAGTTTTTGATTTTTTTTTATAATTTTACAAGCACTAAAAGGATTATGACTGCACTTTAAATGTTTGACCACAGTGAGAGTGTTTTAGGAAAGTCGTACAACATTTAAAAGGAGATACCGATGCACATTGGTTTTGAATGTCTGAATATTATGAAGTGAGGGAAATACAGAAGCGGGTAAAGCATTCCACATTCGTATAGTGCCGCTAAAGAAAGAATCTCTGAATTTAACAGTACGTCCATAGCGTAAAGGATACAGTATTACTGGCACCCCTAAGGAAATTTTCGTCTTAAAATGTGAATAACTTTTGCATTTATATAGCGGTTCATATATTGTCTACATAAATCAAATTAAAAACTGAATTTTTTTAAAAATTGTTTTAAAAATTGTTAAAAACGTTAACTTTAATATATTTTGATAAAAAAAATTATAAATTTTTATTAAATATACCACAAAATAATCAAAAACGAACGCTTACCAAATTCTCTTTCCTTAGCGGGAAGACTCAATATTTGATAATTTTTTCACAGCAATATAAAACGTTTTTAATTTGTACTTATAAAAACGAATTTAAGAGAAAATTAATCAAAATAAAAAACGCAGAATTATCAGGAATTAGATACAGTTTAAGAAAAAATAAACATTTAATGATTTAATTGCTCGGGTTACTAGATTTTATAAAAAACATTTATTACTGAAGGGGTGCCAATAGTTGGTCCAAAATAAGGGGGTGTCAATAATTGTATCCATTACGCTAGTTAGGGTCAATGGTAAACTGATGGGCAGTACCTGAAGCGCGAGTATTAAGGTTAAATTGTTTAAGTGAGGAATCTATTTGGCTAATACACTAGAACACTGTATATAAAAATAACAGTAAAATAATGAAAGACAAGAAACATTGCGACGGTGCTCGAGAAATTCAAATGTTTCTGCTATACTTCTTTGTTCGAATGATCACCGTGGCTTTTCTGGGTTGCGCGAATCCATTCCTATTTTCGATAATGTGGTGCATAGATCAAGCTGAATTTAAGAAATACCATAAGTTATATCGACTTTGAAGGCAATGATTGTCGTTTAGTATAGATCTGTGACCTAAGGAAATCCAACTGGAAAAAACCTAACGAGGTCAAATTGCACGATCACTCATGATCGCCCATACGTAAGACAACAATACCTTAAAAGCAGTAGTGCATAATATCCATTTAGGTATCAGCTTAATAGCACATACCGCTATTCTGTTAATGTCGTCCACACCCGTATCATCTAATTTGGGTCAAAAGAGAGTGGTGGGTTATTCTACAAACGATGGAATTTTCGGTGGCCAAAGAAATATTTTAAAATCCGTTCAATTATTTTATCTGAAATTTTTTTATAAAATTAAATCTGATTGATATCTACCTGCCCAAACAATATCATTAGGGTGAGCTTATTTTATTTTGCTCAAAAAATTCTTCCAAGTGTCTGATTCTAAGTCCCCTAACGTGTCCCCTTTGTGTTTTCGCAAAGAAAAATTAATACCGTTCTTTTAATTCAGGTCTCATACTAAGATGAATCCCACCGAAGTCACGCCAAATAATACATCTTTGCTACGAATTAGATACATATTTTTTAGTAATTGATTTTATAACAAAAAAACTTAATTAAACTTAGTCCCCCGCATTTCATATCAATCCCCTGGAATATTGAAAAAAATCAATAACTATACTTTATCGATCGAATTTCCTGCACTGGCAATTTTAAGTACCAAGTCACCTTAAAATAAAATCGTGTTGCAACTCGATTCTGTTTCTTAGGTTAGTATTGTGAAAAAGACATTTTTTGTGCAAGAGTTCGTAGATTGTCCGTTCAGTTTATCAGTCTTCTGGTGAGTTTTTACAAAACAAATTTGTATGTTAGTAGGCATCTTTGGTAGCATTATAGTATAGGTTTAATAAAACTGTAGTATTATATATGTTTTTTGTTTTTTTTTTTTAAATAAAACCTTAATATTAATATAACCATGAAAAAACTCAGTCCACTAGGTAAATGAACAAGTAGTATATTGTTCAGAAACCTGAGAAATTTTTGTTTAGGTATATTAAACTTCAAACTTTATTGCGAATATTTTTAAAACGAATATAATTTATTTTAAATTGATTCTAAATAGAAAAAAAAAATATTTAATAATAATATATCTATTATATTCTCTTACTAAAATGCTAAGTTATACATATGTATTAACCATGAATTTGTATGTTTCTGCAGACTTATTAAATTTAATTTCTATATTTCAATGTATTTATATTTATATTATTTAAGAGAAAATAAAACAAAAAAATAAAATGCACAACTGGGTCGCACGAACTTGCTTCTATGTAATAGACTAGGAATTTTAAAAACGAATGTTATTAGAGTAAACTGTTCATAAGGATAAAATTAATTTTTTAAATTCTTTTAGTAGTAAGAGACAAAAACAGAATGCTATGCAAATATGAATTTATGCAAAAAAAAAAATTATAAGTCGTTTTAGTAGTTTCTTAAAAAAAAGCTTTTATATATTAAATTTTAAAAGATTTTTAAGAAAAAATTTTGGTACACCAATTTAAAGTTTTTATTATTGTTCGAATAAAAATTAAATTTACAAAAAAAAATATTGAGCCGTTTCTGATATATCGAATTTTCATAAAAAGAAAAAAATAGATTTTTTTTTTCAAAATTAAAAAAAATATTTATTTTAAAGTTTTGAAATGCAATGAGTTTTAGACTTTATAAAAAATTTCATTAAGATCCGTTATGTGGATAATGAGAAATTCAAAATTCGAAAAAATGGTTCTATAGTAGGTACAAGCTGTAATATCTTAATTTCAATTTTTTTTTATTAAATTAAAGATCATAAGAATTTATTGAAAGAAAAATAATTTTATCAAAATTCCAGGCGCCGTTTTCGAGAAACATACGATTTTTGAAAACCATTTTTTTAAATTTTTTAACATTTGTATGGTGGGTATCTTTATTTTTAGGTAAAATAAATTTTTTTTCTCACATCTTGTAGATTATAGTAAGAAACTTTTAGTAATGAAGTTTAAAAAAATCTACCATGGGGTTTTCGAAATATTGAGTTTTGAAAAAAAAAAAAATTTAAGTTTTTCTTAAAAATCCAAAAAAAAAATTGTTTGAAAATTTAAAAACACAATTTTGGGAAGCCTTAGCAAAAAAAAAATCATCAAAATCGGATTTGAGAGAAAATCAAAAACAAAAAAAAAAAAAAATGGTTCCATGGGGGTACCCTCAATGACCATTTTTCGGAAATTTTTTTCAACCTTTACCTAGCTTTAACTAAATGAAATTTTTTTTGTCTTTTTACTTCTTAAATCTGTCGAACAGTTTCTGAGAAAAAAATATTTATAAAATTTCAAAAAAAAATCCGTATGGCAGGTACCATTATTTTTGGTCTTAAAAAAAAAGAAAAAAACGTGTGGTGAAAAAAGTTAAAAATGATATCTACCAAGTTTAAAGAAAATCGGCCGAGCCGCTTAGGCTGTAGTCGAACCGACAGACAACCAGACAGACAGACAGAATTGCGAGACCCACTTTTTTTAGTCTTCGCTATCATCGTAATGTCAACTTTGATCAAACTCTCGAGTTCGATTTTTTTTTTACGAATGCATAACTTGCCTTATAGTATCTACTAACATATAAGTCGCAAGTAATAAAGATCTATGCAGTCCGCTTAAAAAAACTCAGTCCCCTGAACATCCTTTTTAAAAAAATGTCATTAAAATCGTAATTTTTTATTTTCTTGACTGGCCGCTTTCAACAACGCAAAGAGACGTTCTAATAATCAACTAGAACAACTTTTACGACTTTGGCTTCCAAAAATGTCGTGCCGAAATTTTTAACAAATTTGTTTGTTTCAGGTTTCATATTATTATCTAAATTATTTTGTGGTTAAGTGATACCTACTTGCTGTATATATCCAGTATCAAAATAGTTACATATGTAAGTTTCGTGAATTAGATAATATAAAATTTATGTTTGCTTATTTTTCTATTTTGATTAATAAAAAAGACCTGATGAATAACGTTATCATGTTCGAAACGTTGTACAAAATTTAACGTCTAATATTGGGTGATATGCATAAAAGATAGTAAATGCTTTTACTTGAGAATTTCTAAGTAATTACTTTTTTTGATATGCATAAAAATGCAGTAAATGCTGAAAATAAAGTATTTACTTGAGGCCATTCCGTATGCATAAAAAGTAGCAAGTAGGTACTTTTTTTCTGTAGGAATTACTTCTTTTTTTCAAAGTCAAAGGATAGCAACATGAAAATTTAAAAGTACATACTTTTTTTGATTTAAACACACAACTCTGTAGCTTCGAAACCATAAAAACTTACAGTCTTAACTCTATTCTCAAAGGATTCACGTCGCTGATATAAATTAAAATTAAGTTACTGTTGACTGTACTGAAATGGCGGAATTTGTACGCGTTAGTTCACAAAAAGTCTATAAAAGTCGAAGATCGGGTTCAGAATCAAATTTTAAACAACTCTATTGTTTTGAGAGGGAAAACGTAGATTTAGGTTGAGTGAATACTTCATTGGTAAGTCATTGCAAAATCGTAATTTGTAGTTTTAAAACTTGACACACCCTTACTATTTGGAGCCTTTTGTTAGTTCGCGGAAATGGTGTAAAACTTTCTATTTTCTTATACTCCCGTTAACTTAAAAATATAATTTATAATTTTACAAGAAGCAAACATTTATGAAAACTGTTATATATGTACATATATTGCGATACTATACCAATAGGCTTCCGTTAATTAAAGGAGTTAGTGGTTTTTAGTTACTGGCGAAGTTTTAAAACTTGCCCTTAGTTGTCTTATGTTGAACAAATGGTTCATATATATAATACTTTTTAAGGAGCTCAAACTGAAACAAGAGGAGGGGCAATCACTCATCAAGAAAAGATGCGAAGTTTTTTATGATACGTTGGAGATCCTGGATTTCAAGTTGGCGTTGGTGAAGATATAGGCGTTCATCAGAGTACTGTATTCAGAACAGTTAATTTTGTTGCAAAATTAATAAAAGACAAAGCTTCTCATTGGATAAAATTTCCATCGAGCTATGAAGAACAGCTGGGAGCAAAAAATGATTGGCTAAGCAAATACAGGTTCCCATTATGCATAGAAGCCTTGGACTGTACTCACGTGGAAATATTACAACCTAGATTTCATTCGGAAGAATACATTAACCGAAAAGGATATGCTTCCATCAATATGCAGGCAACTTGTAATTCAATGGAATATTTTACAAGTGTTGATTGCCGATGGCCGGGCTCAGTTCACGATTCCAGAATTTGGAGAAACAGTGCTGTGGAACCCATTATGAGAAACTCCACTAACATTGTTTTACTGGGAGACGAAGGATATGGGATCACACCCTGGCTAATGACACCCTTTAAAAACCCAACGAGTAGCCAAGAAAGAGCTTTCAACAAACTGCATTCAAAAGAAAGGGTCATAATTGAAAGATGTTTTGGCCAAGTGAAGAAAAGATTTCCAATCTTACAAAATTGCATACGCCTTCAGATAGAAAACGTTCCAAATATAATTGTCGCTTGTTTCGTTTTGCACAATATTGGAAAATACTTGAGAGATGACAACAATTTCGATTTACTATCAGAAAGCAGAGAAAATGGGAACACCGTTGATGATGAACACGTAATGGCCAGTGTACTTGAAACCCGAAGATCTGGTTAAATCAAAAGATTGGAGTTAACAGAACTTATTTATAACTTGAATGCTTAGAAATTTATTGTGCATTAATATGTATGTATGTACATATACTCGTATATTTATATCTTGAAAAAATACAAAAATAAAAATAAATAAATAAATTATAATGAAATGAAATTCTACGATGTGTCATTAATAAAATTAAAAAATTCTGTGCAGATTAAACAAACATAAACAGAAATTCCAAAAACTATTCAGCCCTGATTTTCATTCCGAATTGAATTCGTTACCGAAATTGATTTTCGTACGGATTTGATAACGACGTTCTTAATTTCGTACAAATTTGCCTTGCAGTGGTACCAACATTCAGAGAGGTTTTCTACTACACATGTGTCTTCCCCTTCATAAAAGACAAAAAAATAGTTCTTAAAGATATATTTTTAAAAATACTTACATACATTTTTAGATTTACGAATTCAAATTCTCCAGACAAAATCGAAACGAAATGAAAACGAAAGTATTACTTTCGTAAACGAAAATCAGAACAGGGGTGATTGTCTTTCAATAAAACTGAAAGTAATGCGTAAAATATTTTATAAATTGAAATAAGTAGATCCACTGTCAGTAACTATATTAGTAGTTGAACTATTGAAGGATTGTGAGTTGTCTGCTTCTTTTCCCATGTTGATCTTCATTTCCATTTCTTTTTGTTGCATCCTTAAAAGCTTCAACTGCTCGAGCAAAACCAAGCGTTTAAGCTCTCCATTTGTGAGATATTTTGTCTCATCTGTCTCATCAAACTTCAATCTCCTCCGCTTTGTTACTCGGGAATCTTGTGATAGATCTTCTGTTTGATCTGGAAAATTTGCTGTTGAACGAACTTCTCTCTCAGTTTCTTCTTGATTGGTACTATCTGCTCCCACAGATAAACCACCTACATAGGCATGTATGTATGTATACGAAAATTTATTAGTAAAATTAAAGCATATGTATGTATTATACATCGATATAAAATAATGCTTACCATGCAAAAGATAGAGGGATTTTCATCAGCGCTCAAAAGATCTTTGAATATTATTTCCCATTCTTTAAGCTTAATGGGCTTATTCCCCGTTTTCTTTAGGTCCGTCTTTTTCTTTACATCCGACTTAAAGTTATTGACCCTTTTCCTTACTTGGTCTTCGCTGAGTTCAACACCAGTTTCAGATTTATATTCATTTATGAATATTTTCATAGCCTCTGACTTCGCTTTTTTTACTGCCGGTTGCTGCGACTTATTCATAAGAACACTATGTACTTTTAAAATACGCACAAAAACTAGGTGCATTTGGCTTATTGACAAACCTTCGTTCTTCATTGTTGCTCAGTCGACTTTCAATAAATTAATGATTGATAAAATTTCATGAACAGATGTTTACAAAACAACAAGAAGGGCAACAGTAACTTAATATAGGGATTAAACGGTTAATCTGGCAAAAAACTATTTGCTTACTAACCCGATAAGAAAAAAAAAGGATTTACTATCAATTTCCGATGAATTCTAGTATTTACTTGGGCACGAGTACGATAACTTGGCCGCCAAGATTTGATGACGGATTTTTGTAGAGGGGTCAAAAATAAGCACTTTTTACCATGGGAGGGGGGGGTCTATCTCCCCCCGTTTAGGAGGTAGGGGCACTTTTAGAAAAAATGGTTTAAATTGAAAAAAAAAAATATTAAAAAACAACGGAAACACCTACAATAAAGTGCTATACTGCGTTTGAAAGCCAGAAGATTGTTCTATAATCCTGCATTTAAATTAAATTACTCATGTCAAAGGTTTTTGAGAAATTCGCATTTAAAGTACAAATTTTGATAAAATAACGTGAAAAAAAAAGTTTGGACCGATTGTTTTCAAAATTGTGAAATGAAATTGTAAGTTAGCTTATATGTGTTCCATGTATCTATCAGTTTTTAATCGAACACAAAAAACCGCATGGTTCTATGTCTTCTGGTTTTTTAGAAAATCGAAAATAACTAAAACTACTTTCCTACAAAATGTTTGATATTTTTTGCTTCCTTACATAAATAAATCAGTGCTAGCTTCCAACATCACAATATATAAACAGTAAAGTATCAATGGGGGGCATGCTGCCCCCCTGCAATCCGCCTGCTTGGGCACACTATAGGATTTGAGGTAGGTGCGAGGTTGGGTGCATGCAAAGTTTCTTTTGCATTCACAGAATCTGTATTTAAAAAATTCAAATTTATTCTATTTATCCAATGTCCACTAAATACATATAAAATACAATAAACGATCTTGAAAACCAAAACAAACTTCCGACCATGTTCATCAATACATGGCACTATTTTTCTATCGAAAATACTGCCTAGAAAGGAAATATAAGGACGACTGGGGTTCGCAAATAATAGAGTTTTTGTCTGATGTAAAAAAAGTTTACCCTTGTTATACCGATGGTGATATATGTATGTGAGGGTTTACAGTTAAAAGACATCGATCCTCCCACCCTTCAGAGCGAAAATTTAGAAAGTGTTTTACCGCCAAAACATCCTCGGCTTCCCACCATAAAAGAGTAACTCAACGAACTCGACGGTTATAGTACGGACGATGGTTTTATTGAGACTTACACACCTTTTTAATACATTTTGACCATTTTTAACTAACTATGACTGACTAACTCCTGACTAACTGACAAAATAACTGACCCAGATGCAATTCTACCTCCTCATCAGGACCGGCCCGAGCTAAATTAGAGCCCTGCGCAAGCCTTATCAGTGGCGCCTCTCATTTGGATTGGATTGGCGGAAAAAGTCATTTCCTCATTACCCAAGGGGTACCCTTTGCAATGCGTTTTTTAACAAGGGATCCCCAAGAGGCCTATTCCTAGATAATGCTTATATTTAATTAAAATAAATATGATTTTTATTAAAAACTAAGAAATCAAAAATATATCACAAAAATAATAGTCAAAAAATATATCACAAAAATTTAGGAACTGAAAAAAATATTTTTTGAAAGTAAAAAATATTTAAAAACTAATTCAAAAACATAACAACATACAAATAAATAATGAACTCATTAATTGTTGTTGAATTAAAAGTTTTATATTCATATTTAATTTATTCAGTGTAGGAAATAATAAGATTATTATTTTAATAAAAATAAATAGAACCGAATTTATTGCAATAGATTAACTTTTCTGGCTTCTGTTTTAGCAAACTCAGTTACCAGATCATCATAATATAATGACTTGACAAGCTCTTTCTCTATAGCCATGATTGACTAGTCAACTTATCTTTCATGAGTCATTGGGGTCCTGAAGTAGTTTATTATTACTTTTAGTTTAAAAAAACTACGTTATTTGAGGAAACTGTGATGGTATTTATAGATTTAGAGCTATGGCTTCAGCTGATTGCACGTTAGTGAATTGTTCTTCTGATCGCATTTCCACTAAAGAGTTTTGAGTAGCATATTTAGTATAGATAAATTAGCAGACGGAGTTTGTAAATACTTACTAGTAATATTGGCGCAAAATTTTAAGCAGCCTATTATTATTTGCTAACTTTATAGTAGTTTACTAACTCATTCTTAATTTTAAACATTTTCTCACTAGTATCGTACTACAAGAATTTTCTTAATAAATTGCTTCTGAACACACCTAAAACAATTACATTACTAAAACAGCTTTAGCATCGTACTAATTCAATTAAAATTTTGCGCCATTATTTTTTTCTAAAATATCAAACTAGATTAATATGCAACATATAAACTTGAAACTAAAATTTTACTTCCTAATGACTGCATGTTTCTATTCTCAACGTTTCCAGCCTCAGATATTTCAATAAGAGCTTCATACTATAGCTTCTCAGATTTTTTTGAATGGTTTTAAAGCAAAGTCTACTCCCATCTGTTTTCAGAAAGGGGTTTTAAGGTCAAAACAGCGAAATTTTTTGTATATATGTATGTCCCAACGCATTGTTGAACCTGATACAAAGTTTTATATGCATTGAGCAATGTCAAAAAACTTAACAGCTTCCAATGAACAGTAAGCTGAATCATTAAAAACCAACAACAACCAAAGGGAATGCAAGTAGCCTGAACAAAATAAGCTCTTGTTTCAAGACACTTACAGCCCAATTCTCCCCCTTGTAAGGAGTCACAAGTCACAAGCTCTTGTGACTATTCCTTGTGAGGATTGTTGTGATTCGATAACATTTTGGTATTCTCCCCCTAATCGTCACAAGAAAACTCACAACGAAACTCACCACCGCATGGTGAGATTTTTAAGTGTCATTATTTGAACAGCTGATTATTCAAAACGAAGAAAATACAAAACGCAAGTTAACATTATTATATTTTATTATTATTATTATTATTAAATAAACTGACTATCGTGAGGCTTCAAGCTCTGATATCCCAGCATAAAGTTTTCCGAAAGCGACAAAACTTTATAAATGTATGTATTGTTTTGGAAAACGAATGGGTCATTTGTATCTCTCAAAGTTTTCAAAAGCCGTCGGTGCTGCAAACTTCTTGATACGATTAGTTTCTTAAAAAAAATTTGTTTATTTAAAAATGTTTATTTTCATTTTCGTGGGAAAGATCAGCTATAATATTCACTAGAGCACTTCCATTTTTGTGTACTCATAATTATTCACAAATCTAGAAAATTTTCTTACAAAATATGCTGAATGACAATCCAAAAAATATTAAACATTTATGAGTTGTGACCTGTTCTGAAGGAGGTCACAGTTTCGATTGTTTTTGTGACTCTCACAAGTTGTGACTGAGCGGCAGAATTCGAAAAAGTCACAAAATCAATTTCACCTCTTCTGGTGAATTGTGAGGCATCACTGACTTTGGGGACAATCGGGCTGTTAATTTTGTTTTGAACACCAGCCTCTTTTCCTTTCATGTTTGAACCATTATCATAACCTTATAGGTACATACTCGTATACACTACTGGAATAGTAGCGTAGCAAGTTTTATTGTCAATATAGATTCCCTATCCTTTCTTTTGTTTTGAGTTTTTTTTACCATAATACATAGACAAATAAAGTAATTAGTTCAGTCAAAAAATCCCTTTTTTAAATGTAAGCAATAACTGGCAAGAACAAAAAAATAGAGAAAAAGAGAAATTGAATAAAACAGATTCACTCATAAACGACAAACCTCAACATTAATCATCGCATCATCATCACTCAAGTATTTCCATATTTCAACCCTTTGTCTCATTCTCGACACACGACACAGTGATAAAATTTCACTTATAAACAGAGGCCAGTGCCAAACTAAAACATAGTACAAGAAACACTCAACCGGAAGAGTTTAAATTCCTAGACGCAACTTTTAATTCTGCGCATTGAGTATGAATTTTGTACTTCAGAATTTCTGTTTGAGTAACATTGCTGACTTCGATTTCATATAGAACAATATGGCATCGTACTCATGTTATCAACTTGCAAACTGTTAACTGTCTGTATTTGCGGTTGAAATTCTGTTTTATGTTACACTGCATAGGGGAGGGATAACAAAATAAAATAAATGCCTTCACTCATACATGCGATGGTGAGTGTGAAGAATAACGTAACAGTAGATTGATAAAGAGAAAAATAGCAAATATGTAGGTATCTGTTGTTAAGCGAACAAAATTGTGCACTTTGTAAAGATTTTGTGATGTAGTTTTTTTTACTGTGGGAATGGGGGTGTGTATAGGAAATTAAACATCGACTTATTTTTGGAAAAGTAGATATGTATCTATCTATGTATATATGTATATCTGCCTTTAAATTCAGAATTAGCTGTTAGTTATTTAATAAATACCAATATTGGAGTGAACTATAAAAAGAAATGAGACTTAAAAAAAGAAGGTAGGTAGTGGTTATGAAGTAGTGGCTTTTTTAACGCTTGCCCAAGGCGCCTTTTGAGTTCAGCGCCCTGCGCATTTGCACAGCTTGCACGTATAGCTTGTCCGGCCCTGCTCCTCATGGTGCATTCTGGGTAACGCTAAATGAATTGCGGTACTGAACTAACAAAGATTCATTATGTTTATTAACATTAATCCTTAAAATGGAATCACCGTCACCACCAAAAATCAAAAAAAGTAGTTTTGGTAATTTTCGATTTTCTCAAAAACTAGAGGACATAGAACCATGCGGTTTTTTGTGTTCGATTAAGAACTGATAGATACATGGATCATATATAAGCTAATTTACAATTTCATTTCAAAATTTTGAATACAATCGGTCTAAACTTTTTTTTTCACGTTATTTTATCAAAATTTGGACTTTAAATGCGAATTTCTCAAAAACCATTGATATGAGTAATTTAATTTAAATGCAGGATTATAGAACAATCTTCTGGCTTTCAAACGCAGTATAGCACTTTATTGTAGGTGTTGCCGTTGTTTTTTAATATTTTTTTTTTTTTCAATTTAAACCATTTTTTTCATAAAGTGCTCCTACCTCTTAAACGGAGGTTTTCTCAAAAACCAGAAGACATAGAACCATGCGGTTTTTTGTGTTCGATTAAGAACTGATAGATACATGAAACACATATCAGCTAATTTACAATTTCATTTCACAATTTTGAAAACAACCGGTCTAAACATTTTTTTTCCCGTTTTTTTATCAAAATTTGGACTTTAAATTCGAATTTCTCAAAAACTATTGATATGAGTAATTTAATTTAAATGCAGGATTATAGAACAATCTTCTGGCTTTCAAACGCAGTATAGCTCTTTATTGTAGGTGTTGCCGTTGTTTTTTAATATTTTTTTTTTTTTCAATTTAAACCATTTTTTCTAAAAGTGCCCCTACCTCCTAAACGGGGGGAGATAGACCCCCCCCTCCCATAGTAAAAAGTGCTTGTTTTTGACCCCCATACAAAAACCCGTTATCAAATCTTGGTGGCCAAGTTATCGTACTCTCCCCTTTACTTGGATGAATTTAGTATATACTGAAAGTATTTGCCAGTTAGTAAGTACTTAACTTTATGCATATGGAATGAAGTAAATACTTTAAATTTAACCATTTGCTTTATGTTATAGTATTTACTATTATCTTTTACTTGTAGTAAATACTTCCGTTTTATGCATATCACCCATTGACTTACTGGCCGCTTTAAATAAATCCAATCAAATTTTTTAAAGCCACCTTGTGGTCATATTAAAAAAAAAATATTTGTTTAATTTATTTCATCCAATTCACTGTTTTATCATTGAAGGTTATAAGTTTACTATAGTTTTGGAATATTACTATTTGACGAACAAATATTCCTGAATCCTGACGATGACGCCTATTGTACTCACAGTTCATTGACTTTAATTTTTGTTATTTTTTTTTATTAATCGAATTCAATTAATTACACTTTGTATGTGTTGTTAGTTGTTAAACGTACCCATCGTTTGACAGTTCGTCATTTTCATTACATTACATTTCGTGGCTTACGTCTTCGGTTTCAGAGCATTTCTTTTACTTTTATTTCAATACCTCGTTTTTATTTTTTTTATTAAAGTATTTGAATTTGTGGCAGCCTAACATACTTAAAATTATCTCCTTAAAGTTAGAGTAAAAATCACGTTTAATAATTTCACAATAAGAGGATGTCATCACCGAACCTCAAAAATTGATTTTCTCCAGATGCCAATGCCTCTAGGTGGATCGTCGGCAATTTTGCTTGTTGACGAATCCGTTCATTCAAGAAAGAGACTCGTCTTTGAATATGAATATTTTCCAACAACATCAAAACTCAGGCAGCGAACACGCAGCGTAGTTTATATAGTCACTGTACCATGCTCTGGTGATTTTTCTTTAATGTATTAAGCAAAAAACTCTTAAAATTAACAACACATAAAACAAAACAGCTGTCATGAACTGTCAAAACTAAAAAGAATGTAATCTGACTGAATTCAAATTCTTATGATATTCATTTTAATTATAACCCATTTCTAAATTTGTTAATTGATGTTGAAATGTGTGAAATTCTAGTTTTCCTGAAAAGTTAGGTACCATTAAGACAGACAACACAACAAATAGTTGTCTGCAATATCAGACTTAAACTATTACAACGAAAAGTACACTTCATTACTTACTAACAATGCCCACCAGAGGGGGTTCTCGGTATACATTTTATACACATAATCACTAGACTATTATAGCTAACTATACTAAACTAAAAGCCAATTGTCAACTAATTTATTGTTAACATGAAAAACATTCGCCTAATGGCTCATTGAACACTCAAATGTATATTACTCTTGTCGACACAGGGGGGCGCTCTACACAGCATTGCAAGCATTGCAGAATTCTACGCGAGTGCTTAATTTGAATACTAACTGCTGCCAACAAGAGAGATGCCATTAAGGCCAACATCGAACTACCGCACAATCGCCGCTCCAATCTCCCCCTCTGGTATGCAAAATAAAAATCAATATAAAGATATTTGTACGAGTTTTGTCAAATCACGACGACATGTCGAAGCATTTTGCCAATTAGCCAATAGTTCAATCAGCAATGTCATTAATTTACTTCAGCTATTGAAAAATGTTTCTGAAATGGTATCGAACGAAACTGAGACGAGGACGCCGCGCCCGCCGGTGGCGTCGTAGGTTGACCGTCCGTCGCGTCGGGGAGTGTCGCAGGGGTGACAGAATGCTTATGTCAACTATTGGCATATTGCAATTGCCAGCAATGGTCGTTGACTTGTGACGATTACTGGGACTGGCTGAGAGCAGTTTCTTGGAAATAACATTTGCTGGAACAACAACAAAAGCAGCTCTCTGTTCTGCATTTTAGCAGAAAATAAAAATAAAATCATTCGGAGTCGCAATCGAGAAGAGAAAAAAAAGATAAATGGCTGCGATAAGTAATTAATTAGGTAATAGCGAGAGAGACTTGGCCAAAGACACGGTAATAGACTCCTCGGATCTTGATTGTCCCGGCTCCTTGGCTCTGCCGGCGAACAACTTAATTTACTCCTAAATTTCGCCGGAGCAGACATTCAAATTGAATTGTGCATTTAACGCAAAAAGCAAGAAAAAACAGTCAACCGAAGTTGGCCTCTGTCACGGCATCCAGTCGAATCTCTTCAGCTCGTCTTTGCCGCGTGATTCGTTTGGTGTCACGAAACAGGAGCTCCAACTCGAGTCCGATTCGATAACACTAAGCGCAAGGAGAAGGACTTTCAATGGGGGTTTCTTCAAAGCAAGACGTGGGCGTGTGTGGGGTAATTCACACACGATCGTTGGCCGTTGGTCGTCTCTGGACAGAACAATCTGCTGCACAGCTTGTGTGGTGTTGCTCCTGCGTCCAATATGGTTCGTGGAGGAATACTTAATTCCACCTGACCATGAGCTCCTATCTGTTTGTGATTAAGGAATTTCAAGAAAATGAGACATTATTCAAAGTTTTAATTTATTGCGATGGCTGGGAGAATTAATCGAAGTATGGAGGAACTTTTGCAACATTTTAGTGAAAGGAACGTTATTTAAGATTGGAAAAATGCTCAACTTCAACGAAATCAAATAAATATGTAATCAATAATAATTTCATTATTTTTGGTTTCTTCCGATAAAATGAAGGAAGGGTTCTTATTCTTACCCTAAGTCCTAGTTTGCATTCTAGTCATATCAGCCTCCATATTATCAGTTTTTTTCAAGGTAATTTAGGGTTGACAAAATGATATTGATACATGTCGGAATTTTGTCAATTTTTTTTTGGCCAATTTTTTGCACTTTATTAGATTTAAATTACTAATTTAACCGGCTCTTGATCCATGAAGGGTGTCTGCCTATGATACAGCAGTATTCCACTCTCTGTGATTTCGAGAACGCTGCTTCCAGCCTTCTCAGCAGTGTTGGGACTTCGCAGAAGCTAAAGAGTGGTAGAAAGGTTGTCAAAAAAGTGGTAGAAATTAAAAGCCATTTTTATGTAGCAAATCGTATATTGAAAATAAATTTATTGAAAATAATTCAAATACAAAAATAAAAGAAATAATATTTCGGTTCTTTATGTTTCGAAGATCACATTATTATCTGGAAGAAGTGAAATCTGAGTTGCAAAAAGTGGTACAAATACCACTTAAGTGGTAGAAGTCCCAACACTGCTTCTCAGCCAAGCGCTCTAGCATCTACGATGGTAAATTTTCGGTTTACCTTTCGTTTTTAACCTGGAAGCTGGAGTTCAAACAGTCTCTTGGCAGAAGCATTATTGTCCATTCGCTCAATGTAATCGACGTGTTTTGGTTTTCTGAACTATGTTACCGAAATTTTCTAAACGCGAATCTACTAAAATTTGGATGGGGACGAAAGTTAAGATATATGAAGACGGGACTACAATCCGCAAAACAAGTAGAATAATTAATTAACTAAACGAATTAATTAAATAATCAATAAGTCAAAACAAGCCTGCGCGACGTGCGAAAGGAAAAAAAAAACTAATGACAGCTGTCAAATCGATGGTGGGTGCTTTTAGTGATTTCGCAACAGGGAGCATAAAAAAAAATGCTTCCACCTAGATAGCTCAGCGATGGGGTGGGTTCAACAAAACAGTGGGCTTTATTTATTGGGGGATCGATAAAAAAAGGATGTAAAAAATGAATTAAAATAAATAGTAGAATAGAGTGTACGAAAGTTAAAATTGGCGCCAGTAATTTTTTTTTGTTTCAGTTTTTAACTGAATAGAAAATTACAAACATTTGAATCAATCAGCTGAAAAAGAAGTTCCTTTCTAAGAAAAATAAAAGAAAGTTTTAATTTTACCTGAATAGCATATAATCGAAGTTTTATTTTAATAATATCTGTGAAACCTTTATAGGAATATATGTAGGTATAAAACCCAGAATTTTTTCTATGACAAGTGAAAAATTTACAAACGTATTTGGCAATTGGCAGATGGCCAATTTACCAAAAAATATATGTTGGAAAAAATGAAAAAATGGAAAAATAAAATAAGAACAATGTTTTTGTGCCACAACGGGACACAAAGAAAAATCACGTTGGGAAAAATTCCCTAACAACAACGGAATCTTTAGAACGGTCACAAGTCCCGCAATCTCGGGAAGAAAAAGGACGAAACGAAAGCCTAAACGGGGTAAATTTAAGGCAACTTAATAGCCTCCAAATAAAACTAAACGAATGAAAGTTATCCTAAGCACAACTTACACAATTAACACTGTATGCTTGTTTTTTTTTTGAGCGGATCCTGTCTCTTCCAGTCAGTCTCACCCTTGCTTTTTTTCTCGAACAGAATGCCTTCTTTTTCCACAAGAAAATGAGTGTTTAAGACTTCCCCACTGGGATTCCTTTTCAACCAAAACTCGAACTCAAAAAAAATTTATAATCAGAAATTCCTTTTGAATCGAAAGTACCTCTCAAAAAGGCGAACTTCCCTCATCCATTCGGCCACGACATATTTATGTATGTCATTCTACTCTGATCTTTGGTCCGTGTTGGTATTCTCTCACGGTCTAACTGCAACACCCGGCTTTTTCGCTGGGGTGCATGCAGCTTTCGAATCCAGCAACGCAAATATGGTCTCTTTCAAATTGGTGAGTTGAACACCAACCTTGGCTCAATGAACGAGTTCAGTTCTAATCCGTCAATTTTAATTGGTCTAAAAGTAACACGAAAAATTATTAAAGATCGCGAATAAAGTCCCCAGCCCAACTCAAAAACTTGAAGAAAGCATTACACACAACGGTTCAGTATTCGTCAGACTGTCACCAAGTGGACAAAGCTTACTCATCGACAGCTCCCGATCATTGTATCAAGCTACCACTACCAACAGCAAGAGCACAACGAATTAATATGGTTACCAACATGGTTTATTTTTATAACACCGTTCTAATTGTAATTTTCATTTTGAAACAAAATTTTAACTCAATATTATTATTTAGTTTTTGTATTTATTTATTTGTATGTAGTATTTTATATTATTCAAATAATTGTCTTTTTATATTATTTTATTTTATATGCTTCCTTTCACAGGCCAAATTGCGTTTTCTTGCAAAGTTCATGTTTTCCTTTGATGATTTCTTCAAATATTTTCAATATTTCTCTTCGCTCTTTTTAATTCTTTTTTCGATAATTAAAATCTATGAATTTGGATAGTGATATGAATCAAAGAGATTCCAATACAAATGCTAACTTGTTCGAAATGATAAGGGTGCTCAGAGCTCAAAATAACGGCATTAACATTTGTCACTTGAATGCACAGAGCCTTAAACCAAACATCGACGAATTTATATATCTTTTTTTAAAATCGAACATTGACATAATTTGTGTTTCGGAAACATGGTTTTCGCGAGGTGTTTCAGACCAAACTTACAGTCTAGGGGGTTATAGACTGTTTCGGGTAGATAGAGAAAATCTTGTTGGCGGAGGTGTTGCAATTTATGTCCGTGAAACTTTTCAATCTAAAATCATATGCAAGTCGGATCCAGATTGTCCTATTGAGTTTATTTTCGTTGAGATCACACTTAAATATGAAAAACTTATGCTTTGCACGGGATACAGACCTCACAAAAACACAAATTTTGCGCCAATGTTCAACGCACTGGAGGACTTAGCCTGCACCTCAGCAAATTTTGTTCTATGCGGTGACTTAAACTGTAACCTTCTAGATACCCCAAATGCTACTTTACTGCTTGAGGAAATGAAGTAACTGAATATACGACCTATTAATACTTCTGCCCCTACTCACTTCTCTCAAGGTTCTTGTTCACTTTTAGATGTCTTTTTTGTAAGTGATCTTGAAAAAAATCTGCTTTATAGTCAGCTATCGGCACCCGGTTTCTCAAAACACGATCTCCTCTACCTTTCTCTGGGCATCAATAACTTTTCCAAAGAGATTAAATTTTCCTTCAGAGACTTTCGAAATATTAATAACGAAGTCCTCTTACGTGATATTTCGCAAATTTTCTGGAACTATATCTATAGCATGACCTCTGTCAACGACCAAGTTTTGTTTCTGCAGGAAAACATCAATAGTCTGTATGAAAATCACGTTCCTTTGAAAACTGTACGTAAACACGTTGATACACCTCGATGGCTCAGTGAAGATATTATTTCCTTAATGCAGGAACGTGATGTCAACTACAGAAAATGGAAGAAATATCATTTAGAAAATTTTCTTAATAAATACCGTACTCTGCGCAATAAGGTGACAATGAAAATTAGATCTGCAAAATCTTCCTACTACAGAACTAAACTAGACCCGTCTAGCTCAGGAAAACAACTATGGAAACAACTTCAAAACTTCGGTATAGGTAAACAGAAAAGCAATATTCCAGCTGGTATTGATTGTAATAAACTCAATTCAGAATTTGTCGCATCCGCTGGTAGTGAAACTATTCAACCTGCTCTATTTGAACAAATTTCCGAAAGTAATACTGAAGCTCCTTTTTACTTTCAAGGAGTTTGTGCAGAAGATGTTGTGGAGGCACTTTTATAGATTAAATCAAATGCTATTGGTCTGGATGACATCAACCCTAAATTTGTGAAGTTGATTCTACCATATATACTTCCACAGTTAATGTATGTCTTTAATATAATCCTTACCACATCTGAGTTTCCATCAGAGTGGAAGAAAGCTAAAATTATCCCAGTGCCTAAAAAACAACGTGGCAATGTTACAGAATTCAGACCAATAGCTATGTTGCCATTTCTTTCGAAAGTTTTTGAGAAGCTCGTTTTTAATCAAATGCAATAATACCTAAAAGCGGAAAACCTATTTTTTCAAAAACAGTCGGGATTTCAGCCGAAAAAAAGTTGCAAAACAGCTCTTATTGCAGTTGTTTAGGAAATAAGAAATGCTCTTGATAAAAACCATCCAGTTGTCTTAAGCTCCTCGATTTTTCAAAAGCTTTTGATACAGTTGATCATTCCACTTTGTGTAGGAAGCTAAAAACCGAGTATAAGTTTTCAACCAGTGCAATCAAACTGATTTATTCATACCTACATGGAAGGGAGCAATGTGTCATAGCTAAAAATAAACGGTCACAGCTATCATCAATAAAAAATGGAGTCCCACAAGGATCTATAGTTGGTCCTACGCTCTTCTCTCTTTATATTTATTAATGAATTATATAGGGTAGTAAAATACTCTTCGATCCACCTATATGCTGACGATGTTCAACTCTTCCAAGGCGGCCCACTGAGTACTTTTAGTAATACTATTCACCTTTTAAATGAAGATCTCAAAAGCATTCACAATTGGGCCATTCAAAACAACTTGCGATTAAACCCAGAGAAATCAAAAGCTCTGGCTATTTATCGAAAGGCACTCGATATCTCAACTTTACCTCCTTTGCTGCTCGCACAAAGCCCAATAGAGTGGGTTGCATCTGCCAAAAACCTTGGCATAATCTTCAATAGCACCCTCTCATGGGATACTTATATAAATAATACTATTGGCAAGGTTTATGGTAGACTACGTACTCTTTGGGCAACTCTGCACTTCATACCGATTGAAACTAAACTACTTCTAGCTAAGACGCTTCTTCTTCCAATTCTGCTTTATGGGTGCGAAATTTGTATGAGTCCCGACTTCAAAAGCAGGAAGAAATTAAATGTTGTTTTCAATAATATTGCTCAGTATGTCTTCCACCTGAGAAAACGGGATCATATCTCAACATTTTCTAGACGATTAACTGGAATTTCTTTCGATTGTCTTTTAAAATATAAGGCTTTGTGTTTTTTGAGTGACATAATCTATATACACACCAACCAGATTATTTATTTGAGCGCCTTAACTTCTTGCAATCTGGAAGATCTCAAATGCTAATCCAACCAAGATTTGCCTGTCTAACATCTGAGCGCCAGTTCTTCGTCCAAGTTGTCAGACTTTGGAACTCTTTGCCTATTGGCCTAAGAAAAAATGGAAATATAAATTGCTTTAAGAAAACCCTTTATTCGCATTTGGCCTTTGAAACGAATTAATCATCATTATTCCTAATTATAATTTGTTTTTTATATTTTGTTCACATAGTTTAATAATTTAACTTTAAATATTAAAATTCTGAAACCTTTTTAAATATTTTAAGCCTTACAAACTTAAAAAGATTACTGTTATCTTACTTGTAAGTTGATTTGAGAAATAAAATAAAAATTTGAAATTCTGTTAGATGCCATTTTACCAACAAACATGGTGAGACAGGATCCGATGGTTCACGCGAAATTTAAAATATTTTAAACCCGTAGACTTTCACGCAGACAATTAAGGAGAAAGGAAAAAACATCGCAACGTGATTTTACTTGGTGTGTCAGGCACTTAAAATTGGGCAGAAGTCCATACTAAATGAACTTGTGTGAAATTGGAATCATACATGTCGTTGAACATGGGTCATGGTCTTCATGTTTTGCAATCCTGTGTGGACTATCTGTCGCACACCCACATATCTTGTGGACAATCTGTCGCGCATTGTGTGTACCTGGTACCTGTGTGTTGGTTTTGTTGTGACTCATCCGTCACATGTTCATGGATTTCGGTGACCGCCTGTCACTCAACTCTTTATTGATATTTCGAAGACCTAGTTTGATTGCTTTTCCATAATACTTAAGAGTAGGACTCTGGTCGATGGAAACCAGGTTTCAATTGAGCTCTACAGCATTTTGGAGCCGCAATAAAAAGGAAGGTTGAAAAATGGATTGGGGAATATTGAATAGGTAGATGAAACTTGTTGTGGTAAATTTTACCGCAACAACTACTTATCTTGGTACACTTGATAGAGTTCGCGGTATTCTTCTCCTTTGACTCTACTAGAACACAGGACCAAATATTAAGCGAAGAAATTTTCTTTAAAAAGATCCCATTCAGTATTAAATCTCCCTTTCTGTTTATAGTCCAAAAATCGGCGCCCCATAAAGCGGGACTGATAATTTAAGGGCTTTGTAGATCGTGCACTCTTCTGAGTGAAGGGTTTTGAACCCATTTGAATCCATAGAGATCAAGTCAATGAATGCTATCATATCCGGTTTTGAAGTCAATTAGTAGAAGGTGAGTCTCAATTTGAAATTTCCAGGTTTTTCCAGGATTTGCCTCTATATTAATATATGTATGGTCTATATGCCCGGACGGGAGTCAAACAAGTATTTGTGAACTAAATAATTACAGAACAGTTAAAGACACGCTCACACAGGACATTGGTTATGATCTAATACGCGATACCTATATTTAACATGAGATAGTTCTTGCAAGGCATTGCATGACCTTTTTGTAGGTTTTTCCTACATGGTACAATTATCGGGCATGCTTTCTGCAACTCATATTTAGTTGATGATTTAATGCACACACCCTACCCTTTTTTGAAGAGCTATAATATAATTTAATACCAAATTTATAATATTTTTTTTTAATTTTGACTACTTTATACTTTTTTACGCTCTAAAGCTCTAAGGACGTAATGATTCTGATGGACAAGGATATATAGTTGATGCCTTAAGATCGTCTATAAGCCTTTCATTCGAAGAATGACATTTTATTTCCTAAAGCTGTCAGTAACACCCATAATACACTTAAAATAAACTTTACTTGAGTAAAAATATCTTCCTTTTGCATATTTGACTAAATGAGAATGGAATAGGTTCGGTAAGCCTAGAAGTACGGGTATTACGGTTGAATTTTTTGAAGGGAGAAATGCAACTGGCTATTTCTCTAGAGCACTGTGTATGAAATATAGAAATATTAAATATTAATGTTTCAGTTAGACATTGATCGCCCATCATTTTTATAGCTCTCTTTTGAATTCTGTCCAAGAGCGTCAAGTGGGTTCTTGGAGCACCTGCCCAGATATGAGATCTGTGATTACCACATTTCTTAAGAAATTATTCTAAATATCTGTCCTTCTTACTGAACATTCGTTGCCTGACAGTTCCACAATCGAATTTCCAACTCCAACTTGCGTAAAGAAGTATAACTTCAAAAACTTATTTTTACTTGTTTTATTCAATTTGTTTTCCAGGTAAATGAGATCATTTCAAAAGGGGCAAACTTTTTATTCTTGTTTTCAGGGCAATTGTATCTTTCACTTGGCATTAACCTTTAACTCGGTACCTTAAATCAATGTGAAGCAGCAGTGTACTTTACATATGGTTAACAAGACGACACGCGAGAACTTTAATCTCGGCAACAATATATTTTTCGACTTATATCAGTGAGCTTTACAGTTTGCGTACGTTTTTGACCCTGAACCACAAGAGCTTAATGATGATCGATGAATTGCTCTAGAATTTCTTAGCCTAGCCATGTGCATTTTCTCTTCTGCATCACTATTACGAATTGAGTGCATTATAATCTCAAACCTCACGAACTTAGTGGTTCGACGGTCACCTTGCCGCCATTAACTTCTTATTGTATTTTCGACCCCCATAAGAAATATCTTATATCTCCTTTCATACGAGTACCTCAAACATTTCGTTGAAATAACTTCGCCACCGAAGACTGCCAACACTCTTATAAATGAACGCTATCTCCCCTTCTAACGACTTCTTTATTTTAAATAAAATGAGAAAAATATTACAATAGTAATTAAAGCTGCATTAATAATCCACGTCTCATAGGGACCGGATTGGATCTCTGGCTCCTCTACATCTGCCCCTTTAGCCAGACCTTTTCGTACAATGTTAAAGACAACAACCCCAGCACAGCACGTAGTAGAAATATCTCGTTGTGTATTATAATTAAAAACAGATATCGCAATCAAAACTACCCGAAGCAATCAATTTCCCTCGAACCATGTCTCGAGCGAGCGACCATCAATGGAGTAGGTACATACGAGTATAGTCCTCCAGCTTCGGCCAGGACTCTTCTCAACCCATTCGCAAAGTAGTAACGTAACGTCCTACCTACAATTTATTATTTCGATGCTATGGATCTTTTTGTTTTGCTCCCGCGCCCTCTATGAATGAAATTGCTGCAGCACAGCAGCATCAGTAGCACAGTAGTAGTCGATGATGCCAAACCAATGTCGACTAAATTACATGTTCATCGATGGACGCCGATGGAGGACCGACCGATCTGTGATCTGGGAAGGAATCACAACTCGCGGGTTGATCCGCTAGGAGAGCGTTAAATTTTACCAATATTGGCAAAATGGTAAGTCATCGTTTCATCTGCATCCTCTCGTCCTCATCACCATCATCATCATCATCAGTATAGACGTCGCCATCGTCTTGAGTGCCCCATCATTGCATCAGTTCTTTTAGCAAGTCGGTGCGCGGTGCGATGGTGAAGTGGATGTAGTGATGGCGCGGGGCCCGTTTATGTGTTTGAAATTGCGATATTCATTAGCCCTGGGGCCACAAACAGTAGCCGTTCGACCGCAGACAGGAATGCTTGTATCGATTCAGGAGATTAATGTTATGCACCACCAACAGCATTGCACCCTGCCGGCCGCCGCTTCTCTATGGAGAGATGCAGAAATCTTTGGTAGCAAAATGGGAAGCTCTTCATCAAGGAAGAGCAACATCCTGCCCAGAATATACTTACATATCAGAAGAGTGTTTCTACTCTGTTCGGGTCGGTTTTGTGTGTAGGCAACAATTTTTCCAGTCGCTACTGACTTCTTGTTATTGCTTGCCAGGATACGTTTTTATTGTAAGTTTTACATAAGGTAAATGGGGAAGGAGGAGGAGTATGGCGTACAGAAAACATATTCGTACAGGGAATGGTGATTGGAAGTAGCTATTATTCGATGGTAATTTAGTTTTAATAGGGCAGTACAGGTCATCTGAATAGCAGACCTTTTATAATGAACGTGCTCTTATTTGAATACGATTGTGTGTTCAAAGTCAAAAGCATACAATTTAAAAAAAATCAAAATATATTTTTTTGCAAGGTATGATATGCAAAGCTTAATTTAATTTAAAACCGAAATTTAGAAAGTCAGAAATGAAAAAAATATGGTCGTTATTGTTAATAACAGAGTAACCTAAAACTGTTTCGTGTTGAATACTATAGAATTTCAATAATTGATGTTTTTAGTCATAGGAACAAAATTAGTTTTTAAAACGCTAAAACAATTTTTATTAGTAGTTGGAGCTAAAAACAGATTGCCATAAGCAAATATATTATACACAGAGTCTCCCCTAATTTGGGATATGATTCTTGGGTATATTCTAAGAACAAAATTGTTCAATAGTATGGGTCTGTGTTCAATTTTGGCATCATTTTTCGGGGATTTAAGAAATTGCCTACAAGAAGCCCTGCCAGATCTCCTGACCTTACACTATTGAATTTTTTGTATGGGGAAGAAAATAATGATTACCAACTTTAGGGGAACTAAAAAAGCCTAGCATTAATCAAAAATATTCGCAGAGAAATTTAAAAACGGGATCTAGCATGCATACAAATCCAAGGACTGCACTTTGAGCCCCTTTTAAATAAAATTAAAATTATCTCAAACCTCCCATAATAATTTTTTATTCATAACTTTTAGAAATTAAATCCTGCTGTAGGTTTTCCCATATACCATAAAATCTGTGGGCTTTGCAGCAAACTTGTTATTGATTTTTATTTTTATGATTCCTAGGTTCATTAAAAAAAATTAAATGGACTAATAAATCGCACAAACTTGCTCTTATGTAAGAAACTAGAAATTTTAAAAATTAATTTAACTACAAATTAACATAACCATAAAATAAATTTTAAATGACTAAAACAGCTCCTTTAGTAGTTGGAGCCAAAAAATGATGCCATGTGATTTCTTAATATGAAAGAAAAAAAAATATAAATTGTTTTAGCGGTCTTAAAATAAACATAAAAATGTATATACAAAATTTTTATAAAATTTTTAAAGAAAAGGATTTAGAACGCCAAATTTTGATTTATATTATTGTACGAATACAAATTAAATTTGAAAAATATAATGTAGTTAAAACTTCCAGAAATAATGTCATTAAAATCCGTTATGCCAATAATCGGAAATTTCAAAAAAAAATGGTTCTATGGTATTCTTATTTGATTTATATATCGTACAAATTAATCAAAAAATGAAATGCACGACTGGGTCGCACGAAGTTGCTCCTATGTAATAGACTAGGAATTTTAAAAACGAATGTTATTAGAGAAAACTGTTCATAAGGATAAAATTATTTTTTTAAATTCTTTTAGTAGTAAGAGACAAAAACAGAATGCTATGCAAATATGAATTTATGCAAGAACAAAAATTATAAGTCGTTGTAGTGGCTTCTTAAAAAAAAGCTTTTATGTAAAAAAATTAATAAAAGATTTTTAAGAAAACAATTTGGTGTGCCAACTTTAAGTTTTTATTACTGTACGAATGAAAATTAAATTTCCAAAAAAAATATTGAACCGTTTTTGAGATATCGAATTTTCCAAAAAAAATAAATTTTTTTTTTCAAAAATTCAAAAAATGATTTTTTTAAAGTTTTGAAATGCAATAGTTTTAAAACTTTTTAGAAGCATCTCTACAAAAAAATTTATTAAAATCCGTTATGTCGGTAATGAGTAATTCAAAATTTAAAAAAATGGTTCTATGGTAGGTACAAGCTGTAATATCTTAATTTCAAATTTGTTTTTCATTAAATTAAAGATCCTTAAAATTAATTGAAAGAAAAAATTTTTTATCAAAATTCTAAGCACCGTTTTCGAAAAAAATATGATTTTTGAAAACCATTTTTTAACATTTGTATGGTGGATACCTTTATTTTTAGGTAAAATAAAACTTTTTTTCATACATCTTGTAGATTATATTTAAAAACTTTTATTTATCAAGTTTAAAAAAAATCTAGCATAAGGTTTTCGAAATATTGAGTTTTGAAAAAAAAATTTTGAAATTTTTTTTTTAAAATCCAAAAAAATTTGTTTTGGAAATTTGAATACACAATTCTATTTATGTTTTTGAGGACCTTTAGCAAAAAAAATGATCAAAATCGGTACTACCGGTTTCGAGAAAATCAAAAACAAAAAAAATGGTTCCTTGGGGGGTACCCTCAATAACAATTTTTCGGAAAATTTTTTCAACCAGTACCTACCTTTAACTGAACGAAATTTTTTTGTTTCTTTTTTTTTTAAATCTGTCGAACAGTTTTTTAGAAAAAAAAATATTTACAAAATTTCGAAAAAAATTCGTATGGCAGGTACCGTTATTTTTGGTCTTAAAAAGAAAAAAGAAAAAAACGTGTGGGGGGAAAAAATAAAAATGATTTCTACCAAGTTTAAAGAAAATCGGTCGAGTCGTTTAGCCTGTAGTCGAACAGACAGACAAACAGACAGACCGACAGACAGACAGACAGAATTGCGAGACCCACTTTTTTGGTCTTCGCTATCATCGTAATGTCAACTTTGATCAAAATTTCGAGTTCGATTTTTTTACGAATGCATAACTTGCCTTATATAGTACCTATAAGTCGCAAGTAAATAAAATGCACGACTGGATCGCACGAACTTGCTCTTATGTAAAAGTACTTTGGAATTTAAGATACATTTTATAAATATAAAACATGAATTTAAAATGAAATTGCCGGCTGATTTCTAGAAAAGTATGAATTTATGCAAACAAACTTTAAAAAATCGTTTTATTATTAAATAAATAAATTTTTTATATAAGAAATTTCTTTAAAATTTTTCAAGAAAAAAATGTGGGATGCGAATTTTAAGTATTTATAGGTTTTGAAGATATTGATTTTTCAAAAAAAAAAATTTTTTTCAAAAAACCCAACAAATAATTTTTCGAATATTTTTATACATGTACAATATTATTTTAAACTTAGGGGGACTCCTGCTGAAAATTTTTGGTTAAAATCGTTAGAGCCGTTAATGTGAAAGTCGAAAATCAAAAAAACGGTTCTATGAAAGGTACCGTTAATAACATTTTGCCCCAATTTTCTTTTTTACCAAAACGTAGTCCATGTCAATAATATCACACCTAATTTTTTTTATCAAAATCGTTAGAGCCGTTTTCGAGATAAATAACATTTTGCATTACGGGCGTATGGGGGGTACCGATAGTTTTGGAGCTAAAAAAAAATTCAATTCCCCCTCTAGGGAATCACCGAAGACCCATAACTACCGAGTTTGAAGAAAATAGGTCCAGTGGCTTAGGCTCTAGATCGAGGTACAGACATACAGACATACAGACATACAGACAGACAGACAGACAGACGGAATTGCCGGACCCACTTTTTTCGTCTTCGCTATCATCGTAATGTCAACTTTGATCAAAATCTCGAGTTAGATTTTTTTTCCAAATGCAGAACTTGCCCTATAGTACCTATATCGCAAGTAAAAATATCAAATCAGTCCAACTATCGAGAAAAGTGAGATTTTCGAAAACCATTTTTTAACATTTGTATGGCGGGCACTGTTCTTTTAAGATAAAATATTTTTGTTCACATAGTGTAGGTAATATAAAATAAAATGCACGACTGGGTTGCACAAAATTGCTCTTATGTAAAAGACTATGAATTTCAAAAATTAATGCTACTCGTATTAGAGAAAAACTGTTCATAAGCATAAAATTAATTTTTTAAATGACTAAAACAACTCCCTTAGTAGTTGGAGCTAAAAATATGATGTGATTCAAGCAAATATTAGTCTATGCAAGAACAAAAATTATAAGTCGTTGTAGTTGTTTCTTAAGAAATAAGCTCTTATATACAACACTTTTAAAACACTTTTAAGAAAAAAATTTGGTACGCCAACTGAAAGTTTTTACTATTGAAATAATGGAAAATAAATTTCCAAAAAACAAAATATTCAGCTGTTTTTAAGCTATCGAGTTTTCCAAAAAAAAATTGATTTTTTTTTCAAAAATTCAAAAAAATATTTTTTTGATTAAGTCTTGAAATGCAATTTTTTTTAAACTTCTTAGAAGCTTCATTATAATAAATGTCATTAAGATTCGTTGTGCCGATAATAAGAAATTTAAAATTCGAAAAAAATGGTTCTATGGTAGGTACAGTCACTAATGGGTGATTCCATTATAGCGGGTGAAACATTTACTCATTTGAAGTACATTTAATAATAAAATAAGCAAAATATTTAATGACATTATTACTTGAAGGGATACATTTTCACCTATTTATTTTTAATCCATTTAGAATTCTAAAATATAATAAATAATTTGGCAGAAGAATGGTTTCAAAGTGCGATCACGGGTGCAACAGAATCGGCCCGACTTTTCTAGATCATAGTACAAAAAACACAAATTCTGTTAATTGTGAAACATTTATCATGCTATTCTTACATTATTGAACGACGTTGATTCAATTAACTACATAAATAAAAATAAAGAAAGAAAACAAAAGTAAGCAACGAAATTTTAACTTTTAAATCAAGCGCGGGTGCAACATCAAATTATCGCGGGTGCAACGCGTCTATAACTTAAATTAGTATACTGATTTAAAAAACTGGAAAAAATATAAAATAAGGCACATATGTAACAAGTCAGTACTCTTCTCTATTAATTTTTATTTTGTTTTTTTTTTTTTCAAATACTTCAATATTTTTTCGAAAATACATATATGTATGTTAGAAGTACTCCATCTTTATCTATTATTGTGATATTGCAGCCTACCTGTACAAGAACGTACAAGCCTGCGGAAATAATTGTTGGCAATATAGCTGCTGTAAAAACAGAACGGGTATTTTAGAGCATGGATCTACTGGTAATATAGGGGGTTCAAAAGACCCTGTTGGAGATTTAGAATTTAATGCTTCGTCTTCTGCCTCAATAAAAACTTCGAAAACTTTCATGAATGCTCATGGTAATTGTGCTCTTCTCGATTCTCAACTTCCGACTTAATCGATTTCACATCTTTTATACCCGGCACTTGTCTGCTAATATTATCCCTTTTATAGAAATCACCGGTCAATCAGTTTTTTTAGATACATTTTTGACCTCTTCAACTACGTTAGTGGGACTCCTTGGGCGATTACGTTTCACTTGTGCGACTTTTTCAGTCTACAGGGAATGATGTAATGAGTGCCTGCCTTTTTTTTCGTTGCCTGCATTTTTTCGTTGTCTGATTCTGGTCAGAATTTTAAAATTTGTATCTGCCTTAATTTTCTCTTTCAATACATCTCTTCACATTAAATCAAGAGTCCTTTTTCTGCATGAAACTCAGCGTTTTTGTTAAGTTTTTGTCAATTTTCTGTAAAGCAGTCTCTTTTCCTTGTTTCATTTCCATTTAAATAAATATTTTTATATAAAAAAGAACAAATTTTATTATATTACATAATTAAAAAAAATAACTTGAACAGTAGAAATTATTATTCAAAGCATATTCTATTAATGAAATATAATAAATCACGTCATAATGTTAGTAGTCAATAAGTTGCACCCGCAATCTTAATATTGCGATCGCGGATGCAACCAATTTAAATCAACGTCGCACATAGGTCAATATTTAGCTTTTATGCGGCCAAAAGTCGATTTTGTAAACTTACGGTAAACAAAAAAAACAGTTTGTCGATCGTTAGGAGAATAAACCCAGTTTTTAATTTTACTCTTTTTACCTCACAAAAGCACACCGTTTGCAAATACGTGTAATTTTAACTTGATCTCTAACCGCAGTACACGTTTTTCTTACCATATAGTTTACAGGACGAATAAAGTTGTAAGGTCAATATTTCTATTTCTGTGTGTGTTATTAATAATATAGTGATGGATTTCGATAACTCAGTTATGATTTCTTATTTTTATTAGAATTTGCTCCGTTGAAATGCATGATTCTAAAAATTTAGTGCTGTTAAACTTTGGGTATTTTTTTGGCTATATTTTTACCATATTTTACTTTTCAAAATTGAATTTGTTATATTTCCGCGTTAGATCGGATGATAATTCTTTTTGAATTGTGAAGTATAACCTTTTCATCTCCAAATGTAATAAAAATTGGCTGCAGAAGACTGCAGATGACGAAAATATTGACATTTTTGACAGCACAGATTTTTCGGTCAAAAAAATTAAAATTCTGAATAGTGAAACAATCATTGTGTTTTCTTGCTGTTGGAACTCCGAGAACATCAAGGGTGAAAATTGTGAGTCGGAGGTACCTCTATGAGTTTAAGAAAGAACAAAATTTACCAGATTTTGAAGCTAAAATTAATTATTTAGAAAATCGCTTACTGTCAAACTATGGCAGTACTGTGGATGATAAAAAAGTTTGAAACATAGATTTTCCTTATTTAAATCGACTTTGAAGGAAAAATGGGCAAAATGCTATAGAACCTTCGAACTTCCTTTAAAATTTCTTTCGTATAAGCACCAATATCACATAACCTACCACTCTAGAAGTCAACAGCTAAGTAAACAAGAAACTAACATTTAAATAATTAAAAAAAAACCGTTAGATTTTACAGGTGCATTTTCATTCATTGAGATTTCGTTTCTAATTAGTTGCTCGTAGCTGTAGATTAAAGGTCTTATTGGAAACCATTTCAAGTGGACACAAAATTGATTCACGAAAATATGACCAATTTGTCAAAGGTACAGGTCAGCTATACATCAATCTTTATAATTGGCACCCAATAACTCCGACAATGCACAATATATTGATACACGGTGCAATCACAATCGTAAACTTGTTGTTGCCAATTACCAGAGAAAGCTGCAGAGGCCCACAATAAACATTTTCGCTTATATTGCGAAAATTTTGCAAGGACATTTTCAAGAGAACAGTGCAATTTGAATGTATATATTACTTAGTTCCGATCCACTCATAAGCAGCCTTAAGACAAAAAAGCGAACCATTTTAAAATCATTTTGCCCTGAAGCAAGAAATATGCTTGTGCCAGCAGATTCTAACACCGAACCCGATTCAGGCATTGAACCACTAGACGAATTTGTTATTGAATTACGAGTATTATGAATTAAGTTTAAATAATTATTATTTTTATTATTTTTTGTGAGCTGAAAAATTGTTAAAAAAGTAAAAAAATAAAGTTAAAAAAATTTTATTTTCTTAAATCAATAATTATAAATATCTAAATGTTATTATTATAAATTAAAAAACCTCAAAATATTTCTAAATCTACCTCAAAATAGTTTTTTTTATTAAAATTATATTTTTGTTCGTCATATAAAACCCAATACAAAGAATATAAGTGGATGAATGTTTTTGGCCGCATAAATGTGAAAAATTGACCTATGTGCGTCGTTCAACGTACAATATATTCCTGTTAACGACTGATTTAATTTTAGTTTTGTTTTCTTCTTGCTTTTTAAAAATTTCAAAATTTCAATAATGCAAAAAATATAATAACAAATTCGTACATGTTTTTATGCAAACGATTAAATGGCATGTTGCTTCATAAGTCTATTGAGTAAAGCATAACTTAAAACTGTCAGAAATAGCTATTTTGAGCTAATGTTACCAGTTATAATAATTGTAGTTCGTACCGACTCTTCGTATGATAATGTTGCCAAGCACAAACAAAAATGTTCTCTATAAGTTAGGTCTCAGTTTTTTGTGCTGAAGTGTACAGACGAAGACTTGATGCTCAGTTAAACTACCTGCCTGAACAAGAAAACTGGAGTAGTGACCAGGCTAGTGAAAATATTTTAGATATTGTACGACAAGCATCTAGTATGAGTAAAAAACCGCAAGGTGGTGGCATATTCGTGGCTGAATGGTTTGACTGGGAATGCATGAAACTTCGCAAAAAGTGTTTCGCTCTTCTTAACCTTTTTAGGAAGAACAATTCCATGTTTTTCAAAAAACTTTACTTAGAGGTGAACAAACAATATAAACAGCTTTTAGTTCAAAAACGGAAACTTTATTTTAATGGTGTAGCAACCGGTCTCTCATCATGTAAGGACTCAAAAACGTTCTGGTCAAAGGTGAGGTTGTTAGGTGGCTGTAAAAATGTTGCATCTTCGGTGTTGCCAGTTGAAAAACTTGCGGATCACTTCAAAGTTCTTCTGAACCCGTTATCGGTTCAAAAAACGTTTGAATATGCTTTACCTTTAGTGAAAATTCCGGAACTTGATGGGCCAATTTCAATGAAAGAGTTGCAAGATACTTTGAAATCAATGAAAAATGATAAGTCTGCGGGAATCGACGGTATTCCCGTTGAATTTTACAAAAACTCATCAGTAAATTTTTTGGCTCATATTAATTTATTCTTTAACAGGCTTCTTGAGACAGAATCTATTCCGAAATCATTTTTAAGAGCATGGATTTGCGCAATATTTAAAAAAGGTGATCCCCAGCGCCCAGACAACTACAGGGGCATATCGATTTTACCGTGCCTTCGGAAAATATTCACCCATCTTCTATACCATAGGTTGTCGAAATGGGTTGATGAGAATCATCTACTTAGTATTTTCCAAGCCGGTTTTCGATCGGGTCTATCAACAGTTGATCATATATTTGCACTCACTTCTATAGTCAAAATGTTTTTAGAGAACAAAAAAAAACTTTACGTTTTTTTTGTCGATTTAAAAGCGGACTTTGATACGGTTAACAGGAGTTCTTTAATTTATAAAATGTCTACCCTAGGCTTATCAACAAAATTTCTCAACTTATACAAGCTTCTTATAACCGATACCTCTGCTGCTGTATGGAATGGAAGTAGAATGTCTAATCTCTTCAATACAAGTGCTGGTGTTCCACAAGGTTGTGGATTAAGCCCATTAATGTTTGCACTATATATTGATGACGTATCTAAAGATTTCCCTGGTGGTATTAAGGTTGGTGAAACATTAATAAAAATGCTCCTTTACGCGGATGACATTGTACTATTGGCGGATAATCCCATAGCTTTGCAGTTACAAATAAACAAGCTCAAGCGTTTTTGTGATTTATGGGATTTAAGTATAAATGTTGCAAAGTCGAAAATCATGGTTTTTGAAAATACTAAGCGAAGAACAACTTCCCAAGAGAAATGGTTTTTGGAACGTGAACCAATAGAAATAGTAAATCAGTTCAAATACTTAGGTTTCTTGATAACTCGTAACCTTGATTTTCGCACACATGTAAAAGAAAAATGCACTGCAGCCAAAACGGCAATAAATCTTATGTGGAGTAATTTCTTCTGCAACAAGTATGTGGATGCAACTGCTAAATTTAGAGTGTTTGATGCAACCATTAAAACATGCCTGTGCTATGCAAATCAAGTGTTTGGCTATCAAAACTTAGAAGAGTTTGAAGTAATTCAACGCTTATTTTTCAAGCGCATCTTTAAACTGGATAACTCAACACCTACATATGCAATCCATACTGAATCCGGTATGCCACAAGTATTTTTAAAGAATCTAAAATCAAATGCTGATTATATAATAAAAGTTATGAAAAGACCTGACTCAAATCTTCAAAAACAGATATTAAAATATGCTCTTAGACGTCAAATATCGCCTTTCAAAGAATGGAATGATCTAGCTTTTAGACACAGTGTAGACTTCGACCTCAATAATACAGCCCATACCAATTGGCAGGACTTATTCTACAGTTGTATAGCTAAAATAGATGATTCCCTGTATTTGCAATGTCTGAATAGAGCGCAAACATCGACAACTAGGCTTATATATAAAGAATTAAACCACACACTTTTTATTCGAAATTATTTCAACGAAAAACTCACTCTTAATCAAATGAGTATTATCTTTAAAGTAAGGACTGAAATGCTTTGTTTAAATTATAGACCTCATAGAACAGACCTTCGCCCGATATGTAGTCTGTGCAACTGCAATGAAACCGAAAACGTGTATCATTTTCTAGCTGTGTGCCCAATCTTACAAGAAATCCGCAGGCTTTACTTCTCAAAGAGTTTCCTTACACTTGAAGATACAAAGGATCTTTTAAATGGTTGCTCAGGTTGGAATATTCTTTGTCTCTATGTGAATCATGCCTTAGGTTACCGTAACAGTTTCATCGATTGAATTTTAACTAATTTAAATGATGATTAAATAGAATGTAAATCTCTTTTTCTGTTAAAACATGTTCTTAATTTTTTTATTTTTTTGAATTTATTAAAATTTATTAAATCTTATATAATAATTTAGTACTTATATATTTTCGTAAATGTTATATTATTTTTTATATGTATTTATAACTTTAACCTTTTCTTTCTTTTTTACTAAAAACTCGAAATAAGTCAATTAGGCAGACGGCAAAATTTTTGTCAAGCTTTACAATTCTTATATCAACAAAATGTAAAACAATTATCGAGAAATAAAGAATGTATTAATAATAATAATAATAATATTAAATATAGTATTTCTACTTTGAATATTTATCAAAAAAAGTAAAAAATATTGTAATTCAAAAATTGGTGTCAAAAATCGTCTATAGCGGAATCGCCCCAATATCTTAATTTGATTATAATATGTAGATCGTAAAAATAAATTAATCGAAAAAAAAAAACAAATTGTATCAAAATTGTCGAGCCCGTTTTCGAAAAAAATACGATTTTCGAAATCCATCTTTTAACATTTGTATGGTGGGTACCGTTATTTTTAGGTAAAATACTTTTTTTTTCACATCTTGTAGATTATATTAAGGAACTTTTATGTATCATTTAAAAAAAAATCGAGCATGAAGGTGTCGGACAGTTTTTGAAAAAAAAAATATTTATAAAATTTTCAACAAAATTCGTATGGCAAGTACTGTGAGTTTTTATCTTAAAAGCAATAAAAAACGTGTGGGGTTTAAAAATAAAAAATGAATTCCGCCGACCTGCTTAGGCTGTAGTCGAGGAGACATACAGAATTGTGAGACACACTTTTTTAGTCTTCACTACCATAAGATTTTCTTTATTTTCAAAAATAAGTAACGTCAATTTTAGTTCTAAAAGAAAGAAAAATTTCTGTCGGGGAATAACCAAGGAAACTTTGGATACCAATCTTAAGTGAAATTGACCCAGTTAAAATTTAGTGTATCTACCCAGCTTTTCCATCTCCCTTTTTAAATCCTTTTAAAAATGTATTGAGCTGCAGGGAATATAAACTAGTTATAAATGAAAAGTGTTTAACTTCAAATTCTGAAGATTTATAAACTTAAACCATAGGAAGTTCCCAAAAAGATAAAAGGCAGCCAAGATTCTATTTTTCGGGGGATCTAATTTAATAACTAAATGCACTAAGAGCTTTTATATAAAAATGGAAAACAACGAGAATCCTACAAGTCGAAAGTTTCGGAATTCCACTTTTCAAAACCAAGATAGACAAAATTTAAAATATCGTCTTCTAGACTAATGTTTCTTTGTTAATCTAGCCTTAAATTGTTTCATTAAAAATTTCGATCTTTCATCATATTTTTACTTGCGATATAGTAGGTATAGATACTACTCGTATAAGGCAAGTTCTGCATTTGGAAAAAAAGATTTTGATCAGAAGACGAAAAAACTGGGTCCGGAAAATCCGTCTGTATGACTGTGTGCCTGTACCTCTCCCTACAACTAAACCACCAAGGCTATTTTCTTCAAACTCGGTACTTATGGGTCTTTGGTCATTCCCTAGAGGAGAAATTGAATTTTTTTAGCTCCAAAACTAACTCCCCATGCACCTGTAATACAAAATCTGATTTATCTCGAAAAAGGCTCTAACGATTTTGATAAAAAAAATTAGGTTTGCTATTATGGGCATGAACTACATTTCGGTCAAAAAAAAATTAAGAAAAAATGTTACTAACGTTACCTGTCATAGAATGATTTTTTTTGGTTAATTTTTTAACAGGAGTCCTCTTAAGTTTAGAATATTATTGTACACACAAAAATTCGAAAAAATATTTTTTTTTTTGAAAAATTAATCTCTTCAAAACGTGTGAACGATTATTTTTTGAAACTATTTCCTACTTATTGTTGGCATCGCAAATTTTGTTTTTGAAAAATTTTAAACAAAATTTCTTATATAAAAAACTACTTTAATAATAAAACGATTTTTTAACTTTGTTTGCACAAAATCATACTTTTCTGGAAATGAGACGGCAATTTCATGCATTTGAATACTTTTTTCTCATTAAATCCATGTTTTTATTTATAAAATGTATTTTAAATTCCAAAGTAATTTAAAAATTTTAAAAATGATTCGCACTCATACAGTTGCCAGAGAGATCTCGATACACAGAAGTTCTACACTGGTAAAACCACAGGGTAGGATATTCATTCACTTGAGCTAGTAGCTTAGTTTAGATGGAAAATCTTACCTAGTTGTTTTACCAGTGGAGAAGAACACGGACAGCATTGGGTTAGGTTAGGTTGATGTGGCAGTCAGCAGAAGACCCGACACACTTAGACTATGAGTTGGTCCATTGCGATACCACATTAAATCATGGAGACTTTTTCCCCAATAGTTAAACCAATTGGAGCTCCTTATGAAGTGAGCGAGATTACCTAATCTAATAGCTTAATCTCCTAGATAGAGTCTACATCTTTGGGATAAAGCAGAACTTGTACAGAAAAGGTGAGGATGGATTGTTCCTCTTCTTTGTCCATGCAGCTTCTGCAGAAATCGTTAGAATAAATTCCAAGTCGCATTGCGTGCTTGCTTATCAAATAATGTCCTGTTATAACACCTATTATTACGGAGCCTATGTGTGATCTGCTTAAAGATATTAAACATTTAGAGCGCTTCAGATCCAGCACTGGTCAAATCCAGTTCCAGTTCCACCTAATCTTTTTTCTCTGTACAGCATCTTCCTTTAGCATAAGCTTACACGTAGGAAATACTTATATTTGTCTTTTTACAATAAAGGTATCACTGTTTCACTTTTAGCGAGCTGATCAGCTTTGCAATTTTCGAAAAAATCCCCGTGGCCTCCAGCAGAGGTGAATGTTAAACTGCTGCATCAGAGACATACGGCAGTTAATTTGAATTCGCGTAAGGTAAGAAGAGCACAAAGTACTGTGATTGAACAAAATCTTTCCGATTTTTCCCCGCAGTTTCCCTTTTGAAAGGTATCCAAGAGATTAAAGAACAAATCAAAAGAAAACGTCGAAAACGCAAAGGAAGACATACAGTTTGAATCAAGCTCGTTTAATATTTGCGAATCTCTTCTTAATTGAACTAGAGAAACTGAACAGCTTTCTTATCTCTGCACTCAGAGAAAAAAAGAGTATAATTAAGGAGAAACATACTTAAACTGACAAATTTCAAGCTTGTTTTCATCGCAAATATGTTTATACTATAATTGAGAACGCCGGATTTGAATCAATATTAACGCATTCTTCCTTTAAGTAGCTGTATTCTTAAGTTAAGAACGACCAGAAAATTAAAATTTAAAACCAGAAATTCTTAAATTAAGCGCCCGTAGTTCTTATTCTGATATCGGGGCATTATGGATTTAAGAACACGTTTCTTGAAATAAGAACGTATAATTTTGTAATTTAAGATTGTTTCTACTTACTCTAACATTTCGAATTACACAGGTACCTTAGAATCCAGGAAAAATAAAAATCGTTATTATGTTGTGTTTTTTATTAAAAGTTTATTTAACCCAAACAAACATGAACATAGATAAAATTCAGCATTTAAATTTATATAATATGTATATTATAATATTATTATTTACATATCTTATATTATTATTTATTATTATTATTAATCTGCAAATGGAGTATATATTCTATTATTCAAGCTAGTTATTTTATTATTTTTTAAACATACCAAATCACTTGCTCTTGAATCACAGAATTTGGGCCAAGTTTTAAGAAACTCCAAATTGTTCATTGATTTTATATCTCGCTGTCGAAGAGCACAAGATTTCTCCCACCTTATGAGAACTTCTTCCCGTTCATCTATAGTACGTGCCAACTTACTTTTATGTTGTACCTCATCACTTTCATCTTCTAACATTTGAATGCCGGCAGTTCATCACTATCTGCTTTTGATGTGGTTTCAATAAACTTCCTCTTTTTGGCATAGGTGTTTCTGTACTTGTCGTACAAGCGACCTCGTGGGCTTTAATTTTTTTCTTTTGGTAAGTAGTAATAATCCTAATTTTGGTTTTGTTCATCGTTACTGTTAAAAACTATTTGGACAAAAAATATTGCTTACCTTCCAGGATACATACTTCTGTTGGAAAAATTGAAATAATTTGTCCAACGATTTCAGAAAAATTAGGTGGGTTCAACGAGATTTTGGCCACAAATACTGTTTCAAGTATTATGCTTATAATTTCGTCGCGATCTTCTAACATTACGAAGTTTTTTTGTAGAGCTTTATAATATTGTAACAGAGCCTTTCCGGTTACGCTTGCCAGCAGAAGATTTTTTACATCCTAATAAATCAATTTTAAGAATTTGAAATAAATATTTACAAAACTATAGACCTTACCAAGCAGCGACAAGAGGATTTGCTTGATTGTCCCTGGCTGTAAGGAGTATTAGCAAATGAATTTCTCCGAGAATCTGTTGTTAAAAGCCAAGAGTTAACTTTAGAGTCAATGGATAGAGTTTCATCGTCAATGTGGTGCTAAAAAAATATCCGCTTAATTGTTAATAATTTATACGACACATATAAGTACTTACAAAGGATTTTTTCCATAGAAAAAGCTTTTCCCTGAATTCTGCCCTTAAGCCCGTATGCTGAATCGTAAGTAAATCTTCCTTTGATAAATATGGAAGGCTTTTGTAAGTAATATTGGCGTCTATGTTTTATGTAAATAATAAAAGTGAATTATTAAGTGATTTATATAGCCCAGACAGCTGATAATGCATATGCGCGTCGTGCAATGTCTGATATGCATAAATAACAAAAGACAAATTAAGCTGTACTCACCAATCAAATACTTATGGACTTCTATTAAATCGAATTATTTTAACAGATCCAACAGCTTTTCTGTATCTTTACTGTCCTTAATGTCCACTGGATCTTGAACAATATATACAATTTCACAATTTTCTTCCTGCTCCATTTTACCACCGACCGCATGAAGAAACAAAAACATAATGTTTAAGAAATGTGATATGTGAGTAAATTTCATGCACAACAACGGTAAACTTAAGCACGGATTTTTTTGTTTTGATGATATAGAAGTCATTTTAACTCCGTTCATTCTTATATTGAGTACTTTTAGGATAAAATAAGAAAACGCGGAGTTAAATTGAGTATGTTATGTTAAGAAGGATCGCGTTCTTAAATTCAATCTAAATATGCTCAAAATTAGACTTCTATTTTTCTCTGGGTGATGGTATATACAAATTATCTGTGAAATGTTGTCCTCTTTTGGATAATTCACGAAATTTTTTTCCATTGTAATCTTGAGTCTGTTGGTCAGAGTTCAAAATAGGACCCTTATAATGAGAAGTAGACAATCTCTTACTTGCATTTCTTGAAAACCGTCGCGTCGCCTATCGTCGCGTCGTGACGTTTCATTACTCTCCCTTTTTATGGCTACTTTTATGAACTGTGCCTTAAGTTTTAAGCCGTATACATTTCTTTGAAAACAATTGCACCTTAATACTAACGCTTCTCCCTAGAGTGTCCCTACACTCATCAGTTTAGCATTGGCCTGAATTATTTTTTCTTTTCACTGTAATATTCAGAAAATCAAAACCAATGTTAATTTATATCTCTTAGTTCAACCTATCCTAATTTCCTAACGGTCGCACTCTTTAACCATGGTTGTCGTATTCTGAAACTTTATAACTAAGAATATTCTTGGAGAAGAATTGGTTAACGAGACACTCGCATTGTTCGCATCATCTCGCACGCCAAAGCTTCTGGCATCGCGCGCTTCCCGCATTACTGTGTCCGCAGTTTTAGGCAATTTCATGATTTTATCTGTTTAGCTAAAAAATTTATCGTTATTTTTTTCGTAAGCCGCATTAAAGACTTTGACAATTTTTGACCTTTATGTATGTTATGTATATATTTCGACTAAAACAAATTTTACAAAGCCGTTTCTGCGAATATCTTCCTGACAGCAAAAACGTGGAACGCTGTCAATTGGTTTATAATTTCTGATCGTGAGTCAAACATTTGAGAAATGTTTTTTTTTTCTTCAAATTAGTTTGATGAACGATATAACTTTCGGCACACTTTACGCGCTGTAATCAAAACCAAAAATAATACAAAAAACCAATATAAACCCAAACACCCCTGTGGTAGCATCCAAGACTGGGAAACGACATACTCTGTGATTATATCGAGACATTAACCAAAAACGTAATTACGTCGTTTTACACGCAACGTTTCGCACTGAACTCACGAAAAAGTAACTCCTATCTATCGGAGGCATACTCTCCCGAGGACGCAACAACGCTCAAGCCACATAAAATAATACTGTTTCGTAAAAATTGGAAATTAATTTACTGTTGGCAGCAAAGAACATAAAGTCCGGGACAACATTCGATGCGATGCTTTGATGGTCAAGTCAGTCAGTAAGTCGGAATGGTCTTCGCACCTCGGGGCATTTGGTAGAGTTCAACATAAAAATTACAGATGATGCTTCCACGCATCGGCACTTAAGACGCACCACCAGCAGCAGCAATAGTCGTTAGGCTTATATGGAGCCCGATTTTGATCTTGATCTCGATAATGACCACGACCATGATAATGATGATGATGGTGATGACTTCGATGAAAATTACATTTATGCCGCTTCCGATGCCATGGAAGCTGTCTGATGTTTCTGAAGATCGACGATGTTTTTGTTGTGATGCCCCTTTCGGAAGCCTGTGGCAGAAGTGTGCTGTAATAAATTGCACATGATTTTACCATGATCTCTGGCCAGATCCGACAAAAGGGCGATCGTGCATTACAAACTGAATTGCGGTTTGTTTTGTGTGCAATTTGAAGTTTTGAATGAATGAAAATCAAGTGAAAGTTGAACAAAAGAAGAACAATGCTAAGACGCAGAAGATGATAATCGTTAGCTTTGGACAATAATAGAGAAATAATGTGAATGGTGAGCTGGAGAAAAATAAATAAAACTGAAGATTAAAGATTTATACATGTCTGTATGTGTAGGTAGTATATGGCAAGTAATGTGTTCGTAAATAAAATTTCAATCAAACTCGATATTAAGTATTAAGATCATATGGAAGACAGTGTGTCTCGAAATTCTGTCTGCCTGAACAACCAGAGCCTAAACGTATATCTGCCGATTTTCTTTAAACCTAGTAGATAGCATTTTTAAATATATTGCCCGACATATTTTTTTTTTACTAAAGTCAAAAATAACGGTACCTGCGATACATTTTTTTTTTTAATTTTTTCAAAAAAATTTAAAATTTTTCCTTGAAAACTCAATACTTCGATAACCGTATGATAGATTTTTTTTTTTAAATTGGCATTCGAAAAATCTTATCGGGTGGCCGTAGCGCGATGGTTGTGTGCTCGCCTGTCAACCTCATGATCACAGGTTCGATCTCTGCCGTCGTCTGTGTCGTCTTTAATTCCATTAAAATAACCTTCTATAAATTGACATCAATGGGTTGCTGGTTTACTCATTACATGTTGGTTAGGCATAACACAAACAACATGTGATTGAGTTAAGCTAGTATGCCCAACAAGGATGAATACGAATAAAATAATGCGAATTATAAGAGACATAAAAATAAGACACGGCATTTCTCCGCTTTAGTTCAGCCGTCATCCCTGGAGATAAAACAAAATCTGAGACAACCACCTTCAGTCTCAGAACATCGTGCCACACATCTTTCCTATCCTTCTTTCTCTTCCGTAACTTCACGCCCGCGCTGTGTTGAAACATTTAGTAGTAGATTATAAAAAAAAAAATTATAAGCCGATTTGATAAAAAACAGCTAGAAAAGTTTGCAGTCGAATCTTCTCCTTCATTCGCCTTCCTCGAAAAACCGGTCAAATATTCATCCAAAAATTTGTCTTTTCAAACAAGGCTGTGCTTTTCCCTTATTGCCTAAAAGCAGAACTGGCCGTCAAATGGATTTATAGAACGACAACGAGTTTTGAAAGCAAAGGTTTCCTAATGTAATTCCTTACTACATCTCTTTAGTCTCATTCGTGGGTTTAATGTTTACTCAAAATGTATATGTACTATTTAACTGACCCGAAGACAATACCAATGAATGACGATGATTGTCAAAGCAGTGAAGAGTTGGTTTTTGATGGCGCGAATCAGACTTGCCCTCGTTGGCTTCAAGACCAAACAGTTTCGCATGTCATGAGTAATTAAGAACGGCTGATAATGTCTATAGCGTTCGCATACTCTATTCGTTGGACGGAATACATGAATGCATTGTTGCAGAAGGCCTTACGATACTTACGTGGTTCACCGTTAGTCATCGGATATGTTTCCTTCGACCAATGATTAAATGCATATGCTCTATCAAAACAGTTTCTCCGTATTTGAAGATCTTCGCTGGTAATCCATCACAACCGGTGACCTTGTTTTTCAAGCTAAGTTAAGTTCTTAAGTATTATTTCTACTATAGTACTAGATAGAGGTAATGGTATTTTCCGATTGGATATGGGTTCTCTTCTTTCCGTTCCACTCACGTTGAATCATTCCGTTTGTTTGAATTTGAATGTTTCGGAGACGAATAAGAATAAGCGTTTGATCAACTAGGTGGTTCGACATTTTGAAGAGCGCCAAGTTACTTTGCAGGTCCCGTATTGCGAGAAGTTGATTTTGTTTTGTTAAAGAAATGATGAACACCAAACATTTTTCTAGCATTAAGGTCTCCGAGCATTGATTGGCAAAAGGCCAAAAGGTACTACTAACGAATTTTCTTACTTTAAATAAATATTTGGGTAATATCTGCCTTATACGAAGCGATAGACAGACTCAAGATTTCGAGTAGCACCAGGGGTATAAAGTCATCCTTCCGATCTCTACATATTCTGTCATAGGCGGCCTTAAAAACGATGAAAGGATAGCGTTGGTCGAGCTAAATATCCATTGATTTTATATCTCTATATAATCATCAATAATCATTAAATAATAAAATTTCTCTATTACATTGTAGCTGTTTTAATATTATTCTACTTTAAATATTCGGTATTAAACATTCATGGAGTAAGAACTTGGCGTACTTTTAAATCGCAGTACTTTTCACGGCTAACTTGTTACACAAAGCTTTGGCTCTTTTTTTAACATTTATGTTTTTCGTCTGATATAATTTACATCAATTCTGAGGAAGTGGGCGGATACCACGCCCCTGAATGGAAAACCTAAAATTTTATATTTTTTCTTCTGTATGCAATGTAAGCCATACCACTTTACCAAATTTCATCGTTTTAAAGCAGTCGACAGTGCTCCATTCAACCAACACAAATCCGGAGAAAGTGGGCGGATACCACGCCCCCCGAATGGAAAACTTCAATTTTTATTTTTGGTCCTTTATATGCGATTTGAGCCCTACCGTTATACCAAATTTCATTGTTCTACTGCAATCGGAAGTGCCGTATATACGAGTAATTTACATCAGTTCTGAGGAAGTGGGCGGATACCACGCCCCTTAATGGAAAACCTCAAATTTTATATTTTTCCTCTGGCAGCTACCGTGGCGCAAAATTACAGGATCATACGATGTCGGAAAGTGCTCCATAATTTTGATGATCTGTCAGTCAGTCAGTCAGTTACGGTTTTTTTGTGATTTTTGAGGCCTTATATTTCAGGAACCGCTTATGCTAGAAAATTGAAATTTGGTGAAGTGCTTCGCCTGTGCCTGACTAGCTTAGCAAATATTCGGAATTTTAAGTTTCTGACTTCATTGGTACTGAAGATAGGGAGGGGTCAAAAATCGCCTGAGTTTATTCCTGTAAAAAGGGTGTAGTGCCAGAACTTGGCTGGGCACTACCGTGCCCTTTGATATTTTTAGTCGAACACTCTTTGCCTATCACCACACTGATATTGACCCATAGCAGCCTTAGGCATTCAGAAAGATCTTGTAGAACTTGTACTTTTGCATTTGTAGTTGCCGCAGTTTAGAGATTAGCCCTTTTTTGAGGATCGGGAATTCCGAATTCATTTATCTGGAACGTTTTCCTACAATCATATTTAGCCGTTTCAATTCCACTTCCGAAGGAGATGGACGTGAAACGTGAATTTGAGAACGAGTATGAGAAGCTGAGAGTAGAGTAGTTGGCAAAGCAAGAAGTGGATCAGAAGATTCAGACAGGAGATCATTTATAACAATGAAGAAGAGAGTCGGGAGAAAAACCAGAACCCTGGGGAACACCAGCAATCATTTTGTGAAGATCAGAATTGAAACCGCCCAAAACAACATGTATTGAACGAAGTAGAAGGTAATCAAAAGAATAAGTGTTTCGTTGATGCCAACCGCACGCATTTTAGATAAGAGAGCCTGGTGCCAAAGTTTATCAAATGCCTTAGAAATATCAAGCGCAATAATATTACTTTTTCCAAAACAATGTAAACGATTGCTGAAAACGCCGTATTGCATGACCAAATCTGCCTGATTTGTCATTGCTGTTATAAGGGTTGCAGTATTTTCATGTAGCTGTACTTTCCGACATGACTAACAAAGATATTTGCTCTTCGTAGCTTGCCATTAAACCTGTCATTATTTATCTTCTCCCTGTTTTCCGCTGCCAATTCAATTTTCAAACTTTTAAAATCAATGTTCTTCAACATCTCTTTTCTCTCAATCCTGTATTTCCCATCGCTCGTGGTACGTGTAAAATTATGAGGGTCTCAATAAATCCTATAAACTTGATGTTAATTGTCAGAAGGCGCTCGTTCACAAAATTGACGCTCAAACCTATTGTCTTAAACTACAAATCTACACTCAAAAAGATGCTGCAGTCTTCTTAAAGTTTTTTTGATCACGAAGAACATTTTGTAGAATTGAAGCTCCATCTCCTGTTGAGGTACTTGGCCGATTTTCATCATATGAAGGTGCGAGTGGGAGTTGATACGAGTAGATAGAGGTTTTTCTTGTGGCCCTCTTGAACACGCGTTTCTTCCCAAATAAACCTATTATAAAAGAATCTTCTTCGCGCTTGATAGGAAAGTGATCGCGAAAAGTGCAAACTATTAAAACTTTAATTTTAAATATGCATTTAATTTGTAAAGTAATGAAGTCATCTTTCGGAGAAACCAATGTATGTGATACTCGTAGGACTATGCGAGACGTAGACGTTAATATCAGTTGTTTTGATCAGTGGACATTTAAAGTTGACACGTAAGGAAACAACACTCACAGATTTGCGGAGCTGATTGTACTCGTATGAAGAAAAGTAAATTAAATTAATGTAAAGACTTGAATTACCTTATCACTACCAGTCTGCCAATAATGTTTTCCTTATGCATATAACATATTTTTAAGAACCTATAAATGTCCCAGGGGCAATGGAGTAACGAAAAACCGGACCAAACTTATGACTCTGATTTTATGATGCACACTGCTGGGCTATGTACGCGGCATCATCCACTACCTCCACCACTGTACCGGACGCCTTCAACGACAAACTAGAAATTTGACAACTGCGTTTGCGCCTTAACAGAGTGCCGCCGTCAGAGTGCTCTTTTCAGTTTTCTTAATCCTTTTCGCTGTCCATAAGTATCAAATTTAATATCCGTTTTAATCGCTTCATTACGGCCCGCCACTTGGCCAAAACTTGATGTTTCCGCCATAAAATATTGTCGGCCAATGCAATGCATTACCGTCTGCTGCTTCTGCACCGGGTGGAAGTGGAATGATGCGCGGTGTCAGTGATGCCTTTTCCCTGGACCGTGTCCTGGGCACATATTGGAAGAAGACAAGATATTGCTTCGTCCCAATAATGGCAGCCGGACTAATGAGGTGGGTTTTCTTTGGCAGTTTGTTTTGGCCTTTTAAGAGAGGCCGACATACAGACCCAGCACCGACTCAACGCATTGCTGATGATAAAGATGCAATGGAATTTGCATCATGGTGTTAGACACACTTTGGCTAAAATCAATTGCTGGCTTAAATGATGGGTCTTCTTTCTTCGGCTTCTATGCTGATGGCTTCAAGGATAATAATTTATCTCTGCGTGGGCTGGTTAGGATAATGACTATACGCGGTGCACTGTGCTGCTGTCCCCGGTTGTAAGAAAAAACTCATAATGCTATTAATGCCAATAAAGGATGTTGTGCTGAGCTGCGCATAGACTGAGACTGTAATATTTTACCAACAACAGCTTGCTGGCGGATTGAACTTACGGCAGATAAGAAGGATATTGAAACGTTTAAGCTTTTATTACATTTCAGCCATTCGGAGGATTCAAGTTGACATTATGTTACTGAGTGACAATTATGTAAATGGAGACATTTTCTGGTATTTTATGCAGATTAGATTTTCTGGTCCTGCTGTTTAAGCAGGCGAACCGAGTGTTTTGTGTTGAGAGTTTTTCATTGATTTGTCTTTATTTCAAGATCGCAGGCAAACTGAGTGCCTTTCAATTTCTCTTTTGCTTAATTTTGTATAATTTTCTATAACTACTTTAGAATTCCATTTGTATACCTAAATTATGGGTTGATCTAACGAGATTTCAATTTAAAATTTGAGTTCGTTGGGACGCAAGAAAAGTTATTAGAGTGCCTGGTTAAAGTTAATAAAATAAAATAATAAAAACTTAAGGGTTATATTGATTTTTAATTTATACTAAATCGAGTTTTAAAATGTGGAGGTTTTACAAACAACAGCTTGTAAATGCCATCCATTCCTCTCAATGCGCTCTTGCAATCGGAGTTTTAAATTTTGTGAACATAAGGGAGCAAGGCGTTGCGTTGGTGAATTGCTTAGGGAATGTTGATGTAATCCTTTGACTCAAGGTATCCCCATTAAAAAATCCCGCAAGGTGTAAGGTCCGGTGACCAAGGTGCCCAGAATATGATTTATTTATTGCAAAGCTGTTTGTTGTTTCGCTGAAATTGTGTTCTATTGTTGAGCTCAGAAAAACCAACTGTAGTTACGGTATCAACCAATAATTCCACAATACTGTTATATTTGCCTGACTAGATAAGGGCCAATAATTCCTGAAATTGTACACCACACTGCCATTTTGGGACACAACAAATGCAAAAATGTTTTTAAGGACGTTCGTTATGAAACCAATATCTCAAGCTTTGTTTATTAACATCACCATCAATATGAAAATGTGCTCCGTCCGTAAGAAATGTATTTCCAACGGTTCGGCTCTGTGAAATAAAAACGGGCTGAATACTTGTTTTATTTTTATCAGAAAGCAAATTTTAACTCAATAAATCTTTAAAATAACAAAAAAAAACTTAACATTATTAATGTTACCGTTTAACTTTATGTCATAATTCCAGGGTAATTAAAAAAACACAAAAATCAGGCTCTGGGATATTGGCCCCCTATATATGGGATATTCGTAAGAAAAGTATGCCATCTAATTAGTCAGCAATTGGTCAACTAGTTTTGGACATTGGTCAATCATAGAAAATTGGTAAACAAGGCTTAAGCTTTTGCAAGGCCACGCGCGATTTTTGGCGCACCATTTGAAAAAAGAAACTTTAAAATATCATTGAAAATAAAATGCAAGACTTGGTTGCACAAACTTGCTACTATGTGAAAGACTATACTTTGTTCAACAAAACTTTTCAGTACAGGGAAGATAGGACGTTTGCTTCTCACTTTGGTTTCATTTGCTTGCATAAGTGTGTCCCCTTTTTAAGCTCTCACAGGGTTTCCCTAGTCTGCATTATAAATCGCCAACACTCAACATACTCAACTTCAAAAAACTTGTTCCCAAAAGCTTCAAATCCCAAAAGCTCCTTAATAAAATCCACTGAATAAGCTCCTTCCTTGTAATTTAGAATAATAATGGTAACTCTGTTCTGATGTATATAACAAGCGCACGATCGCATTGACTTGACAGTACAGTATCCCTTCAGCAGTGGGATTCAACGGTCGCGTTGGGGTGTATAACTTTTTGCGAAGAATTACAACAATTACAACAACAATTCTTTAAGGAAAGAAAGTGGCTTGCTCTTTTTTAAGTGGAATTTTCCCTAACGTAGTGTAGTAATAAGTGCATCAGGCGCCACTGCTTTGGGAAAAGCTCTCCCATAAGGCCTGTACTGACAATTTTTGTTGAACAGAGTTGACTATTTCAAATTTAATACTCGTACTATTAGAGAAAAACAGCTTAAAATTCAATTTTGAAATGACTACAACAACTCCTTTAGTAGTTGAAGCCAAAAACAGTATGCCATGTGATTCAAGCAAATATTAGTTTATGCAAGAACAAAAATTTTAAGTCCTTATAGTGGATTCTTAAGCAAATAAAATTTTATATACTAAATTTTTAAGACATTTTCTGGAAAAAAATTTGGTACGCCAGCATAAAGTTTTTATTATTGTAAGAATTAATTGAAAGAAAATAAATTTTATCAAAATTCTAGGTGCCGTTTTCGAGAAAAATACGATTTTCGAAAACCATTTCTTAACATTTGTATGGTGGTTACCATTATTTTTAGGTAAAATAATTTTTTTCTCACATCTTGTAGATTGTATTAAGAAACTATTATTTGTCAACTTTAAGCCAAATAAAAATTAAAATACATATTTAAAAAAAAAAATCATTTTTTTTAAATCCAAAAATTTGAATTGACAATACTATTCAAACTTTTGGGGAGCTTTAGTAGAAGAAAATGATCAAAATCGGTTGAACAGTTTTTGAGAAAAAGAAATTTATAAAATTTCGCACGACTGCATCGCACGAACTTGCTCTTATGTAATTTAAAATACATTTTATAAATATAAAACATGAATGTAGTGAGATATAAAAGTTCGAATGCATGGAATTGCCTCATTTCCGGAAAATTATTAACGCAAATAAATTTAAAAATCGTTTTATTAAAGTAATTTTTTATATAACAAATTTCTTTCAAATTTTTCTAGAACAAAATTTGGTGTGCCAGTTTTAAGTGCTTAGTAATATATGTAGATTTTAGGAAATAATTTGAAAAAATAATAAATCACACGTCTTCAAGATATTGATTTTTCAAAAAATGAATTCGATTTTTTTTTCAAAACAACGAAAAAAATATTTATTCCAATATTTTTATATACAATATTACTTTAAACTTACGGGGGCTTCTGATGGAAAATTTTTGGTTAAGATCGTTAGAGTTAGAGTTAACGAGAAAGTCGAAAATCAAAAAAACCGTTCTATGACAGGTACCGTTAATAACATTTCCCCCAACATTTTGTTTTACTAAAATGTGGTTCGTATCCATAATATCTATTACACCAAATTTTTTTAATCAAAATCTTTAGAGCCGCTTTCGAGATAAATAAGATTATGCATTACGGGTGTATGGGGGTACCGTTAGTTTAAGAGCTAAAAAAAATTTCAATTTTTCCTCTAGAGAATCACCGAAGACCCTTAAGTACCGAGTTTAAAGAAAATAGGTCCAGTGGCTTAGGCTGCAGGTCGAGGTACAGACATACAGACTTACAGACAGACAGACGGAATTGTCGGACCCACTTTATTCGTCTTCGCCATCATCGTAATGTCAACTTTGATCAAAATCTCGAGTTCGATTTTCTGTACAAATGCAGAACTAGCCCTATATTACCTATATCGCAAGTAAAAACGTATGAGCGGAAAAAATTAAAAATGATAACTACCAAGTTTAATGAAAATCGGCCGAGCCGTTAAGGCTGTAGTCGAACAGACACAGAATTGCGAGACCCACTTTTTTCGTTTTCGTCATCAGCGTAATGTAAACTTTGATCATAATCTAGAGTTCGATTTTTTTACGAATGCATAACTTGCCTTATAGTAGTACCTATAAGTCGCAAGTAAAAATCTATAGCTGATGAATTAATGAGGTGGGATATTTAAAAAAAAAAAATCTATTACTGAATAATTTTATTGAAATTATTATTTGATTTTATATAAAATTATATTACTGAAACTGACTAGCTGACCTTTTTTGATCATGAACTGACCGTGTTTAAATGCCATACTATTGTTTTTCTTAATGACCTAAATAGGGTACCAAACATTTTTTCCGTGACCTTGAAACAAACTTTTACAATTCATAAGAAAAATTTATGGCTGACCAATTACAATTTTATTAGAATCTATAGATTTTTCGGATTGTGTATAATTTTTGCGAGTATCCCACCAATGTGGTGCCAAAAACCGCCCGTGAACTTCCAAAAGTTTAAGCCTTGATTAAAAATTTTCTATGGCTGACCAATTTCCAAAACTATTTAACCTTTTTTCACCAATTAGATAGCTTACTTTTTTTACAAAAATCTCTTATATGGAGTGCCAAGATCCCAGAGCGGAAATAAAGTGCTTTATCATTCGAAATTCTAAGCTTAGAGTAATGTTCATTTTTGTTGATTTAAAATAATTAAATGACTTTGCCACTATTGGAACATGAAATCAAAGGTTTTGAATTTTGTTCATTTCATTAAAAGAACATGTTGAGGATCGGTACAATTTAATAAGTATTATTAGAATTAGATGTATTGCGTACTACGTGAAGAATTACCTGTTGTAATTATTATTTCACTTTTTCTTTCTCATAGTGAAATGTCCCCCAAAATTAATGAAAAAACGTTATTAAAATAAAGGGTCACTGAAATAACTTTTTCGGGCAAGTTATAACCAACATAACCCCCTAAATTTATTTCAATTTATAGAAAATTGGCGTAAGAGTTTAGGAAAACTAATTTCACTTTGGTCAGCGCAATTTATGACACAGAAAGCAAGCTTTATTTTTCGGTTTCGTATGTCTTAAATTCCTAAAAACCTAAAACAAATATCTCTTTGCTTGATATTTGATGTTATGTTATATACCTTTTGAAATAATGTGTCCCTAAAACGTCGCGTTCATACAAATTAGAAGTATTTTGTGAAGACATTATCATATTGTTATGAACGCATTAGACCTTCTGACATAAGCCGGGGTTTTTTGAAAAAGTGATTAGACAGCTCAGCAAACAACAAAAAACTTAAAGTGAATACAATTTATGTCAGTAATTTGAGCGCACATAAAATGAATTTAAATTGTTAAAATGTTAAGGGTAAAGCTGGGGCTCAATTCAATTGTAGAAAACAATATATAAAATGTGGCCCGGATTTTGATATTATAAATAAGAGTGTATAAAGAGCTTTTGTTTCAACTTGCAAAGCAACTTTACAGATTGTTACAAAAATGAATAAGAGTAAACACAAGTCTTAGGTGTTCCTCATTTAAGTCATTATTTAGTAGAAGACAAATGAATTACTGAGTTTGCAGCCATCTCTGACCAATTTAATAAAAAAAAAAACACAACCGATGATCAACAACTTTTAAATCCTTGCAACAATAAAACCGCCATCTAAATGTTTTTCCCGATAAATCAACCTTCTGTTACGCTCAAAATTTCCGTAACAAACACAAAAAACTGATGGAGGAAGCAAAAAAAAAAATATTCAAAATTAACATGTTTAAAATACTGACTTGATTCTTATTTATTGCGAAAGTGACCCAAACCTCCCCGAAAGGATCACTGTACCCCCTTGCGTGCGCTTATTTGGCCCAGTTATGTAGTTATAAGGATGTTGGAGTGTGCAATCATATAATTCAAATGCCTGGCTCTGAACGAGCCATCCAGGCTATGAAGATTATTTATCGCTGAGCTAAATGCGTGACTCGAACATAATTTACGGTGATGCATTTAATTGTTGAATGATTTATGAATTTGGGCTAAAGGCGTTAATAAATAGTTGGCAATTTGTTATTGAATCAACCATATTGGATCGGGGGACAGATGGTTTTTTTTTGTCTTTGTATTCACCTAAACAGTTGCGATGGAAAGTGGGACCACACTTTTGGCACTTCTTTTAGGAAAGTTATTTTTTTTCTGTGAAACTTGTGCATATGTACTCGTATGTATGACACTTGAAAATAGATTTAACCCAAAATTTTAAGCCAGAAGCAAGTCGATTTAAACCACTAATAGATCAATTTAAACTTCCAGCAAATCATTTAAACTTTTAGCAAATCAATTTAAGCAAAAGACAAATTTAATTAATTTTTAATATTATTATTTTGCGAATGTTACATCAAAGTTTGTTATCTATACTATTATATAAAAGAGAAACCACTTTAAAGTTTGTAACGCACGATCTCAGAAAGTAGTCAACCGATTTATTTGAAATACATTATATTATTTTCTATATTGTTATGAGAGTGTTTATGGCTACAATTTTTTCATTAATAATTTGTCAAACTTAAATTTTATTAATTTTACATTTTTTTTCCATTTTTTTTCATTAGTGGACTTATACAACCACTCTTATCTCAAAACCTATACAATAATCGAAAAATATTAGCATTGCTTCATAAAGTCAATATTGTTGCGCAAATTTTAGGCCCAAAATCACTTCTTAGTTACACATACAACCTGAGAAATAAATAAAAACAAATTATAAAATAATAAACTTTTTGAATTTATTTTATCCAGGAATTAGATTTCATCACAATTGCGAGGTCGCTGCTTTGTTTCATGTCATTATCATTTCAACATTTTTAATTTTCTTTTCTTTCCGTTCCCATACTCTCTCTCTCTCTTAATATCTGTTCCATTCAATAGTTACGTTTTTTCTCTTAGCTACGTACCTACATATTCAATTTTTTTGTATTGTATAGTTTATATTACTAACCGAAACACACACATTTTTACTTGCGATATAGGTACTATAGGGCAAGTTCTGCATTTGGAAAAAAAATCGAACTCGAGATTTTGATCAAAGTTGACATTACGATGATAGCGAAGACGAAAAAAGTGGGTCTGACAATTCCGTCTGTCTGTCTGTATGTCTGTATGTCTGTACCTCGAACTACAGCCTAAACTACCGGACGTATTTTCTTCAAACTCGGTAGTTAAGGGTCTTCGGTGATTCCCTAGAGGAAAAATTGAAATTTTTTTTTTTAGCTCCAAAACTAAGGGTACCCCCCATACACCCGTAATGCAAAATCTTATTTATCTCGAAAACGGCTCTAACGATTTTGATAAAAAAAATCAAGTGTGATATTATGGACATGGACTATATTTTGGTCAGAAAAAAATTTGGGGGGAAATGTTATTAGGGGTACCTGTCATAGAAGGGTTTTTTTGATTTTCGAATTTCTCACCAACGGCTCTAACGATTTAACCAAAATTTGTATGCAGGAGCTGCTTTGCATTTGAAAAAATATAAACTAAAATTTTTTTCGAAAAAATAGTTTTTGGATTTTTAAAAAAATAATACAATTTTTTTTTTGAAAATTCAATATCTTGAAAAACGATACACCATTAAATTTTTAAATTACGTTTTAAAATGTATTTTATTAAATACTAACAATTTGCATATCAATTTTTGTTATAAAAATTTTAAGGAAAATTTAGTACACAAAAAACATGTTTCAGTGTGTCTGTATGTCTGTACCTCTCACTACAGCCTAAATCCTTGGACCTATTTCTTTTAATCTCGGTAGTTAAGGGTCTTCGGTGATTCCCTAGAGGAAAAATTGAAATTTTTTTTTTTAGCTCCAAAACTAAGGGTACCCCCCATACACCCGTAATGCAAAATCTTATTTATCTCAAAAATGGCTCTAACGATTTTGATAAAAAAAATTAAGTGTGATATTATGGACATGGACTACATTTTGGTCAAAAAAAATTTTGGGGCAAAATGTTATTAGGGGTACCTGCCATAGACCCGTTTTTTTGATTTTCGACTTTCTCATTAACGGCTCTAAGGATTTTCCCCCAAAATTTTTAGCAGGAGTCCCCTTGAGTTTAAAATAATATTGTATATAAAAATATTCGAAAAAATATTTATTGGGTTTAAAAAAAAAAAAAAAAAAAAATTTTAAATCAATATCTTCAAAACCTATGAACGATTATTTTTTGAAATTATTTCCTAAAACCAATATTATTAAATAATTAAAATCCGCATCCGACATTTTTTTCTTGAAAAATTTTATAGAAATTTCTTAGATAAAAAATTTATTTAATAATAAAACGATTTTTTAAGGTTTATTTGCATAAATTCATACTTTTCCGGAAACCGGACGGCAATTTTATGCATTTGAACATTATTATCTCATTAAATCCATGTTTTATATTTATAAAATGTATCTTAAATTCCAAAGTACTTTTACATAAGAGCAAGTTCGTGCAATCCAGTCGTGCATTTTATTTTGTTTCTCTAATTCTATCGTCACATCGCTGAGCAATCTGGGGGTGGGCTCTTTTTACTTGCGATATAGGTAAAGGTACTAACTATAGGGCAAGTTTTGCATTTGAAAAAAAAATCGAACTCGAGATTTTAATCAAAGTTGACAGTACGATGATAGCGAAGACAATAAAGTGGGTCCGATGATTCCGTCTGTTTGTCTGTATGACTGTATGTCCGTATGTCTGTTTTCTATACCTCGATTTAGAGCCTAAGCCACTGGAGCTATTTTCTTCAAACTCGGTACTTAAGGGTCTTCGGTGATTCCCTAGAGGAGAAATTGAAATTTATTTTTTTTTAGCTCTAAAACCCGTAATGCATAATCTTATTTATCTCGAAACGGTGTGATATTATGGACATTGGCAATGGACTACATTTTCGTCAACAAAAATTTTGAGGCAAAATGCCTGTCATACCGTTTTTTGATTTTTTGACTTTCTCATCAACAGCTCTAACGATTTTAACCAAAAATTTTCAACAGGAGCCCCCTTAAGTTTAAAATAATATTGTATATAAAGATATTGGAAAAAAAATTATTTCTAAAATCTATACTGCCTAATACTTAAAATTTGACATCCCAAATTTTGTTCTCGAAAAATTTTAAGGAAATTTGTCATATAAAAAACTACTTAAATATTAAAAAGATTAATCAGACCGTAATTCCATACATTTGAACATTTTTATCTCATTAAATCCATTTTTTATATTTATAAAATGTATTTTAAATTCCAAAGTACATTTACATAGGAGCAAGTTTGTATGATCCAGTCGTGCATTTTATTTTTTAAGTTACTTGAATAACTCAATAGCATTTTGGGTGACAAAAATGGACATTCAATTGACTACAGTGCCGTGCACATGAACTATTCTTTAAAAGCGAAACCATTTTAAAGTTTGGGTTGAGTGATCTCAGAAAGTAGTCAACCCGTTTATTTGAATTAAATTTTATTATTTTCTATATTGTTATATTTATAATTTGCACAAACATGAACAAGCTCTTTTTTTTCAAGTGTGAAAGAGAATCTAATTCGATACGGTATGTTATACATACAAACTAAAATTAATATTATTGTAGCAAATATACTCAGTCCCATGGAGAAATGTTTTCATTTGCTAATATTAATATTAAGAAAATATTCGTAGTTACAATTTGCGAAGCAACGCGAGCACGGGTCGGCTAGTATTATATAAAATTCATCTTAGTTTAAAAAATATTGAGCTGTTTTGGTTGGTCTAGTAAGTAATATCTTGATTTGAACTTTTTTTATTAAATTAAAGATCCTAAATAATCGAGAAAAATACGATTTTCGAAAATCATTCATTTATAGCGGCGGCGCCTAGCTATACAGAATCATTAACTACCTCAAAATTATAGCTGTTTATGGTAACATTCTGACGTCAATGTTGTGTTTCTTATATTTTGATGACAGCATATAGTATTGGTCTTGCTCCCATTTACCGATACACTGAACCAAAAAGGTACATAATATCAATTAAAAATTTAATTGCGACAATGAACTTTTTAATTAAAACTCGTCCAATAAACTAGTTTCTTGCGACAATAAACGGCTGTTTATTGATTTCAATTTTCCATAATTTTTCAATAAACTGTTTATTGATTTTAAAAAACGTTTATTGATTTTTAAAAACGTTTATTGATTTTTAAAAATGTTTTTTGAAAGAGTTTATTGGCGCAATAAACCGTTTATTGCGGCAATAAATGGTTAATTGCTATAAACGGTTAATTAAAAAACTCAGTTTATTGGCGCAATAAACTCATTTATTGTCGCAATTAACTCAGTTTATTGGCACAATTAACCGTTTATTGTCGCAATAAACTCATTTATTGTTGCAATTAACTCAGTTTATTGGCACAATTAACCGTTTATTGTCGCAATAAACTCGTTTATTGTCGCAAGAAACTCAGTTTATTGGCACAATTAACCGTTTATTGTCGCAATAAACTCGTTTATTGTCGCAATAAACTCATTTATTGTCGCAATTAACTCAGTTTATTGGCACAATTAACCGTTTATTGTCGCAATAAACTCGTTTATTGGCACAATTAACCGTTTATTGTCGCAATAAACTCGTTTATTGTCGCAATAAACTCAGTTTATTGGCACAATTAACCGTTTATTGTCGCAATAAACTCGTTTATTGTCGCAATTAACTCAGTTTATTGGCACAATTAACCGTTTATTGTCGCAATAAACTCAGTTTATTGGCACAATTAACCGTTTATTGTCGCAATAAACTCGTTTATTGTCGCAATAAACTCATTTATTGTCGCAATTAACTCAGTTTATTGGCACAATTAACCGTTTATTGTCGCAATAAACTCGTTTATTGTCGCAATAAACTCATTTATTGTCGCAATTAACTCAGTTTATTGGCACAATTAACCGTTTATTGTCGCAATAAATTCATTAGTTAGCGCAATGCACTCAATTTATTGGCGCAATTGACTGTTTATTGCCACAATAATCGGTTTATTGTGGTAATAAATTCATTTATTAGCGCAGTAAACTCGTTTATTGCCGCAATTAACTAATCAATTGGCGCAAAGAACTCAGTTTATTGCCACAAATAACATATTGATAAAAATTTTAGTAAAAGATTAAAATTTCTATTCATTGATATAAGTATATGTATATATATAAATAATTAAATTATTGATATATATAAATAAATAAAATGTTTAATATATTTTTAAAATTTCTATAAATAATTTACTGTGGCAATACGTACATGTCAAATATACTTACATTTTATTTCCAACCTTTCCTGAAATTTTTAAGAATTTTAAGTTCAAAAATGAAACATTTTAGTTAAACGTTATAAGATATTTTATTAAACTATATCATTTATTATTATTATTATTATTATTTTTATTATTTATTACAATATAAACTAAATGTACATTTTAATATAAGCGATAAACAGCATTAGCTTTAAGCTGGACAAAAATTTAAATTACTTTGGAGCAAGTAAACTTTTCATACATGTATTTAAACGAATACAAACTATTCTTTATATCCTTTTTTATAAAAAGTTACAAAACTTGGAAAAGGAAGTCTTAAGTTAAAAATGAAAACTCTTGAATCAAATCCCACGTTGAGGACAACAGTGGCACTAACCAAAATACCTACAACCGTATTATGGTTGTAAATTATAAATTAATAGTTAATAAAAATTGAAATTCGATATTTTATAACCCAATTAAAAAAAGTTTTGGTCATTTAATCATGCTTACCCTTATGACAGAAAGAAAATTGACAAATATTGTCAGATAGTTGATAATTTCTTAAGGTACTAGTACGGTCTAGAACGCCAAAAATCGCACGATTTTTGGGAATTTTTTTCTCGGAAACTTTATTAGGTACTAACATAATTCTTTTTTAAATAAAGAATACATGCGTCAAGAGTACAAAAATTTTTTTTAAGTTTTCGAATTTTGGCTGAATTATTGAGGGCCCACCATCGACTCATCAAAAAATACATTGTCCCATTGCGGACAGTTAATCTCCGGAGCTACTGAACCGATTTTCAAAAAACTTGTCGCAACTTGATTGTTTTTATGTTTTCTAAGACAATTTACCACAAATTGACCAAAAAGTTATGAACACAAAAAAAAAAAATCGCGACCCAAAAATGGCCTAAAAAATAGCCAATTTTTTTTTTTCAAAACTTGACATTTTTTTCGTTTTTTATTTTTTAAGCAAATTGTGGTAAATTGTCTCGCAAGAAATCTTTCTTTAAATACCCGATTTTGATTTTTTTGTTTCAGTACAGCCAATCCTTTCCACAATGGGACAATGTATTTTTTGATGAGTCGATGGTGGGCCCTCAATAATTCAGCCAAAATTCGAAAATTTAAAAAAAAAAAAAATTTGTACTCTTGACGCATGTATTCATTATTTAAAAAAGAATTATGTTAGTACCTAATAAAGTTTCCAAGAAAAAAATTTCCAAAAATCGTGCGACTTTTGGCGTTCTAGACCGTACTGGAACCTTAAATAAAATTGAGTTTAAAAGTACCAAATTTCAGTATTTATCAAACATTTTCATAATTAACAACTGTAATAGCGGTGCTAGTTTTGAAATATCGCATGCCGAGAACCATAGTGACACTAACAAAAATTTACACTTTCGAGTTAATGAGTCAGATACTCGTCTAGTTTCCACACGAGGTTCGCTTATATCACCCATAACTCAAAACTAATTTTTTTTTAGTGCCACTGTTGTTCTGAACATGGGATTTGATTCAAGAGAATCTCTAAAAAATTTATTCTTTTATTGCACTCAGGAGGATATGTGCTTTTGTACAACATTTTTGTTTGTTCGGAAAATAGAGCGACTGCATAAAATTCCAAAAATTGGAACTTTGATTTGGGAATTCGAGGTTGAAAAGGAAAAAAGTTTTGAAACAGATGTCCACTGCTCGGATAAAACTAATGAATGGAAACTTCACTCCATCAAAATATAAAAAGATTTCCCTAAAGTTTATAACATCTTTACCCACCAAAATAATGAAGGGTTGCACATTGTCTCCTTTTTGTTGCAGGTACTGGATGTGGTCCTCAGCTACCTGAATTGATCCCGCCACAAAGATAAAAGATTCCTGCGAGTCCTGGTTTTATTCGATGTCTTCATTCCCTTGCGATCTTTTTCGCACGAACTTATGTGTGGGTACTAAGTACCCGTGAAGTGCTCACAAAGAGAGCAGCATCCCGACAGTCTGAAAATAAGAATGAAAACGTGGATATAAAATTTTGTTATAAAATTATGTAGTACTTAAATAAAACTAGTATAGTAGATATAAAACTTTTGTAAAAGATAAGATAAATCGGGTCAATAAATGGGAGCCAATCTCGAATTTCGCTATATCGACCCTTTTCCTGCATTTTATCGTAAGGGATGTTTTAGAAAGAAAATAAATTATTGAATTTTGTTAGTACCAATTGAAGCCATCAAACCTGTTGTCCATGTTTGCAGCTAAAGCACTGTAAATATTCAATGCTGACTTTAGACATAAGTGGTTATATGGATCAGAAGTAAAATTTTGTTTTCTTCTCATACTTTGTTTGTGTCGCTTACGATAATTTGGTGGAAAGGGTTCGATATTCATTGATGTATAAAGGAGAATGAATATGATATACATAGGTCTTTAAGTGTTACACCAATGTGATGCAACCCATAAAATTATGCCCATTCTCCTTTAGTACCTGTCATTTTTTAATACGGAAATAAAACTATTTTCGTTTTTAATAGGCAAAAATAAAATAACTACATAATATTCAACTTACTTTCTGGAATATTATCGGATGCTATCTTCTCCAGAACGCCCTTAATTGTTTTCTCCTTAGCCCGATCTTCCGTTTTTAAAAATTCTCGTATCTTAGTAAAAACTTGTTCCCATCGATCAAGGAGAGAATTATGGCTTTTAAACATGTACGCAAAATCCATGTCCACCTTTAAGAAAACAAATTAAAATATTTATTCATTGAGTGTATTTTTAAGGCTAGCACTTTTTATGAAATGATTCTAAGAAGTTCCCAAAGTTGGAACTTGTATCAGAAAATTAAAAAAAAAACTTTTGAAAGAAGTATATATCTACTCAAGTTTGACTTACAAATCGAAAGCCAGAAGGAATTTTGTATTGGGGCCATTTCTTAAAAATGTCCGATGTTGTTGTAGAGTTTTTTATATCCGTGAGTCTCGATTTGGAACACGCTTTCCAGCACCTATCAAATTCCTCGGAACTAAGGTTGTCAAATCTTAGTGCTTGATAGCACGTTTCAGCATTTTCTTCTGGAACTGAAAACCATAAATATGTATAACTTATTAGTTTTTTTTTAAATAAATTAATAAAAATAATATTCAAGCTCCTGTTTCTCATCAAATTATATCAACTATTTCAGAAACCAATAGTTTCGCTTGATTGAAATTGGAAAATACTCATTGATGGTAAATTAGTTCAGAAGCTTAAAAAATGACTTCGTAAAGTTTAATCGGACTCACATATTGTTTAGAGTCGTTGATGTGTAATTGATGTAGATGATGAGGAACAGGCCCCAGGTTTCAAAAATAAAATGCACGAAAATGTAATCGACTAGCAATTTTACAAAGGAATGTTATAAGCGAAAATTGTTCAAAAGGATAAAATTAATAAGTATAAATTCTTTTCGTAGTATGAGACAAAAACAGAATGCTATGCAAATATGAATTTATCCAGGCAGTGGTTTCTTTAAATAAATAAGCTTTTATATACAAATTTTTTAAACCTTTTTCAAGAAAAAACTTGATTTTATTATTGTACGAATGAAAATTAAATTTCCAAACAAAAATATTGAGCTGTTTTTGAAATTTTCCACAAAAAAATATTCTTTTTTTTTTCAAAAATTCAAATTATATTTTTTTTAAGTTTCGAAATGCAATGTTTTTTATTTTTTTTTTTAACCAAACCTATAAAAAATTTCATTAAAATCCCTTATGTCGATAATAAGTCATTCAAAATTTTAAAAAAATGTTCTATGGTAGGTACAAGCTGTAATATCTTGATTTCAATTTTTTTTTATTAAATTAAAGATCATAAAAATTAATGTAAAGAAAAAAAATTTATCAAAATTCTAGGCGCGCGCCGTTTTTTGAGCAAAATAATATTTTTGGAAACCATTTTTAACGTTTTTTAAAACTGTTTTTAAAAATCAAAAAAAAATATTTTGGAAAATTTTAATACACAAGTGTGTTTGACTTACTGGGGGCTTTAGCATAAAAAAAATTATCTAAATCGGTGGTACAGTTTTTAAGAAAATCAGAAACTAAAAACTAGTTCCATGGCGGGTACCCCCACTGACCATTTTTCTGAAATTTTTGTCAACCATTATCTAGCTTTAACTAAATTAATTTTTTTTTGTATCTTTATTTTTAATATATGTCGAACATTTTTGGAGAAAAAAATATTTATAAAATTTCGAAAAAAAATTGTATGACAGGTACCGTTATTTACGGTCTTAAAAAATGTGTGGGGGTAAGACATTTAAAGAAAATCGGCGTTTAGGCTGTAGTCAAACAGACAGAATTGCGAGACCCACTTTTTTAGTCTTCGGTATCATCGTAATGTCAACTTTGATCGAAATCTCGAGTTCGATTTTTTTACGAATGATAACTTGCCTTATAGTACCTATATGTAAGTCAAGTCGCAAGTAAAAATAAATCGACAAGTGATATTATGTAGGTAAATAAATAAATAAGACTTACCCATTTCGACTTCTGTGTCTGTGTCTACATCCACAGTTTTTTCACTCCTGGGCTTACTTGACGTTGGGGTATTCATTGTTTTTAAAATGAATTTCAAATTGCTATATTTATTGTAGATCTTCCCCCTCTTCCCAGACCTATAGTACTCCTGCAAAATATTGAATATTTACTTTAAAAATATTGCTTTAAAAAAAATTTTGTGTGGGACAAAAAAAACTCTTCTTTTCCACTTTGCAAAACGAACAAAACTTTGAACGACAAGTAGAATAGTATGGTTTTAAAAAAAATCGAGCTTTCGAGCCTCAAAATGTATATGAAGCAGGGTTGCGAATTTTTTAATTAAAAAAGTCCATGTCATAAGTCTGTAGATGACTTGTGAATTAAAAAAAAATTAAATTCAAAAGTTAGTTAGCGACTTATGATTCATAAAAAAAATAATTCACAACCTACTAAGTGACTTATAAATAAAAAAAAATGTATTCTTAAGCTACTTGGTAGATTGGAAATTTGTAAGCTTGTTTTGACTACATAAATTATTTAATTATTAACGAAACAAGTTTTCAAGCTCTTGGAGAATTGTGTGTGTTTTATTTTATCGATATTGCTTTTTATTCTATTGGGTTATAGGGACTGCAGAATCGGTTACTCACACACAATGCTCCAAAAGCTTGAAAACTGGTTTCATTAATAATTAAATAACCAATTGTCAAAACAAGCTTAACCCTGGATGGTTTTAATATGCTATTACAAGAAAAATCAACAAAAAATACCCCAAATAACAAAATAAGAAAAAAATGTGTTCATACAAAAATCACACAAAAGTTATCCTTCGTCGTTTCGACGAACATACCTTTAAAAACAAAACATTTTAATTGATCACAGGATACCATAAATTCGCTCACTGGTAGAGATCAACACCAAATGATGTTGTACAAAGATTGAATTAAAAGGGATGAATAGTTAAAAAGAAATTATACAAAATAAAAAGGGTGTTCGTCGATTCGACGAAGGATAACCATCCAGGGTTAATAATTTCCAATCTACAAACTAGGTTATGAATTAATTTTTTTAAATTCATAAGTCACTTAGTAGCAGGTTGTGAATTAATCTTTTTAATTCATAAGTCTTCTGATTTAATTTTTTTTTAATTCAAATGTCACCAACTATCTTGTGAATTGATTTTTTTTTTAATTCAGAAGTAACCCAATAGCTTGTGAATTAAAGGTAAGCTTGAGCTAAAAAGTGACTTAAGCTTTTGCAACCCTGATATGAAGTAATGAGTTCTGATGTGATTTTGTTAAATATGTACGTAGTTAACTTCCCGAAGGAACACTTTCTCATATTTAAAAGTGGAAAAGAAGAGATTTTAAATTATTTCACCTCTTTGTAAGGTATTATAATTTATTAATAAAAATATAATTAAAATTAAATAAAATTGAATTGATTTCTTATAAAAAGGCTTACCAGTTTTTCACTAGGAAATCGTTCAATGATTTCCTTTTCCAATTTATAGCTACCACCTAGTTCAAGATGGATTTTATTCATGATGAAATACTGCGCTATAACACCAATCAAATGACTTCTTGCTTAACTTGACTTTAATTTTGTAGTTTTTTGTATCGAACCTAAAACTGATCAAACAATATTGTTTTGAACTTCTGATCTATCGAAAATCCTAAGAAAGAATTATAGAGAAAAAAGGAATAATTTAAAGAATGAAAGACTGTTGACTTAAAAAAATCTACGAATCATCTAGACTGTCAATTTTCGGAATTTAAAAATAATGCAGCATTCAAGTAACACATAAGAGTTTTGTATAATTTGTTTAATGGGTACTATCGCGAATAAAATTTCTCACGGATTTTTTCCCATCGTCGATTACTGGAAACGTGAATTATGGTTGCAGTTTCTCTTATAATGTAATGACATCAAAAATGAATATTTCGTGGCAGCGGGACTGTCATTTTGATGAACCAAATTTGAGACTACAAGAAGCAGTTAAAAATTGTGAACATTTCCAATTTTAGAAGATGGGAGAAATTCCGTGGGAAATTTTATTCACGATAGCCCCGAATATGTACATACATATATTAATAAAATAACTCACCTTGTCTATTCTTTCGATATTTAGTTTTCTATAATTTTTCAAAATTATATCTTTGAGTTTTATTGTTTATCTAACAGCTGGACTTGTACTTGTAGTTCGCGTACAATATGAAAATAAAAAGAAGAAAAAAACAAAAAGTTAACAAAAAATTAAAAACAATAAGGACCGACTTTTCTTACGTCAGATAAAAATGTCTGATAGAACAAGCAAACATGGGTTAGTAAAAACGTGTTCAAACGTGTTAAAATTGAAAAATAGAAAATGCACAAATGTTTGTTTATTTTTATTTGTCAGATAGTTAACTGGAGATGAAAAAATCGGATCTAAATCTGCATCAATAAATAGTTTATTTCGGCAAATAATGGTTTATTGTGACAATAAATGGTTTATTGTGGCAATAAATGGTTTATTGTGACAATAAATGGTTTATTGTGACAATAAATGGTTTATTGTGACAATAAATGGTTTATTGTGACAATAAATGGTTTATTGTGACAATAAATGGTTTATTGTGGCAACAAAAAGTTTATTGCGTCAATAAACAGTTTATTGCGACAAGCAACAGTTTATTGCGCCAATAAACAGTTTATTGCGACAAGAAACAGTTTATTGCACCAATAAACAGTTTATTGCGACAATAAACTGTTTGTTGGGACAATAAATAGTTTATTGAAAGTTAACTGTTTTTTGATATGGCAATCTGGATTATCAATTAATAGTTTATTGCGACAAGAAACAGTTTATTGCGCCAATAAACAGTTTATTGCGACAAAAAACTGTTTGTTGGGACAATAAATAGTTTATTGAAAGTTAACTGTTTTTTGATATGGCAGTCTGGATTATCAATTAATAGTTTATTGCGACAAGAAACAGTTTATTGCGCCAATAAACAGTTTATTGCGACAAAAAACTGTTTGTTGGGACAATAAATAGTTTATTGAAAGCTGACTGTTTTTTGATATGGCAATCTGTTTATTGTGCGAATTAATTGTTTGTTTATTAAAAGTTAAGTGCTTTTTGGTCAACCATTTTAAAATGGGAAATTATTATTAAAATATTCCCAATAAACCATTTTCTGACCAAAAGAAATTCAAATGCGGCAATAATTAGCGAAATCAATTTTATTGTTCAACGCTTTTTTTCAGTGCAAGGAAAAATGCAATACTTACTTATATGGAATTGAAATTAACCACTCGCACAAGATTTTTTTGTAACTTTTTGAATGTATTATATTTTATATTTTAATATTTCTACTACAAACTTATTAATTGTTTTATTGTTTTATTTTTAACACAACACTTGGTATACTCTGTTATAAATTAATAGATATGACGTTTACTCACGAAACACACGATCACGACAAGAACAAGGAATAGACTGAATCGTCCCACAATTCTTATTATGCGTTTGGGTTAGCTAAGACAATAAATGGTTGTTTGCGACAATAAAAAGTTTATTGCGCAAATAAACAGTTTATTGCGACAAGAAACAGTTAATTGCGCCAATAAACAGTTTATTGCGACAATAAACTGTTTGTTGGGACAATAAATAGTTTATTGAAAGTTAACTGTTTTTTGATATGGCAATCTGGATTATCAATTAATAGTTTATTGCGACAAGAAACAGTTAATTGTGCCAATAAACAGTTTATTGCGACAATAAACTGTTTGTTGGGACAATAAATAGTTTATTGAAAGTTAACTGTTTTTTGATATGGCAATCTGGATTATCAATTAATAGTTTATTGCGACAAGAAACAGTTTATTGCGCCAATAAACAGTTTATTGCGACAATAAACTGTTTGTTGGGACAATAAATAGTTTATTGAAAGTTAACTGTTTTTTGATATGGCAGTCTGGATTATCAATTAATAGTTTATTGCGACAATAAACTGTTTGTTGGGACAATAAATAGTTTATTGAAAGTTAACTGTTTTTTGATATGGCAGTCTGGATTATCAATTAATAGTTTATTGCGACAATAAACTGTTTGTTGGGACAATAAATAGTTTATTGAAAGTTAACTGTTTTTTGATATGGTAGTCTGGGATTATCAATTAATAGTTTATTGCGACAATAAACTGTTTGTTGGGACAATAAATAGTTTATTGAAAGTTAACTGTTTTTTTGAAATCGAAATATCAATAAATAGTTTATTGTGACAATAAATGGTTAGTTGAAAGTTAACTGTATTTTTAAATGGCAGTTTGGATTATCAATAACTAGTTTATTGCGACAATAAAAGGTTTATTGTGACAATAAATGGTTAGTTGAAAGTTAACTGTTTTTTGAAATGGCAGTTTGGATTATCAATTAAAAGTTTATTGTGACAATAAAAGGTTTTTGAAAATGGAAATATCAAGAAATAGTTTATTGCGACAGTAAAAGGTTTATTGAAATGCTAATTCGGATTTTTTGTGAACTTAAAAATAAATATAGAAAATAACTTCTAATTTTAAACATTTTATTTCAAGATCAGATCTTTCAAATAAAAGTTAAATAGAATAAGAAACCAAATACAATTAGGTAGATTAGATTTTGGAAATTGTTAATATTGGTCAATTATTTTATGCAAAAAGAAATCGATTCAAATTTTGAACTCGTTTACTATGGAAATAAACTGTTAATTATATATAAAATTACAACTGGGGCTTAGAAAATAATATTAAATTGTAATAACTTATTTATCGTCACAATAAACGATTTTTAATGCTTAATTCAATTAAAAAGTTTATTGGGACAATGTATGAGTTTATTGCGGTACTAAATAGCTTATTATTTTCCGATTTCGAATTCAATAAACTCAAATTAATTGTCACAATAAAAAGTTTATTGATTACGGAAATCTGAAATCAATAAAAGTTTATTGTGACAATAAAAACTTCATTGCGACAATGAAAAGTAAGTCAATAAACGGTTTTAAGAATTTTTATGACGATTTTTATTTTCAGTGTAAGCTCACCATCTTCGTTTCCTAATCAACGCTCATAAATGCGCCACTGACATCACGCTTTGTTCTCCCAATATTGCCAATGTCGTCGGCGTACTATTGCACTATTCTCTTAAGAACTTTGTTGAAGAAGTCGCACGACAGAGCATCGCCTTGCCTAAAACCTTTTTTGACATCAAATCTTTTTCGACCTTAATGGAGCAGCGTGCATTCTCCATCGTCATCCTGCACAAACGGACAAGTTTGTCAGGGATGCCAAGACTAGACATTGCTCTATATAGTGCGTTCCTATAGTTGCTATCGTACGCGGCTTTGAAATGGATGAAAAGGTGGTATATGTCGATATGTGTCGATTTTTTAGCTCCTGGGTTATTTTCAAGATCTACCGTAATGTGAACATTTGATCGATGGTGGACTTTCCTGGTCTAAGGCCGCACTGATATGGACCTATAAGGTTGTTGACAAAAGGCTTCAGACGATCACATAATACGGCAGAAAGGATCTTGTACGCAATGTTCAGGAGAATTATGCCTCTATAGGTGGCGCAGTTCAGAGGGTATCCTTTATTGAGCATCGGACAGACAATGCTGAGGTTCCATTCATCAAACATACTTACTTCCGACCATTCATATTTTGCAGATGAGCTGGTGCTTACTCCCAACCAAATCATCGCATGCCACTCTGAACAAAGTCTGTCAGCTCCAGTGGCTTTGTTGGACTTAAGATTTGATATAACTATCTTCACTTTGTCCAGGTCCGGTGGGCGGTATTGTTGGTCTGCGTCTCCTAAGTCGAATGGTACTATCTCTATAGCAGCGGAATTCTCTTCTTATAAAAGTTATAAGGCTTGGAGAAATGAACTGCGGTTCAACTACGATGTTCCCTTGATTATCTATGCAGGCTTCGGCTCGGGGATTGTATCCTTGTGATGTTTTTTTTTGGTTGAACTTCCGAACCACATTCCTGCAATTGCATCCCTCTATTTCCTCCATCAAGCGGTGTTCTTCTCCAACCTTCTGCTTGTAGAGCTTGCAGCGCTGCTTTATATGCCTTTTATTTTGCTGCATGTGCTTCATCGTCATACCAGGGTTTTCGTTGTGATATGTAGTACTGTAAAACCCAGCACGTCAGAAGCGGCGCCTTTGATTGCTACTAGGCATAGGCAATGTTGCCACTTGTTCTCAATACTTGATGCTGACATTATAGGACTTCTTAAGAGGTTGTTAAAAACTCGATCGGAAAACGACCTGGAAATTATAGCAGTCCAACGTCAAACATCCTCGCAGTACTTTCCTGTTTTCGCTTGAGTCGGGACATCCGCAGCCCAACCTTTTCTTCAACGAGTGGTCCGAGTCCATGCTAATCCCTCTGAACGTACGGACTTCCTAGACTTCCTATATATACTGGAGAAGTATCAGCGATCGCAATATGGACAATCTGGTTAACGATCGATTGATCTGTAGATCTCCATTTCCCTATGTGAATATCGAGATGTTTGAACTTTTTTCTAGCTACAAGAACGTTCCGCCTTGGCATAATGGCTAGTGCTTTGGTATGTCATGCGGAAGGTCTCGAGTTCGATTCTCAGCCGCTGTAAGAAAGTTTTTTTCAGGGGTGTACTGCCTCTTGCGAGGAATTGACAAATCCTCCAAGAGTATCTCTTGTCATGGAAAGTGCTGCTCATTAGCCGTTCGGAATCGGCAGAAAACTGTAGGTCCCCTCCATTCCTGGTAACACGCACACAGGAATGGTTGAGAGTTGTAAGTCACTAGTTCTTGGTTCACTTCAAGCTGTTGCACCACCAAATTTATAAGAACGTTCCGCCCCACAGTGAAGTCGATCAGCCTGAATTCGTTATCGGATGTGGTGTCTTGAAGGCTATATCTTTTAACAGTGTCACCAAAGATGTCTTCTCTTCTTAGCTTGGCGTTAAAATCTTCTAGAACAGTTTTAATGACATAACTAGGGCACTGTTCGTATGTTTTGTCCAGGAGCTCTTAGAATATGTCTTTGGTATCTTCATATCTCTCTTCTGTTTGGGGCTTGCGTATTTTCACATGGCTTATGTTGGCGAATTCGTACGTGGTCTTTTAAGGAACCTAACATTCCACGTACAGGTCCTAACTTCGTTGTCCTTTTTTCGTTTGCATGTTAGTGAATCCGACCGTATCCGAGGCTTGATTTTAATTTCCGCTTCGCAATTAAGAATTATTTTATGTGACCGGGAAGTCACCCAAATGGCACATCCCCCAACGCCTCCCATCTGGGGAATACCTTTGCTGGATGATAGGAGAGATGCCTTAGTGGGAACACCTCTCCCCCTCTCTCGTTTGCTACCCCCAACAACCTTCCACTGGGGTTGTGACCCAATCTCCAGTTGAGGTACTATATACCCGATATTCACCGCGAGGAGCTGAGAGTAGGAGTCGATAGATAGTGGTGGTTTTTAGAAAACCTTGTGTCCTCTTGGGTGCATGTGTCTACCATTTGAACATTGAATACAAGCTTGTTCTCTATTAAGCTCTGCCTGATTATTTTGTTGCTAAAAACCAAAATTGTTAACAGAATTTCAATCAGAAGTTTTAATTGCGTTTTTTTTAAACCTAAACAAGTTTACTCCATTCATATTATAAAAGTTTCTCATCTTTGTAAACTTTAACAGTGGTTATAAAAATACTTTCAATACAAACTGTTAATATATTTTTTCTCATATTTATACACATTCTATGCTCACCATCGCCATTAGTGTTGTGATATTTTCAGTGTAATCCCCGCTCAACACAGAATTCTCTTGAATTGGAGCATTAACCAAGAGGCTCCTGAACAAAAACAAAATAACATTGCACCGCACCAAATACTCAAAAGGTTTCATTAAAATCAGATATAATACAAAAAGTTCTTAATCATATCAGTGGGTCACTTCGCTGACTTCAGCTTGCCACCACCATCATAACCATTATTATCTTCATCAACATAGTGCCGAAAATGAAATGAACATGAATTGCACTTCACAAAATCCATTGTGTTCTTTGCATTGTGAAGACCGACAAAACCCTTGTGGTTTCATTTATATTTGTGGAGCTCTGGGAGGCATCATTATAAAATCCAGTTGAGTGATGGGTTCCAGTAAAAAAAAAAAAACTATCATAAGGCACCGCTTTGCGGTGGTATAATCGCACTCGAGGCACCTAAGTCAAGAGTTTGAAAAACAACACTTTCAAATAAAACATGGGTAAGAGAAGAAGGTCTACTTCAGAGTTTTCAATTGTCTCATCGAAGTCTTAGTAATGAAAGGGGAGATGAGGATAATAATGGGCTTTGGGAACTTTAAATACTTAAATTCGAACTTGTGCTTATTTGACTTAAGTAGGGCTTAAAGTCGTTATTTAAATCTGATTCATATTTGCATTGACAAAAAATGGCTAGGTCATTCCTCAGACCAAGAAACGTGAAATATAAAATCAGAATTTTAAAGAAGAAATTGGTATTTAAAAAACAGCTTAAATTTATAAACTTGGTCATGGCTTCGATTAATATTGCATAAAGCTTCTGAAAGCACAAGGTAAGTAAATTAAATTAGATCGACTGTTGCGAGATGTTTTAAAGCGGTCGAAAAAATCTGTTGAACTAATTTATAGTTTCTAGACTGTGAATTATATTGTTTAACTGTTTTGTTTGAAAACTGTTTATTGGTGTATATGGCCCTCCAAAAACCACGGAAGCTCTCTTCACGGCCCACATTGATAGGTTCCACCCCTGCTTAAATTGAATTCCCGGTGTCCACCACGCACAGCAAAATCCATATATATAAGTTGGACAGAACCTTTTAAAGAGTGTTTCAGAAGCAAAAATCTTGCAATAATGACCATTACTTTTTTTTTGTTAAATGTGAACATGATGCCAAACACGTTCTAAGCTGAAATAAAACCATTTCGTTGAGGTGCGCCTACCTGCCTATCCATCTCAGGCTTCAAAACGTCCCCCTTCTCACTTAAAGTCGGTTTCATTCCGAAAGAAAATCCAAGACCTCAGTGCTCACAGTGGCTCAGAGCTATCCCATACCTACCTACAACATCATCACCCCGCGGCTGTTGGGATACTTGAAATTGTTTTTGAGCACAAAATTGCTTCTGCAGATGCGCGGTACTCTCAATCTCAACACTGAATTTGAATCTCAATCTCAATTCCAATCATCATCATCTGCTTGATCGTCATCTCGGCAACACAAAAAAAAAAACATCAAACCTTTGGCTTCCCGAAACCAGTTGATGTTGTTTTTGTTGTTGTTACTGTTCATCATCGGTACTGAACTCTTAGATTGTGTATCTTGAGATACACACAACCCATTTGCTGGTGAACTTCAAAGATTTCTCATTTAATTTGCAAGTCATCGTCTCCATTTTGGAGTTGATTACCAAGAACGGGGACGTTCAAGACGAAGTTAAAGCCCGCTGGCTGGGAGAATGGAACATTGTGAAGATGGCACATTCAAGTGGAATCAGGAAAAGAAGATGACTTTTCAGCGAGAGCGGATAAGAAAATTACTGGCACTTGAGAAGCACTTGTCCAGATATTGACGGTTCACTTCCAAACAGTAATTTCGAACATGTCCGACACACACGGGCAACAGAAGCAACTAATGCTTCGTTTGCCCTTGGTTTCTTATTTCCATGCTTATTAGTGTTAAGGTACACACAAAAAAGATACTTTTCAAACAAATGTTGTTACAATTAGGTTTAGGGGAGTTGTGGGCAAGTGATAAATATAGGGCAGGTTTTACTTTGGATACCTATACAAAAGTAAGAGAAAATTCTAAGAGAATTCGACATTACGTGGTAGGTACGTACAAGGCAAGATCCTGTTTTTCTAATAATAGAGAAGCATCGGATGTTTAATTGGGTTTTAAGACAACAATACAGATAGAAAGATATCTTTAGCAGTGCCACCAAGATACTGTCGAGAAAATTATTAACAAAGGCGCCTGCCTGACGATTTAAAATAAACTTTTTGAGCTCAAAGCGATATAAGACGAAATTAGCCTTATATAACATTAGTGAAGTGAAGGGGTCACCTAGGATACAGTTGGTATAGACCCCTGCCTGACGACTGAACATGTCCTAAGCGGAGCAACGGAGTTCCGTGACCGAGAAAGAGGACCCAAGAGGGAATTCGAATCTTTAGAACCTCCTAAGCGTGCCACCCAAGCTAATATTCGCCAAGAAAACTGTTGTTATAGGAGTCAGAATGACACCTGCCTGCTCGATCACTTTATAGCTACATGGATGACTCCAGCGTTTGATCTCAGCACCGCCGTTAGAGTCGTTTTAGTTGAAACTGGGAGATATACACTGTCCAATTTGAATTTGAGTATAGGCATTATGTCAGAGGTTTCTTAAAAACACTAGTGCCAGTTGCTGCCTACACGGCACTCATCATGATCGCCAAAATTCCTTCAACCCTGTGTTATTAAAAACAAATACATTGAATTAGAGTTACCATCCCAACGTTGAAGCAAATGATTAAGGTTTTTTGAATTGTATTTGTTAAGAAACTTTTTGGAGCTTTTTTAAAGCTTTTGAGGAAATTGTTAACGCAAACTTTAAATTGTATGCCCTTCTTAAGAATAAGATAGAAGCTATTAAAAGAACGAGCCTGTTTTTTAGATTCAATTTATTTCGCTCAACATGTTTTTGGCTAAGAAATCATAATTAACAAGTGGGAAACTTTCTCTCTCTCTTTAAGAGCGTCAGTCGCGATGCTATCTGAAGATCGCTTGCTGTTAGAGGAATTCCTGATAAAATTGTTGCTCTTATAAAAGAATCGTACAACAACGCGAAGTGCGTTGTTTTGCACAGTGGACAGCTTTCTGATGCTTTTGAGGTGCGACAAGGAGTGAGACAGGGTGATGTACTGTCACCGATCTTATTCTTACTTGCAATCGATGATGTTATGACTGCCACGGTGGGTGAAGGTGAGAGACTTGGTACTCACTCACTTTAACTATCTGGGTAGTTGTCTGGCACCCGACGATGGAACAGACCTGGACGTCATCAATAGAATAAATAAAGCTCGTAGTGCATTCGGAATGCTTTCTCCCGTGTGGAGCTCCACAAAAATATCGCTTCGTACTAAGTTGAGACTCTTTGAATCCAATGTCAAATCTGTGCTGCTTTATGCTTGTGAAACGTGGAAATGCTCTACCAACATCTCGAGAAGGTTGCAAGGCTTTGTCAACCGTTGTCTGCGTTACATTCTAAGGATCCGGTGGCCGCAAACAATATCAAACAATGAATTGTGGCTTAGGACTAGACAAACAAAAGTGGATGATGACATCAAGCTAAGAAAATGGCACTGGATCGGCCACACACTGAGGAAGTCTGATGACAACATAGCAAAGCAGTGCTTTCAATTGAATCCTCAAGGTGCGAGGCGGCTTGGAAGACCAAAGGGAACATGGAGATCAACAGTCATGAAGGAAGCTCGGTCCCTTAATTTGCAGTCGTGGGCACAGCTGAGGTATCGTGCTGGGAATAGAGAAAGATGAAAGGATCTGGTTGACGCCCTATGCTCCATGAGGAGTTAAAGTGTTGCGGCGAATAGTAACCAGAAACTAAGAAGAAGAAGATAGCATAAAATTATAGCTCGGTACAGTTATGTTCCTTGCAAGATGTTGACATTGGGTGTCCTTCTAGACGAAAACATACTTGGCCTTCGTTTAATTGTCCATTAAAAATATCATCTTCGCCTCCATGCCAATAATCATAAGGGTTTAAGTTAATATCTTCAGGGTGGGCGAAAATTGAAAGATTATACCTTTTGTGATGACGCGAGAATTTTGTACTATTGATTCAACAACGGTGATGCTGATGCATCGCATCCATTTCACTTCTTCCTGTAGTGTCGAAGGTCTTTGAGAGAATATTTCTTCAGCGTCTTCAGCCCATAATAGAAGAAAAGGGTCTTATACCTGAACACCAGTTCGGTTTTAGAAGTAAGCACTCGACGATTGATCAAGTGCATAGAATCACCGATGTCATCGAGAAAGCCTTTGAAGAAAATAAAATTTGTTCAGCGGTCTTTTTAGATGTGTCTCAAGCTTTTGACAAAGTGTGGCACGAAGGCCTCAAATACAAATTGAGACAAGTCCTATCTGAAGGACTATACAACATTCTTAGAGAATATCTAGAGAAAAGAATTTTCCGCGTTAGGCACGGAAATGATTATTCAGATTTTAAAGAAATAGTGGCTGGGGTACCACAAGGTAGTGTTCTAGGTCCCATTTTATACCTTTTATTTACACGCGACATACCCCAAACAGACAATACAATTGTAGCTACTTTTGCAGACGATACCGCAATACTTGCAGTAGGCAAAACGGCTAACGAATCGAAATGTAAATTGCAAAATGCTCTTAACAATGTCAATGAATGGACAAACAAATGGCGAATAGCGCTTAACGAATTTAAGTCAGTCCACGTGGACTTTACTTATAAGAAAATTAATAGATTACCAGTCTTTATTAATACAACTCAAGTTCCATTTGCAAATGAGGCAAAATATCTCGGGATGACTCTTGACGCGAAATTAAAATGGAAGTCACATGTTAAAAATAAATGTGATCAATTAAATATTAAACTAAGGGAAATGTACTGGTTACTCGGACGACATTCTAAACTTAGTATCGAAAACAAATTATTAGTTTACAAACAGGTACTTAAGCCTGTCTGGACATATGGTATTCAACTCTGGGGTTGTACCCACGATACAAATCTAAATAGTCTACAAACTTTTGAAAACAAATTATTAAGGTCCTTTGTAAATGCGCCGTGGTATATTAGAAACGAAGATCTTCACAGGGATCTTGGAATCCCCACGGTTCGCGAAGAAATAAAAACTTTTTCGCAAAGGCATAGAAAGCGTTTAGTTGAACATACCAATAGAACAATCTTAGAAATTCTTGACGAAACAAATTTAGTACGACGTTTGAGAAGGACCAAACCTTCCGATCTAGTACGGTGAAATTATTGTACTGTATTATGTATATTTAAATCATCGCTTAAAATAGAAAGAAGCTATTCAACTAGCTTATAATTAAACCAGTAGGAACTTTCACCGGAAAGTTGCCTACAACACGTTACTTAACTTCGAGAAAGATAAATTGCTAGATAAGTTCCATATGAACTTAGTTGCAATCGGGAGGAGGAGGTGGTTTTAGTGCGGTCGGCCTGATTAGCGGTCTGCTTGCATAGAGTCTTACCTTCCGTAAGGCTTTATGGGGGCAGAGTTGTTGGTCGGGAGAGTCCCACATATCTATGAGCGCGCGTTTTTCGGTCCTCATAGAATCTTTTGAAGATTTCAACACCTACCCACGGAAAAAAAAAAAAAAAAAAAAAAAAAAAAAAAAAAAAAAGTTTGATGGATTAGAAGTTTCATACAAAAGTTAGTTGATGAATAGGAAAAATAGAATCGGAGACAAAACGGATCATTGAGGCACACCAGTGGACCTTTTGCTTCGAATGCGATACTGCAGTTCGTTAAGAAGCTTTCGTTCTTTCAGATAGTTATTGAGTTAATAATGTTTCAGAATTTTCATGATCTTAGAAAGAAGGAACGTGAATGCTATAGGTACGACGATTTTCAAACCAGTATGATTCATTGTGGTGGCTCTGTAAGACCCAGCACGTTATTTGAAGATTTTTTTGCAATAGACTCTCTTATACCAAATCCATGATGGTTGCGTCTAATGAACAGTGTCAATCAAACTCGATAGGAAAACGGAAATTATCTGATGATCCCTTGTAGCCTCCCAGGTCAAACTATCTTAAAATTGCTTCCTTGTTTTCTCTGTGCCTGGGATATTCACTGCCATACCTTGGTAGTTCACCGCGTCAATGTTGGCCTCTCGGAACGTTTGGATACCCTTCAAACAGTAGGATAGCACCTCTCGATCACAATTTGGTTAGTTTACGAAGTTGTTGAAGCTACAAACATTCTAAGTACAGATTCGAAGTTTGTTGTTCTTATTTTTGTATTGGTTCCTCATTACTAAATCTATCCGTGTCCGAGGCGTGTTTCCTCATGAGGCTTGAAAGTTACTCAATCTGTGCGACCACCAACCTGGATCTCGGGACCATTTGTATAACTCGATGGGGAGTTGTATAATACACTCCACTAGCAAAAGCCAATTAGTTTTCTCTTTAATTTTTGGGCCCTTCAATCAACCAAATCCGTCTCTGGATTTCGGGAGTGAACATAGTAATAAAGAGAACGATGGTGCTTAGATCGAGTAGTATACCTATACGAGATGACCAACTCCGAAGTGCAAAAAACGGTAGGTGTGATTTTGAATTTTCTACACCTTAACTTTTATTTTTAATTCAAGATCTGCAACCTAATGCGAAGTGTTATTTTGTAAGATATAATTGAATTCGTTAAAGTATCCATCTAGATATGATGTGGATAATTGTTTTTTCCAGCTGGTGTCTTTCTCTCCCTGAATTGCTTCTGTTCGAGCAGCTAAGTCGTCTTAAGCAAATTGTCAGTAGCTCGTTATTGCAGAGTAAAACCTGTCATATTAGTGAACATTATCATAATTTCACTATGAACATCCATGAAAATATAGATACATGTGGATATTGGCTCTTACAAATGCTATTGCGTACAATGAATTACGGAATTGCATTCGTAAAAGCATTTTGGCATTAGTAGGAGATTACAACAAAAAAAAAACAATTATGATACAACCATTTTGCATCCTTATAGACTATACAGTTTTTCTTAATTTGCATATATGAATATGTATGTGGAGTGTGGTATGTTGAGTCGAACATGGGCTTACAAAAGATGTATGGATTTTTTCCAAATTTCGTTGATATAGCACTTTTTGAAGAAAAGGAAAAGTTCCAGCTGTTGGATAATGCAACCGATCTCATGTAAGAGAATAAAAGAGTTCTTATGTAAGAAAATTCTCTGTTCAATGTTCCTCACTTATGGTTCACTTCGAATAGTAGTGTTATTTAAAATTATTAAGTAAGATACAAGTATGTTTGTAAATTTATAGCACTGATGACATTACAATATTCAACGAGGTAAAATCTAGACAAAAAGATTTAATTATGATTTTTAATTACCAACTTAAGTTCTCATAGCATAACCGTAATAAAATTAGTCAGTGTTAGTTTTCTGATTTTATAAAACAAATGATTTCCAGTATCCTTATTTAATAATTGGTTTTAACGTCACCAAATGATGCCAAGACTTGAATATTTGTATGTTCTTTTGGCTCGTGACGTTTTGTATGACAATATGCACTGTTCACTATTGCTTCCTATGTTTTATTTGCATGTCTTTGCTCGAAGTTTGAGGTATAGAGAAGGTAATTTCTACTATTTCCCCAAATCAATAAAGTTGTTGGTTTATCAAACCCAATGGTATTTATAATAACCAGAGTAATTGCAACATCTACTGGGCCAATAAGAGTACATGTGCCGAAGCTGGGCATTATTCATAGTACTCACTGTGATAGTTCTGGGTACAACTAAGGCAAGATGATTATGAATTGGATAGAAATCACATGTAAAAACAGTCTGTGAAGGTTTTAGCGGAACGTAAGTCAATCTTTCCCAGAAATCCATCAACATCATCCAACCTATACTCCTAAAGATACAAGTAAAACTACCAGAGACCGACATCAACTACAGAAGACTGAATGTTCAAAGACTACAACAACACTCAGAAGAGAACATAACGATTCAAACAGGAGCTTTGCTGTTAAAATACAAACTCTACTACTGAAAAAAATCAACCAAGTAGAAGACTTAGCACTATTATTGGACTTGTTGAATTATTGATTCAAAATAGCTTTTTTGACCTTTAACCTACAAAGATTTGCGTTTCGTCCCGGCGATCTCACATGGACTCATCAGTTGACTATGATGACCTTTTCAATACGTATTGAATCGGGTTCTAATAGAACGAAAAGCCGATCGGACGTGTTTCAAAGTTGCTCCCTTGTCTGTTGATTTTTATTTCGTCCATACCATTTGTGTACCCACTCTCAAGCTCGAATTGACTAACAATTATTTTCGCGACCCCATTAAAGTGTATATTGACAACCTGTGCAGTATTTTCAGTGACGCATTTATTCACCTCTAATACTGAACAACTACTGTTCTGCAAAAAAAAAAAAACAAAAACAAAAAAACAAAAAAAAAAAACAATTGCTTGTTGTTTTGTTTCTTTTCTTTCGCCAACCTAATTTTGTCCAACAAATTTTCTTGAAAAAATGTCGTGTGCCAAAGATATTTGTGTCAACGTCGATGTTAACGCGGATCTTTTAAAATGTAGTGGTCTTTGTGGTAAATCTCTCCACCCTTCCTGCGTTGGCCTAAGTAAACGTGCATGCGTTTACTTGAATGATTATAAAAACAATTTCTTGTTTTATTGCGAGGAATGCATATTTCAATTGCTGATATAATGATAGCAATAAAATGCCTCAGAGAAACATTATCTAATGACAATACTACAAATCAAAAAAAATCCAAACCCTTTCTAAAAAATTCGATCTCCTTTTTAAAAGTGTTGAAGAATCTAACTCGCAATCCCAACAATCGGCTTCACAATGTTTGACGAAAATGTGTTCGATTGAAAAACAATTCTCTGTCATTAAATCCCAACTCCCTCTTCGTGATATCGCAACGGTATCAGCAAATGATTTCAACTTGCTTCGTTCGGATATAGACAGTAAGCTTAATTCCTTAAGCAGTTCCGCGAAAGAAATTAACAAAAACATAGTAGCCAACCTAAGCCAAATCCGGTCCGATATCGATCTACACGCGCAAAGCTCCTCGTCTCGCATAACCCCTTCCAACCCTGATATTCTTAAGGAAATCAAAAATATGAACGATATGCTTTCGCGAGTTTCTTCTGCTCTTATAGCCATTGCGTACGAAGTAAGAGACCAAGAACAAAAGTCTGCGTGTGTACAACGTGATATCGAATCATTAAATGAACACTCGCGAAAAATAGAATCTCTTCTTAATGAAGTGGTTGATGTTTCAAATTGTGCTATTTCAAACAAAAACAACTTATCAATTCTGGATGAAATTCTGTCCGTCGACGTAACCCCCGCCGCTATTCTCTCTACTAGCGCGAACCCAATCCCTATAACTTCTTCAACCGAAAATCTCTCTGATGATGCTATTAACTCCGCCGTGGCGAACCCAACCGCTTCTATTCATCCAAATAAACCGCAATCTAGTACCAACACTTTTGAAAAACGCATTACAAAATTTGGTACCTTGTGGTCTACTACAGAATGGAACCAAAGACTTGATAAAATAAAAAAAATCCAATAAATCGTCATTCTTCCTAAGCAACACTCCTAGAAATGCTAGTTCTACATGGGTTCAAGCATTCTTTGTGAAGAATTATTCAATCCCGGATGTGGAATGCCATCGAATTCTGCCCAAAAAATTCAAGGTGTCGATACCTATCAATTACGAGTGGCTTTTCCACCGGCATGGAAAAAAGATTTTCATAAAGAATAATATGATGATGTCAAAATGGGTAGAAAATTCATCCAATGATACATCAACACGCTCAACACGGAAAACCAAAACGCCCAGAAGACCCGCAACAAAAAGCGCCAGCTACAGCTCCAAATCTAACCACAACTACAATAATATCTTTAAGAATCTAAATGTAAATGCTCCAGAATTTAAAGCTCCCACAACCTCCCTAAGTGTACCTTCAACCTCTCATAGTAGACCGTCTTTATCTCAAAATCCTCCCGCAGTCCCTCCTAAGAAACGTGTTTCCTTTAATATACCTAACGAACTGAATGACCAATTTCCCGATTCTAATCACCCTCGTAGCTCATACTACCCTAACTTCATCCAATCCCATGTTCTTAATCCTGAGTGTTCGTCCACTCTTCCCGTCTCCGGCTCTCCCCCTCTTCCAACCACACCCAAAAAGTTAACAAAACAACATACAGCACCCTCTTCTTCTCATCCTTCTATGATCCCTACACCCACATCTAACCTCTACTCCACTAACATTCGTCTTTATCTTGCATACCTTCATGACAAACATGACTCTGTATGTATAGACGGCGTTACTAGAACTAATCTCATGGTATCTATACAGCAAGAAGGTCTCCCAACTAACCCCGCTGAACTTAGGCAAATATTCGTTCGTTTTCACGAATCTTTCCAACTTACTCCCGCAGATGTTGCAAATGACTTATCGTCTTTCGCCTCTTATGTAAACTCCAAACGTATTACTCATTTGCAAAGGAGTCGGTCCAACTTTAATAGTTTTTTTCGTCCCTAAACCTCCAATCTCCTCTAATTATCCTCCAAATTGCATGTCCCTTTATTACCAAAATGTCAGAGGGCTTCGTACCAAGACTTCTGCAGTCTACCTTAATTCACTAACCTTACCCTATGACATTTTTGCACTAACTGAAACTAACCTGTTTCCCAGTATTAACAATAGTGAGCTCTTTAACCCTGACTTCAACGTCTTTCGAGTAGACGGCTCTTTGCACGATGATGTATCCGTTGGACGGGGTGTTCTATTAGCAGTTCACAATCGATTTGATTCGACTCTTTTCAAAATATCTGATTCCTCCTCCTTTGAGTATGTCTGTGTGAAATCAACAATCGCCAAAGTAACCCTTTATATAGCTTGCTGTTATATTAAACCTTGCCAGCCTTTTCAATGTTATCAGCTCGCAGTTGATGCTATAGATTCTATCTTTGAAGCAGCTGAACCATCTGACTTGGTTTTAATTTTAGGTGATTTCAACTTTCCGAATCTCCAATGGACTCTCTCTGATGATGAATCACACTATGTGAGTTCTAATGCCATCACTGCTAAGGAAATCTTATTCACTGATTGTCTCTCTGACTCAGATCTTTACCAAATTAGTGGTGTCAAAAATAATTTAGACCGTCAACTAGATCTTATCTTCTCATCTGATGTGGACAATTGTGTAGTTTCACCGAGTAATCATCTTCTTTCTACTCTAGACCCATACCATCCTCCTATTTTCCTTTCTTTTTCTTATGACTCGTCCCATATCGCCACTGCTCCGGAAAAAGTAATGGCTTTTAATTTTCGTAAGGCAAATTTCCCCAAACTTAATAACTTGCTACGTGCCGTCGATTTTGATATTATTTTTGAAAGTAACGACATCAATTCTGCTCTTCACCATTTTTACTCTCTAATATTTTGTTGCCTAGGCCAATCAGTCCCTATTTCTCCCCAAAAAAACATTTCTTCTAGCCCGCCATGGTATAATAATGAATTGAAATCTCTTCGAAATAAAAGAAACAAACTTTGGCGTAAGTACTTGCAATCTCGTACTGGCTATGATTTCTCTACCTTTCAAAGTGCAAACCATAATTTCTCCGAACTCTGTAAGTATCTCTACCATAAATACCTTAGTCAAGTTCAATCTAACATTTTATCTGACCCAAAAAGTTTTTTTAATTTCATTAATGCTAAAAGAAAGTCGGATAACTACCCTTCTACGCTTACTTATTTGAATACCAGTTCAGATGATCCTTCAATTATCGCTAACCTTTATGCCCAATTTTTCAGTCAATCTTTTTCTGATAACACTTCCCTACCAGACTCGGATTACTTTTCCTTCTTAGACACCTGCTCCCAAACTTCACTGTCTTCAATCGTCATTCCCCCTTCTATCGTTGAAGATAAAATTAATAAACTCAAGGTTAAATTTACTGGTGGTCCTGATGGCTTGCCTTCAATAATATTAAAAAATTGCTCGTCAACTTTAATTGAGCCATTGACCACTCTTTTTCAGCTCTCAATCTCACAAGGAATATTTCCTTCTCGTTGGAAAAATTCCTATATTATCCCGATCCATAAAAAAGGCCCTAAAAAAGAAATATGTAACTACCGCCCCATAGCTAAGCTGTCGTGTATTCCTAAGCTTTTTGAAAGCATAGTCTATGACACTTTGCTTTTACACTGTAAACAAATTTTTTCCCCCAACCAACATGGTTTTCTTACCGGTAGATCAACTACTACAAACCTAGTTGATTTTGTCTCTGGTACTATATGCACCATGGAGGCTGGGAATGAAGTTGACGTCATCGCTACTGATCTCAGCAAAGCCTTTGATAAAATCTCTCATTCCCTTATTCTCTTCAAACTCAAAGCACTTGGCTTCCCTCCATCCTTCATTGCATGGACCCAATCATATCTTTGCGATAGGCAGTATACAATCCTTTTTAGAGGTGTCGAATCAAATCCCATCCTTGCAACCTCTGGCGTTCCGCAGGGAAGCCGTCTTGGCCCTCTGATTTTCATTTTGACCATTAACGATGTAGACTGCGTCATCAATGATTCTATGATTTCTGTTTATGCTGATGATAAAAAAATTTACAGAAAAATTTCCTCACCTTCCGATTCCATTCTTCTTCAGCAAGATTTAAATAGATTTTCTATCTGGTGCCAGAAGAACTTTCTTGAACTTAATGTTAGTAAGTGTCAAGCTATAACATACTCCCGTAAACGCTCACCTCTCCCTCCTCGAACATACTTTATTAACAATGAGACAGTCACAGCAGTTGACTCACTTTGTGATTTAGGTATTCTTTGTGATAAAGAACTTAATTTTAGATCTCACATTACTACATCTATTAATAGAGCTAACTCTGCACTTGGCTTCGTTAAGCGCTGGTCAAAAGAATTTTCAGACCCCTACGTTACAAAATCCCTTTACCTCACATTTGTTAGGCCCCTTCTTGAATATGCCAGCCAGGTTTGGTCACCCTCTTATAATACCCATTCCCTTCGTATCGAAGCCGTTCAACGAAGATTTCTTCGATTTGCACTTCGCGGGCTTCCCTGGCTTGTTTCGTTTCACCTCCCACCCTATGCTGATCGTCTTCAACTTATTAATCTGCAACCTCTTGATAAACGTCGCAAAGTAGCCAAGTAGCCGACATTGTATTCATTCATCAAATTTTAGCCGGTAATATTGATTGTTCTACACTTCTCCAAAAAATCTCATTGCATACTAACCCTAGAAATCTTAGATTGGTGTCTCTCTTTGATGTCAATTTTCACCGAACTAATTATGGTAGTAATGAACCATTGACACGCATGCTTCGTTCCTCCAACATTATGCAAAATTCTTTCGACTTTCACACCTCCAAACACTCTCTCAAAATGTCGCTATATTCCCAACCTTAACCCTTAACCACACAATCCCTCCACTTCTTAACCGAAAGCTCGATTCATCTTCATTTTAAGTTTTTTAAAAGTTTTTTTTTTTAATAAAAAACTGGTGGGTGGGCCTACGGGCCCAGACTAATCTTAAAATTAAAATAAAAAAAAAAAAAAAAAAAAAAAAAAAAAACCACCATAGATTTTAAGTTTAGATTTAAGTTTTGATTTAAGTTTAGATTTTAGTGCACGCTTGTAACGGATGATATTTTAAGAGCTTGAGAACTTTTAAAAAAAAAAAACGCATAAAATTTGCAAAATCTCATCGATTCTTTATTTGAAACGTTAGATTGGTCCATGACATTTACTTTTTGAAGATAATTTCATTTAAATGTTGACCGCGGCTGCGTCTTAGGTGGTCCATTCGGAAAGTCCAATTTTGGGTAACTTTTTCGAGCATTTCGGCCGGAATAGCCCGAATTTCTTCGGAAATGTTGTCTTCCAAAGCTGGAATAGTTGCTGGCTTATTTGTGTAGACTTTAGACTTGACGTAGCCCCACAAAAAATAGTCTAAAGGCGTCAAATCGCATGATCTTGGTGGCCAACTTACCGGTCCATTCCTTGAGATGAATTGTTCTCCGAAGTTTTCCCTCAAAATGGCCATAGAATCGCGAGCTGTGTGGCATGTAGCGCCATCTTGTTGAAACCACATGTCAACCAAGTTCAGTTCTTCCATTTTTGGCAACAAAAAGTTTGTTAGCATTGAACGATAGCGATCGCCATTCACCGTAACGTTGCGTCCAACAGCATCTTTGAAAAAATACGGTCCAATGATTCCACCAGCGTACAAACCACACCAAACAGTGCATTTTTCGGGATGCATGGGCAGTTCTTGAACGGCTTCTGGTTGCTCTTCACTCCAAATGCGGCAATTTTGCTTATTTACGTAGCCATTCAACCAGAAATGAGCCTCATCGCTGAACAAAATTTGTCGATAAAAAAGCGGATTTTCTGCCAACTTTTCTAGGGCCCATTCACTGAAAATTCGACGTTGTGGCAGATCGTTCGGCTTCAGTTCTTGCACGAGCTGTATTTTATACGGTTTTACACCAAGATCTTTGCGTAAAATCTTCCATGTGGTCGAATAACACAAACCCAATTGCTGCGAACGGCGACGAATCGACATTTCACGGTCTTCAGCAACACTCTCAGAAACAGACGCAATATTCTCTTCTGTACGCACTGTACGCATTCGTGTGGTTGGTTTAATGTCCAATAAAGTAAACTGAGTGCGAAACTTGGTCACAATCGCATTAATTGTTTGCTCACTTGGTCGATTATGTAGACCATAAATCGGACGTAAAGCGCGAAACACATTTCGAACCGAACACTGATTTTGGTAATAAAATTCAATGATTTGCAAGCGTTGCTCGTTAGTAAGTCTATTCATGATGAAATGTCAAAGCATACTGAGCATCTTTCTCTTTGACACCATGTCTGAAATCCCGTGTGATCTGTCAAATACTAATGCATGAAAATCCTAACCTCAAAAAAATCACCCGTTATTAAGCTAAATAAATAAATAAATCTCTGTAACGCACCGAACAATAAAAAGCATTCTCGGATATCGAAAGGCTTCCGCAAACAGTGAAAATTATTCTCACAATCGTTTTCAACAGCTCAACAACTGGTTGTTATAGCAATGCGATAGTGACAATTTCCAAAAAAAAAAAAACGCTAGCGATTTGAGACTCCTCAAACAAATTTGCAGAATATTCGATGAAGAGACAATCAGAAGGGTCAAGTGGTTCTATAGTGTAACACGATCATTTAAGTCAGTCGTATAGTTTATTTTTCAAGACACTACATCCGCTGGCTTCAAGCAAGTCGAAATTCACATCCACTCAGGTATTCTTCGAGTTCCAAACCAACATCTCCAAATCCAAACTTGAGACTTTTAAGCATGGTTTTAAAACTCCCAGACGGATCTACAACAGTTGATATAATTCAATCCACACTCAAGAAATCTGCTTAAAAACGACAGTTGGGCACTTCATCGTTTTGATCGATTGGTGAAAAGAAATACCGGGCTGAACCAACAAACAAATATATTAATCTACAAACAAATCCTTCAACCACTGATTAGCTACAGCTTTGCGATTTTAAACACTATCTTCAAGACAGCCATGAAGGAGCTTCACGTTTTCGTATAGGGAATATACTAAAGATTGAAAGATGACTGGAAAGACCATCTTTAGTCAGAACCAAGAAGTTTATTTCTGATTTAAACCAGGATCAATCTATAACCATGGCTGAAGGCCAAATCCAAGGTCAAAAGTGAACAACCGATACTGCACAACTTAAGGACAAAAGTCAACCAAATTTAGGTCAATTCACTAAGAGGTGTATGACCACTTATCAATCAACGAAGATCATTTGCATCCATCGGTCAAAAGGATGTACTCAAGCGCTAGTTGTGTCAATGAGCTCGTTTTGCTTGTAACAAAAATTATACACAAAACAATAAACTCAAACCAAACAACATATAAGAATCTAAAATATCCATTGGTTTTGATTATCTGAATATTAAAATGGGAGGAAAATATAGAGTCGGGCATTCCACATTCGTGTAGTGCGGCTGAAGAAAGGAATTTAACCGTACGTCCGAAATTGGACTCAAGACTAATCTGATGGGCATTCCCTGAAGTGAAATTGCTTAAGGGGAGGAATGCAACTGGCTATTTCACTAGAACACTGTTTATAAAAATAACAGTAAAATAATGAATGACAAGAATCATTGCGACAGTGCTCGAGAGATTCAAATTTTTCTGTTATAATTCTATCAGCTTTCATTTTTAAAGCTATTTTTTGGATTCTATTCAAGAGACTCCAGTGTGATATTGGAGCTCCTGCCCAAATATGGGAATTGAACTCGAGATTTGGAAGAATATAAGCCTTCTAGATTATAGCCAGATCAGAGAGGAACAAAATTTCTTGCAACGTCGAAAGAAACACTTAGTAGCATTTTTGGGCAACGTCGTCGTCATTCCAAATAATGTGGTCTGTGATGCATAAACCGAGAACTGAGAGCTGTTCGGTTTCCTCAATACAAGTGCCTTTCTAGGAAAGAGGCACAGGGGGTGGGTTGCCACTTTAACGACAGAAGACAGCATTGAGTATTTGAAACATTACATTAAATTGAGTATTTGAAACATTAAATTCTACACGGCCAATACGAAATAAAACGATCACAAGTCAAAAATACGATGTGGTGCCATTCACACGCGATTCTATTCTTGGTCTTTCAACGCCTTTTATTCTCAGAAACGGCGGGTCAATAAGTCCGTGACTTTGTGAATTTCTGACCTCTTTACTGAAACAGTAACACTGCTCCTGTCAACAGGCATCTGTCAAAATTTAAACTTGCTGCGTCAGTTAGTTTGTGTTTGACAGCTATTTTTATCAGACTACTCACTAATTTGAGGAGAAAATGGAAAAAAGTGAATTTCGTGTGCTTATTAAGCATTATTTCTTGCGAAAAAAAACCATTACCGAGACCAAGGCTTAGCTTGATAAATACTATGGGGACTCTGCACCATCGATTTAAATGGTAAAAAAGTGGTTTACTGAATTTCGTTGTGGCCGTACAAGCACTGAAGATGCCGAACGTCCTGGACGCCCAGTTGAGGTCTCTACACCCGAAACAATCGAAAAAATTCACGATATGGTGTTGGCCGACCGAAGATTGAAAGTGCGAGAGATTGTGGAAGCCGTAGGGATCTCGTATGGCTCAGTGGTTTCAATTTTGAATGATCACTTGGGCATGAGAAAGCTTTCCGCAAGATGGGTGCCGCGTTTGCTCACAGTCGACCACAAACGCAATCGTGTAACAACTTCACAGGAAGGTTTGGCGTTGTTTAATTGCAATATGGAGGAGTTTTTGCGCCGTTCTGTAACCGTGGACGAAACATGGATCCATCACAACACACCAGAGACCAAACAACAGTCAAAACAGTGGGTTTCTAAGGGTGAATCGGCGCCAAAGAAGGCCAAGGTGGGTTTGTCAGCCAATAAAGTTATGGCGACTGTTTTTTGGGATGCACGCGGGATAATCTACATTGACTACCTTCAAAAGGGAAGAACAATCAATGGGAAATATTATGCCAACTTATTGGACCGATTCAATGACGATTTGAAAAAAAAAACCCGACCTCATTTGGCCAAGAAAAAAGTTCTTTTCCACCAAGACAATGCAATGGTGCACACATGTGCAGTTGCCATGGCAAAAATCCATGAATTGGGCTATGAATTGCTCCCTCATCCACCCTATTCTCCAGATTTGTCTCCGAGCGACTACTTCTTGTTCCCAAACCTGAAGAAATGGCTTGGTGGAAAAAGATTTGACTCCAATGATGAAGTCATGTCGCAAACAAAGGCCTATTTTGAGGACCTCGACAAATCATTTTTTTTGGAAGGGATAAAAAAATTGGAGAAGCGTTGGACAAAGTGTATAGAGCTCAAGGGAGACTACGTTGAAAAATTAAATTATTTTTTTATCAAAAAATCTGTGTTTTATTCCAAAAGTCACGGACTTATTGACCCGCCCTCGTACTCTCCTGCATCCTAGTAAAATTGATTTTAGTTTCATTCCGAAATATTGTGAATTCTAATTGATATCATCACTCATCAGATCCCAAGAGAGATGCATCTTGTCGATACCCACATTTCTATTTCTCAAATTCAAATTCAATAATCAAAATTATAATTTTGCAAATTTAACATTAATTTGCAAGTAAATAAAAGTTTAAATTATATTCTCAATTGATATGAGTGGGGTTTTCGCAACGTTTGAGGAAATTGATGATAATCTGCACTTTTTGGAAGTTGGAACCCGACTTATAGAAATTGAGCTGGAAAGTAAATTTTTGTTGATTCGAATTCTCAAAAGCCTCGAGATTATTCCGAACCGGAAGTCAATATTGTACCAAATAATTCAAACAATTCATAAACACCCCAAAATCTCAATTTATACAAAAAATCAATATCTCTCCATTTTGTGTTGCCAAAGTGGTGCAAAAGCCATCAAGTTGAATTTTAAAAAAAATTCCAGTGAAAGTATTAAGTCAAAATATTAGAGAAATTTATGACGAACGCTAATGTTTTAATTTAGAATCAATTCTATTCTTGAAAGATTATGAGAAATGACCCTTTCTGTCCTTTGCATATGCAATGACGAAAATACATTTTATTCATCAGGGGCCAATTGCACCAACTACAAATTACAAGTACAAATTTGTGATTAAAAAAAATTACATATGAAAAAAACTCGATTTTTGCAAATTTGTTGGAAAAATGCTTGTAATCACAATTTTGTAAGATGGTGCAATAGGTCCCAGAAAGTACAAATGTGTATGCTAATGAAGACAAAAATATTGAATTATTCAAAACTGAATTTTCTGGTATGCCCCCGTTGGATTTATATTAGTCTAATCAACCAGCATTTTGATGTGATATAGTAAGATGCCATGAATCGATATCCTTTTCACAGTATCAAGTCCTATTTACATGTCTGTAATAACAGTACAATAGAAAGTTTGGTAATGTAACAACGCTAAACAATATGCTAAATGAAAGATTTATGCAGTTTGAAATATTTTCAAATCATCTTTCAATAGGTGAACAGATACCATACTATGGACTTTATTCTACTGAAATGGAAAACCCATTCGTTTTGGGTATACGTATTGAAACTAGAGGTTGAATGAAGGATACTTGATTAAATTAATTCCGTAAGGTGGTACAGGTTGAAGGGACTCCTCGGAATTCTGTTTGAGGTAAATGTTGCATTGAGATTACTTTTGAAAATCGATATACCGACCAAGCCCACTGTTACTTTGGAAGGAGATGTACTGACCACTTGTATTATTGCATAAAATATACTTTGTTTTTCGTTAAAAAATATCGAAGGGAACTTCTGTAACGCAACTCGAGTTTATAACGTTGGTTGTAGACTAATTGTTGCGATGGAAATCTCATATTCAATCTGGGATTCAACGGGAAGAAAATCTCAATAAAGTGTTTCGTTTCAATGACTTCAAATAAAAAAATCATCAAAATAGAAAAAAAAAATAGAAAATCATCAAAATGCGATGTTGCTTGTGTTTCAGACAAACTGTTTCTTTCCTTCAAGATATACAATAACCCGCCTTATCCAAAATGTTGCTATGCAAAACCCATTCCAACAAAAATCCATAAGCAATCTTTTCACAACTGGGTATATAGTACGAGTATTACATAAACGAAACGAAAACCGAACGTGAGTTTTTAGGGAACTACCAATTTTTACTTGCGATAGGTACTATAGGGCAAATTCTGCATTTGGAAAAAAAATCGAACTCGAGATGATAGAGAACACGAAAATATTGGGCCTGGCAATTCCGCCTGTCTGTATGTATGTATGTATGTACCTCGATCTGAAGCCTAAACGTTTGGGAAAAATTTTTACTAACGGTACCTGTCATATAAATGTTTTTTTAGTGATTTTGACTAGATTTTTTGTAAAGGAGCTACTTTCAATTTAAAAAAATGTTAGCGCAAAATTTTAACTTAGTTTAGTTACTAAGTTAAAAAGAACATTTTGATAATTTTAAAACGATTTTAGCATCCTACTATCTCTTATCATTTTACTAAAGTTCAAATCATAAAATGGCTTCTTTAACTTTAAGTAATTTGCTAAATCTATATGGAATATGTCATTTTTCTTAAAAAAATTATGTTTTTTATGATTCGTGAGCTAATTGTTTTAAAAAGTAAATAAAATAATATAAAATGTTTTCGGAAGACGAAAATTTTGATATAATATATGATGTATAATATGTATGTTTGAAGACTCAGCTTTGTGAGGTAAGTGTGATTTTTTAAGTTCCAAGCAAATCCTTTTGAAGAGCTGGACGATTGAGAATTTTACTCCAGGTAAAGGTTTGATAAGACAACAGTTTGGTTCTTCGTTGAAAACCTAAACATCCAAGACCGAATTACAAGAATGGGCTTCCGATTTCACGAGAATTTCAAGTACTGTTTACATTACACCTCTTTGAGAGATACATTCATATATCCATCAGGTTGATGCTGGAAAGTTAACTTCCTGATGGAACACAAAGCATATATCTGCATATATACAACAATTAATCGTATTGATAAATTGCATGGAATGGTCCAGTCTATAGTGGCGAAAATAATAAAAAAAACATTTCGAAAAAGGTTGTCACAAACAAACAAATAACAAAACAAATTATTATAGGTTGTCACTTTTGAATTTTTTTTTCAAAAATCAATATATCAAAACGTGTGAACTATTATTTTTGAAGATTATTTCTAAAATCTATGGCGCAAAATTTTAATTGAATTAGTACGATGCTTAAGCTGTTTTAGTATGATACTAGGTTAAAACAACGAATTTGTAAATTTTAGTCGAATACAGCATCATACTTTCTCTACCCTTTTATTAAAGTTAAAATCATCGAATACCTATTTTATTTTTTTAGTATCGTTCTAGCTTCATATGACTCTTTGACATTTGCAAACATCAAAAAAGGTTCGTGTACTTAATTTTTTACACGAAATGTCATTGTTTTAGGTGTGTTCAGAAGCAATTTATTAAGAAAATTCTTTTAGTACGATACTAGTTCGAAAATTTTTAAAATTAAGAATGAGATAGTAAACTACTATAAAGTTAACAAATTTTTAAGTAGTATCATACTAATACCTTAATAATGGGCTGTTTAATAATTGAATTTCGCTCTTCAATGAGCTTAGCAACTTTCTAAAACAGGGTAATAATTGAAAAGTAAAATTGTGCCATATGAACTGAACATTCACCGAATGCCCATTGTGAACTGTTCCGTATGATTGGTTCCTATATTACTTCTGCTCCACATTTCCAAAGAATTCAAGAGACCAGAAGTATATTTTTCCTACTTTTAACGGAATCAAGCAACCGATACTTAATCGAACTCTGTTCCGAATTGAATATATCACTCACTCTCTTTTTTGTGCACCTCATCAATAAGTTCGCACCTAGATGAAGAGTCTATAATTTTGCTCTGGCTTCAAAGCAACAACTCCCTTGACTCTCCACCGCAGGTGCGGATATATAATATTTGCTTTCAAATTGGAAACATTGCGGATGTGGCATTAAACCAGACCACAACAGTTCAGTTCAGGCATTAAACGAAAATTATCACTCCTGCCAAAGTGGTAGTTAAGAGAAGTTCCAGCAGCAGTGCCGATGCGGAGCGACGGATGACGGTGGCGGCACTGCGGCGCAGCGCGGCTGTTCTCCAGTTGTACTCCACCCATCAACGGATGCATTATTGGGCGGTACCCAGGAGTACCTCATTCGGTAATAATTTCTGCGATTGAATGAACGCGAATGAGCTTACCTGCCTCGATTTGCCGGGATGTGAGCTAAAAGTTATGTGGCATGTGCTGAAATTGCGCTCAACACACTACAGAAATTGGGGCTCCTCCGTGTGCTTCATGGGCTCTTTGGGAATAACATTGCAATGGCAGAAGGCTGCTTTATGCCTTTTCTTATTGATAACCTGTGATTATCAATAATTCTTTTTTCCTCAAATTGTATTTGCCTCATCCAGTTCAGTTTCGATTCAGATTGGAGAGGAATGCGAGTGCCTGGAGGCGAGATTTGGTTTATACAGTGCTGCGGCCGGCAATAGCAGCAGGATTGGGCATAATTAGGGGCACAAGTGCAGCAGAGTTACTACATGTAGGTACACTGTGTTGGAAAGGTTGTGATTTGATTTCAAATTCTAATAATAGAGACTGCAGTTGTTCTGAAAGTGTTCTATGGGACCAAAAGCTAAAGTTTGGTTACTTCCGTTTGCTTCGAGCAATAAGAAGTTTTTTTTTTTATGATATGCACCATATGGATAATTGATTGTGGCCAAATAATGTTTTTTTCATTATCGACAACAGGAAATTTATTTCTTATACAGTGGGGCGAGACATCCTTATTCAGTCCTTATTCCGAATTCCCCCCCCCCCCCCCCAAAACGTACTTTTTTAATGAATCGATAAAAAATAAAATGCACGACTGGGTCGCACGAACTTGCTCCTATTTAAAAGACTAAGAATTTCAAAAATGAATGTTATTAGAGAAACTGTTCTTAAGCATAAAATTCATTTTTTAAATGACTAAAAAAAACTTCTTTAGTAGTTAAAGGTAAGAATAGGATGCCATTTGATTCAAGCAAATATAGATTTATGCAAGAACAAAAATTATAAGTCTTTGTAGTGGTTTCTTAAAAAATAAGGTTTTATATAAGAAAATTTTAAAACATTTTTAAGAAAAAATGTTGGTACGCCAATTTGAAGTTTTTATTATTGTATGAATAAAAATTAAATTTGCAAATAAAAGTATTGAGCCGTTTTCGAGACATTGAATTTTCAAAAAACAAAAAATTGATTTTTTTTTTCAAAATTCAAAAAAAAATATTTTTCTTAAAGTTTTGAAATGCAATGATTTTTAAACTTTGTAGAAGCTTCTTTCTACGAAATTTCATTAAAATCCGTTATGCTGATAATGATAAATTCAAAATTTTAGAAAATCGTGCTACGGTAGGTACAGTCAGTAATATCTTGTTTTCAAAATTTTTTTTATTAAATTACAGATATTAAAAAATAATAGAAAGAAAGAAAAATTAAGCTAAATTCTCGGAACTGTTTTCGAGAAAAATACGATTTTCGAAAACCATTTTTTAACATTTGTATGGAGGGTACCGTTGTTTTTAGGTAAAATGAATTTATTTTGCTCATATATTGTAGATTATTTTTCCAAACTTTTATTTATCAAGTTTTAACAAAAAATCGAGCATGGGGTTCGAAATATTGAGTTTTCAAAAAAAAAATTTGAAAGTTTTTTTAAAAATACAAAAAAATTGTTTTGGAAAATTTGAATACACAATAATATTCAAACTGCTGGGAAGCTTTAGCATAAAAAAAATTAACAAAATCGGAGGTACCGTTTTTGAGAAAATCAAAAACAAAAAAAATGGTCCCAAGGGGGGTACCAAAACTACTCATTTTTTTGAAAAATTTTTTCGACCATTAACTAGGTTTAACTAAATTAAATTTTTTGAGAAAAAGAAATATTTATAAAATTTCGGAAAAAAATGGTATGGCAGGTACCGTTATTTTTGGTCATAAAAAATCAAATCAAAAAATATCCGGGGGTAAAAAATCAAAACCCATATCTACCAAGTTTGAAGAAAATCGTCCGAGCCGTTTAGCTGTAATCGAACAGACAGGCAGACAGAATTGCCAGACCCACTTTTTTTGTCTTCGCTATCATCGCAATGTCAACTTTGATCAAAATCTCGAGTTCGATTTTTTTTACGAATGCATAACTTGCCTTATAGTACCTATAAGTCGCAAGTAAAAAGTGTGCTGTTGATAAAAAACATCAAATTATGGAGGAGAAACCCTTTTTTATGGTAAAAAAGTGAAGTACTTATAAAAAAATTAATATAGGCCATAGGGTAAATTCAAAGTTTCTTCAAATCCAGATTCTGTAAATGCAAAAGAAACCTTGCATACACCCAACCTCGCTCCTACCCCAAATCCTATAGTGTGTCCAAGCAGGGGGGTTGCAGGGGGGCAGCATGCCCCCATACATATCTCACTATTTATATGCCGTAATGCGTAAGCAAAAAAAGCAAATATCCCATAATAAAAAAGTAGTTTTAGTTATAGTACTGTGGGTGGTCCGCTTATACTTCACTTTTTTACCATAAAAAAGTGTTTCTCCTCCATAATTTGATGTTTTTTATCAACAGCAAACACTTTTTAATCGATTCGTTAAAAACGAAGTTCATTTTGGTGTGGGGGGTGGGGGAATTCCGAATAAGGTTCCCTTATTGAAATCAAAAAATGTCATGTCTTCAATTGTTCTCATGAGCTATAGATTGGCACTGGAGGTAGACTTTTTCTGATCACAGATACCAGAACCTTACAAATATCGGGGTGTAATTTTCTTGGATAAAATCGCCAAAACTTCCAACAATAAGGTTTAAATTCAATAATGAAATGATAAAGTTGTTATACAAAATTTCGAAAGTAAATTGTTTTCGATAGGTATCAACCTTTTATTGCGTGCAAAAACCGCTTATTTTAATGGTACGTGCGTTGTAATCTCTAACAACAAAAGTCTGGCAACGAATCCACAACCATTTAAACAAATTTCCGAGGAAGCGCCAAATCGTCCAAGAATTTTTCTTGTCACGATAAAACGCTTCTCGCACGGCAACCACTAAGAAGCCTTTCAGATTCGGCATAAACAGGAATGGTATCTTTAAAGCACTATAGCCTCTGGTTTTAACAAGTCTAACGACATCAAATTTATTTATTTATTGAGTGCTGAACTATAAAGTGATTCTTAGTGAGAAAAATAAATTGTTGTACGAAGTTAATAAAATTATATCTACTTGTGCGTAAGAAGAACTTCTTAGAACTACAACTGCTTCGTTAAGGTTAAACTCTGGAATTTTTGCTTTATCTGTTTGAGGTACAAGCGGCTGTGTGTCTGGCAAGGAAAACAACGACACTCACGGTAATATGAATTTTAGCTACAAAAATGGTTCCATAATAAGCTTGCCAGATAAAACGGAAATTATATTTTTTCAAGCGCATCTAACTATATACATACATATGTACGTCAGTGTTGGTCCGTTTATTTGAAAAATCCAACCAATTAGAAAATCCAAATCAATAAGAAAAATCCGTTATTTCACAAGTCATTTTTTTCTCCAGTTTTCTAAATAAAAGGGCCATTCACTACAGTAATCCCCGCTTAGTTGCGCCTCGCTTAATTGAACATCCCGCTTAATTGACCGAAAAAGTTGCATTGCAAAATTTCCCGTATTAGTAGCATAGCTTTTTAGATGGTTAATTGAACCCCGCTTAATTGAATTACTCGGTTAATTGAACTTTAAAATATGCACCCAAAAAAAAAAATATATGGACATTTTTCGGATAATTGGACGTACAAAAAAATTATAATGAAACAAATATTAGAAATATTTTATTACTTAACCTACGTCTGAAGTGTTGTTTTTAAAAGACAGGTATCATTCAAGATGAAGAGCCGAAATTTTAAAAACGGTTTAAGAAAAAGAAGAAGTTGAAGCCATATTACCATCGACTTTCGAAATTCTTCAGGACATTGCAATTCTATGTTTATATTTCTTACCAATAAATAAATTTACAGTTGAGCTGAAAAACAAGAAGACATTGTTCAAAACAAAACAATCAATCAAAATCAAATCACAAATTTTTTCAAACCAATATATGCAAATAACCATTATGAGCCTTTCGGGGTACATACCTACTATTGTATTTATTATTTTTTGTGTCCTTTTCGAAGCTAAAAGTTACTTTTTTTTAAGAATAATTTATTTCTGTTTCATAGTTTTAATTATGTATGTATGTTTATTTTTTAAATAAAACGTGTTCAAATATTTTTGTGTGTGTATTCTTTTTCAGTTTTTTTAAGGTTTTCGTAAGTTGACAATGTAATGTTCATAGTAAATTTCTGGGATGAATATTTTAATTTTTAGTTGACCGACTCGTGCAATTATACGGGTTTCGTTTAATTGAACAGGTCCGTCAATTAAGCGGGGTTTCGTTAATTGAACCACCCGGATAATTGACCGAAAAATCTGACAAAATGGTCAGTGCAATTAAGCGGGGAATACTATATAGTAAATCCAAAATCTTCAATTCACTTGAGACTGAAATTTTATTCACATTATTTTTATTGATGAATTATTTCAAATTTTGTAAGGATACAAATAGCAAGATTACGGTAAAAACAAATTACACTTTAAAAATTAAGATTCAGAATAAACGTCCTTAGCATTTTATTTTCATCTTGTAATTTTGCATCTGGCATTCTCAACAACAGATAATGGTTGTCACTCATTGTATTTTTGCTTACGAATTATAACTTCTATGAGACAAGTTATGAATTTGTAAAAAGAATCAAACTCAAAGTTGACATTACGATGATAGCGAAAACGAAAAAGTGGATCTCGAAATTCTGTCTGTTTGTCTGTGTCTTTTCAACTACCGCCTAAACGGTTCGGCCCATGTGGTAGATAGTACCTATTCTTAATTTTTCCCCACATTTTTTCTTTTTTTTTTTTAAGACCAACAATAACTGTACCTGCAATACGAATTTTTTTTGACATTTTTAATAATTTTTTTTCTCAAAAACTGTTCCACAGATTTAAAAAAAAAATAAAAAAATATTATTTAGTAAGATCTAGGTAATGCTTGAAAAGCGATTTCAGAAAAATGTATATTAATGGGGTCCGATGAGGTACCTTGGAACCATTTTTTTGTTTTTGATTTTCTCAAAAACTGTACCTACAACCGATTTTGATAATTTTTTTTTATGCTAAAGCTCCTCAAAAGTATTAACAAATTTTCAAAAAAAAAATTTTTTGGATTTAAAAAAAATTTTCAATTGTTCGATTTTCTTAAACTTGATAAATAAAAGTTTCTTAATTTTTGTGATGTGAGAAAAAAATATTTTATCTAAGAATAACGGTACCCACCACCCACAATTGTTAAAAATGGTTTTCATAAATCGTATTTTTCTAAAAACGGCGCCTAAAATTTTAATAAAATTTTTTTCTCTCCATTAATTTTACAATCTATAAATTTGATAAATTTAAAAAAAATATTATTTTTATAGAAAATTAGAAAATTTAGAAATTTAAGTTTTAATACCAAAATTTTTCATATTGAATAAAAATCTTATTTAAAAAAATCTCAGCTATTTCACTATTTAATTGGTTTTAAGTATTGTTCCACCGTTGAAATATTTCCAATAATAAAAAAACGAGTCCAAGTCTTGATGATTGGTACCCAAAATCAAGCCAAGTAGACTTAAAGGATATTTTTCGATTGTGTTTGAACAAAGCGATGCACAAAATTAAAATAATTAAATGTTAGAAAATAATCTTGCTTTTGAGCTTCTTGTCCGATCGATGTTTTAGTGTTTTTGTTGACGGTGGTGTTCCATCATTAGTGAAATTAAATTTTTGTGTCCCACAAGGTTCCGTTCTTGGCCCATCATCGTACAATCTATACACATCGGATGTCCTAAAAATATCGTAATGTGAATCAGCTCTCAATATTGAGAGGAGCCTAAGTCGGGCTGTTGAAATATTGCAAGAATATTTTAGTAAATGAAAAATTAAATTGAATGATGACAAATTTCAAGCAATCTTGTTCTCACAAAAAAGAAAGTCTTGTTTCCTTCCTAGTAGCCAACGTAAAATGGGGAAAGATCCGTAAAATATTAAGGATACATCTCGTAATTAAACTTACATTTATATATAAACAGCACTTTAAAGAAAATAAGCATAGCTATTAAACTGATGTGTCCATTCATTAACCGCAATTCTACTCACAATAATGAAAATAAAATAATAATATTCAAGGTTATATTCCAAGCAATATTACTTTATGGATGTCCTGCAGTGGCGTGGCTTCCATATAACACGATTCCTATCGTCTTCCCTTTTAGAAAATCCACAAATTACACAATCTACTAAATAAAAACATCGAATAAGTTTAAGTTATCCATTCTGTCTCTCGTTGGTATCTTATATTTTATCCAAACACATTCCACAATCCACAACCAACATTAATCAAGAGAGTCACAAAAATATTCTGAAAAAAATACTTTTCAATTACCGTCTTATTTATTTGTTTTATATCCCTTTCTTTCCCAAGCATAGTTTTTCGGATCCGCTTTTATATTCAAAAAATAAGATGCTACATTCCGTCTTATAAAATTTTCGACGTATACCAGTGGGAGTTGGAATTATTTGTATTTTATTCTCCCTCAATTCAATACATAAATGTTAAAAAAAGAGCCAAGTTCTTCTATACAAAAACCTTTGTGTAACAAGTCAGCCGTGAAAAGTAGTGAGATCTAAAAGTACGCCAAGTTCTTACTTCATGAAAGTTTAATAGCGAATATTTAAAGTAGAATAATAATGAAACAGCTACAATGAAATAGAGAAATTTTATTATTTAATGATTACTGACTAAAATTAGATGGGTTCACTTGTCAAGTTTTTAAAACCTTTCGACTTGTGCATAAAAAAAACTTGCGAAGTAAGCCCATAAAATTTTGGTCAGTAATCTTTAAATAATAAAATTTTTCTATTACATTGTAGCTGTTTCAATATTATTCTACTTTAAATATTCGATATTCAACCTTCATGAAGTAAGAATTTGGCGTACTTTTAGATCTCACTACTTTTCACGGCTGACTTGTTACACAAAGGTTTTTGTATAGAAGAACTTGGCTCTTTTTTTAACATTAATGTTTTTGGTCTGATCTCACTCCTTTTTGCAAAGATTTTAATATTTTGCCATGTCAAAATTTCGAAAGATACTGAATGATAGACTCGTGGACTCTACCTGGTGCCGTGAAATAAGGCCAAGAGAAATAAGGCCAAGTGAAATAAGGCCAACTTTTAAAAATTGGCCTTATTGCACTTTGATAAAGTGAAATAAGGCCAATTTTCAGCAGTTGGTCTTATTGCACTTTTAAAAAGTGAAGTAAGGCCAAATTGGTCTTATTTCACTTTTAACAGTTGCTTTTATTGCACTTTGACAAAGCGAAATAAGGCCGAACTGCATTTTTATATTTATTTCATAAAAAAAATTTGGCCTTATGTCACTTTACAAAATCGACATAAGGCCTTATGTCGCTTTTACAAAGTGACATAAGGCCACATCTGTTTGTGACTTAAGGCCAAGCATAAAATGTTTCGTTAAAAATAAAAAAAGTAGTTTTTGCCGTTAGATTCGTATAATACATAATTGATTATCGGGGGCCGACGTTCTTGGTTTCTTGAATAAATGTACCTTGGGTGGCCCGCTTCGCGGGTTTTCAGGATTTTAACTCCCTTTTCGGGGCTTACACCCGCTCACGCAACTCCGTTGCTCCGCTTAGTGTATGTTCAGTCGCCAGGCAGGCGCCTGTAGCAACAGTTTTGTATTTTACATTAATTGAGGTAAACAACTAACAGTTATGTACTGTTGCCCAAGAAAAACTGTTGCTACAGGCGCCTGCCTCACTGCCTGGCGACTGAACATACCCTAAGCGGAGCAACGGAGTTGTGTGAGCGGGTGTAAGCCCCGAAAAGCGAGTTAAAATCTTGAAAACCCGCGGAGCGGGCCACCCAAAGTACTGTTGCCCAAGAAAACCAAGTGACATAAGGCCAAGTATTCAAATTTGGTCTTATGTCACTTGGCCTAATGTCACGGCACCACATTCAAATGCTCTTATTACGCTTTCAAAAAGTGAAATAAGACCAATTTGGTCTTAATTCTCAAAATCATTTGGCCTTATTTCACTTTGTCAAAGTGAAATAAGACCAACTACTGAAAATTGGCCTTATTTCACTTTATCAAATTTTGAAAGTTGGCCTTATTTCACTTGGTCTTATTTCACGGCACCACTCTACCTACTAAAACCAACTTAGTTTATAGCTTCCTATTTCTTTTGGTATATTTTCTTTTTGTTATTGATTGTTTTGATTTGCGCTTCAATTATTTCTTCTTGTCCTGGCAAGATACCTAAAACTAACATACCTACCTTAATTACGTGTTCCATATAAATTAAACATTTTCTCAGAAAGTGGGTGGATACCACGCCCCCTGAATAGAAAACTCCAATTCTTATTTTTGGTCCTTTATATGCTATTTGAGCCCTACCCTTCTACCAAATTTCAGTGTTCTACTGCAATCGCAAGTGTGCCATATATAATTTACATCAGTTCTGTGAAACTGTGCGGATACGACGCCCCTGAATGGAAAACTTCAAATTTTATTTTTTTATTTGTACGCAATTTAAGTCTTACCACTTTACCGAATTTCATCGTTTTACAGCAGTCGGAAGTGCTCCATTCAACCAACACCAATTGAGAAAGTGGGCGGATACCACGCCTCATGAATGTAAAACCTCAAATTTTCGATTTTTTTCTCTACTTGCATGACAAGACCTACCGTTTTGCAAAATTACAAGATTCTACGATGTCGGGAAGTGCTCCATAATTTTGATGATCTGTCAGTCAGTCAGTTACGGTTTTTGTGATTTTTCTGACTACATTGGTACTGAAGATAGGGAGGGGTCAAAAGTCGCCTGAGTTTGTTCCTGTAAAAAGGATGTAGTGCCAGAACTTGGCTGGGCACTACAGTGCCCTTTGATTTCAAAGAGATATTCGTTACTTACTTCGCGATAAACACGTTTTTCTTTGATTCCTTGAAATTAAAAAAAAAAAAAGTGAAAATATAAAACGAAACAAAATGGTAAGTTTTAATAATACAAAATTAGTTTTTTAAGTGTTATACGTTTTTGTCACATTAAGTAAGTTTTGTTGAGAGTATAGGGCTTAAATATTTGGAAAAACAAATTGAAATCAGCATTTTAAAAGACAAATAAACCCACCGCAATATTTGATGTAACGTAACAGATCAAGAACCTTAAAAGTTTATTTTCCCAGCTTCTATTATATCAACATATGTATTAATAAAACCATATTTTCTCCGAGTAGTTTAAGTCTATTTTAAAAATAAAATAATAATTTTGTTGGTTAGTAAATAATGCCGTTGTTTAGAACAGAAAACAGTTTGTAACGTAACAGTCTTTTTTCGTTTCAAATTAATAAATTGTAACTATGTTGATTTCATAACCTCAATCATACTTCTAATGTTTAAGGAAAACTTAGTAAGACCCAAAAGAACAAAAATTATATAAACAATTTCAAAGGGACGGAGAAGTTTGAAGAGTTCAAAAAAAAGAGAGAAGCGGCCCAGAAAGAGAGGAGGAAGAAGATGAAAAAGGTTGAAAATAATATGCCAATTACAAAATTAAAAAATATAGTTGAAAAACGGCGTGCAGCAATTAAAGAAAGAGTAAAAATGCATAAACAAAAATCAAAATTAAATAAAAATGTTGCTGCAAATGAAATAATCAGTGAGAAAAGTGCCAGTGAATTGAAGACAGCTTTTGAATCCACCCAAGCACTTGGAAAAGCTGTCAATAAGACAATGAAATCGCTGACTATTTCTGAAAATCGTAAAACGGCGGTTATAGCCAAGATTGTTGAAGGCATGGATGATAGTTATCGAAATGAACCTGTCAACATTATTTCACCATCTCAGACCCCGAAGAAAAATTGTATTAACTCCGAGCTTGTCACAGAAATAGAAAAATTTTATGTACGAGATGACATTTCCAGAATTTCACCGAAAGTAAAACATGTGAAGGAATACAATAATGTAGAAACTGGAGAAAAACAGCTTATAGATAGATAGATAGATAGATAGATAGATAAGTTTTATTCATGAGAAAAAAAATTTTATACAATGTATTGAGTATTGAACATGAATAAATTAAGACATGACAAAGTTTGTCGTTTGTCTGTAGTATACAATATTATGAGATATAATTCATTTTTAATTTATAAACATTAATTTGCTTTTAAACTGATACATTTTCGAAAATAATTGTAATATTACTAATTTTAAAACAATTTTCGTGGACTTTGAGTTTAGTTAAAACAGAATGACTTTTACTTTAGTTAAAACGGAATGACTTTTAGTTTCGTTAAAACGGAGTAACTTTTAGTTTAGTTAAAACAAAAATTATAATTTTAATTAAAACTAAAACATACATTATGGCATAGTTAGATAAAAACTTTCGGTGATTATCCTTGTCCTATAAGCAAAGGCTTTACTATAATAGTTGAATAGAAGCTGCCAGTCGAAACCATTTAGATAACTCTTTACTTCCTCTATGAGTAGAACGTTTTTACCAAAGTAGCGACGCCTTATTTCTTTGAGCACGGGACAAACTCCAATAAAATGAAGGATGTCTTCCCTCTCTTGCAGATTACATAAACTACAGTTACCCGTCGTTCGATGTGGAGTAAAGTTTAGTTTGATAAGTTCGCCTCTAATTTTGAAGATGGTCCCTATGTTGTAGCACGAGAAACAGCTTTTAAAATAGTTATTTTCATTAAGATTGTAGTTGATTAATGAATAATACTTTCGCTCTGTTGAACTGCGAGCTTTTTCGATAAAGGCATATATTTCATTTTCATCAGTCAGCTGGATTATTTCATAAAAGATCTTTTTCCATTGGTTTGAGTTAGCTTCTGACAAGTTAATCGTTATTCCACAGTTTCCGGCAAGTTTAACCCAATTTTTGACGAAGAGAGTTTTCTTTTGCAGTGCATACTTAAGAATCTTCTTCGGAAGTCTTGATTCTTCCATATTTACCACCCTTAATAAGTAATGTGCATGTAGTTTAAGAGCAGAAATAAACATTTTTGGCAACCCCGACTCCAGGTAATACATATATTTTGGCGTGTTTAATGGAAGGTAAAAGATTTTCCTTAGAAAGAACCGTATCAGGCTTTCCGTTTCCTCGTGTCGTTCTATCCCCCAAACTTGTGCACCATAAAACAAAATAGACTTGGCTGTAGCATTAAATACACTATATTTGGAGCTGATAGTTATTAAATTGTTGCTGAAAATTTTTTTCCAATTTTGGCATATTGCTGATTTCGCCTTATCAACTTTATTTTGTAGATGGTTTTCCATTTTTAAATTGAACGACAATTCCATTCCGAGATAGGTATATTTTTTTACTACTTCTAGCTTACGTTCGCCATATTTCCAATTTTCACCGCTTGCAATTCTTCCGCACCCTTTTTGGAAAATTATAACCTTTGATTTTTCAACATTTACCTCCAGGCCCCATATTAAGCAATACTGATAGAGCTTATTTATCATCAGTTGCAGTGAAGATGGTGATTCGGCAAGAATAACTATGTCATCCGCGTACATGATAACCTTTACCTTTGTGTTGTCAATATCAAAAAGACACATGCTTTTGACGGTCAAAGAAGCATTCACATTTTTTAATGAAGAAGGAAAGACATCTGGGAAAGGTATTAAAACAGAACTCTATTACTTTAAGTTATTTTTTTTGTGGTAGTGCAAAGCTTTACTTCTCTTTTTTTCTTTCCCCAGATGGTTGTGGACTCACCTTATTTGGACAACATCGACCGCAAGTCATGTAAAACTAAATAAGGATCTTTCTCATAACATGTGCATGTGTTCTTATCATGCTAATTTCATTGAAGGTGTCGCTGCTCTTCATAAATCTGTGCCGTCAATACCTACGTATCATGCGATAGATTTGTTCAACAATTTTTGTGTAAGATTACCAACAAAGATTGTTGGTTTCTTAATTGCGATAAGTGTAATGGAATATCCATTGAACGACTGAAGGATACTATTGGTGGAGTAGCACTTAATACTCCCGTGACATGGATTGTTTGGCGAAAAATTGATGTTTCAAAACGAACCGAAAAGTTTAAAGAATCTGGAATATTGCAAAACTTACTTCTTCACATAAAAGATTTATCGCCACAATTTTTGCGCCATAGTTACGTGAAACGAGAGCAGTCAGATATTTTCAACAAATACGATCGACCGAGAGCATCAAATGATCTGTTTTATGAGGAAGGTATGCTACAAATTGATTTTGCCGAAAATTTCGTCTGTGAAGCACAAGACGAAGTGCAAAATGCACACTGGAATCAAAAACAGCTAACCTTGTTAACTACTGCTTTTTACCACAACCAAACATGTCAATCGAAAGTGTTCGTGTCCAACAACCTAACACATACAAAAGAAACAATCGTTCCTTATTTGTATATATTGCTGACAGGACTTCCAAAATCAATAAAAGTATTGAAAATATGGACCGACGGGCCTTCATCACAATTCAAAAATAAGTTTATCGCTTCAATTATTCCAGTATTTGAAAGCGAATTCGGTATACAAATCTATTGGAACTATTTTGCAACTTCTCAAGGGAAGGGTTGTATCGATGGCATTGGCGCAACTGCAAAAATGATCATGAGAAGAAAAAATTGAAAGATCTGTTTCCGTCGTGTGTAATTTCCTTAATTTGGGGGAAAATTATAATACTGTTGCCAGATCTTGTCGACCAAGTCTTTTGACCTCTGGAAAAAAGAATATTATTTGTCATGAAGCCAGGCGGAAAAAGGTAAATGCTAGTCAGATTAAACGTAAGTTAAACCTCCGCGTTACTGTTAGAACAGTGTAACAAGTGTTGAAGGCAAATCATAACCTTCGTTACACAAAAATGATGAAAAACCGCAGTTACAACAGCATCATAAAGAAGCAAGATTGTGGTTTGCAAAAGATTACACGTCGGACCAAGGAGTGGGAATCCGTTATTTTAAGTGATGTAAAAAAAATTTATTTGGATGGCCTCGACGGTTTTAGCTATTATTGGCATAGTTTGAGGGACGAAAAAGCAATTAAAATGAGTCGGCACTCTGAAGGTGGCAGTGTTATGGTTTGGGGTGCTTTTGGTTTTCTTGGTAAAATTCCCTCGATGTTTGTACAACCCAAAATAAATGGCTAAAAATACAGAGAGATGCTGGAATATGCCTTCGATAAATTTGGAGACATTTCTGCCGGTAAACATTTTATTTTCCAGCAAGATAATGCTCCCGTTCATAATGCCAGTTGTGTTCGTGAATGTTTTGAAGTCAGCGGAATCCAGTGTTTGGCATGGCTTTCGTGTAGTCCTGACCTTAATCCAATCGAAAATTTGTGGGAAATAATGGCCAGAAAGATTTATTCAAATGGAAAGCAGTACAGGAATGTAGCAGACCTAAAAAGAGTAATTACCGAAGCATGATTGGAAATCAACGAACAAGTCCTCCAAAACTTCAAAAATTCGATGCCGAGCAGGATTTTTCAAGCTAATGAGAATCAAGGAGGTTGTACAAGGTACTGACTTTCAAATTGGTAGGTAACTCGGTGTTAAAATAAATAAAATATTGACAAATATTAACTGTCTTTATACTTATTTCGCATTTTTTACGCTTCTTTTCCTACAATTATTGACAAATCAACCCCTCTTTTAGGAAAAATCGGGGATAACGGTATCATTTTTTTTTTATTTAAAAGAAGATTTATTTATCAAGCGTTTGGCGAACATAAACATTGCATTACATTTGGAACTCAACTCTTACGTCATATTGAACAGTTTCAGAATGACTGTCTTTATACTTATTTCGTTTCATAAATTTTCAGGTAAATTTGTATTGAAATATGGGTATGAATGTAACGTAACAGTCCGCGTTTTGGTCCATATCCGTCGAAGATATAACCGCGAACTCTTTCAAGATGTGGATTAAAAAAAACATTTAAAGTGATTCGTAACAATTCCGAAACAAATTAGGTACGTGTAATATTATTATATAGACATACTTACTCTCTAAACCTTTTAAAGAACTACGCAAATGTTGTGTGGCCAACAGAACAATTTTAGCTAAACACAATTTTTTTTGGAGTTTTCTTACACACACACAAAATAAAACATTTATATTTATCAAGTTCAAAACAAAATCCCCAAACCGAAACGACCGGAATTGCACCATTATTACGCATTCCATCTAAAGAAACAAAATATACATCTTTCGTTATTGTTTGGCTGGCTTAACTCAACCGCACATATCCCTGCTCAGCCGGAGGCAATTTTCGTCTGTTGCGTGCACATAATCCTCAGCAATGATATCCGGGAAAAATTATAAGACGATATTTTTATAAATACTCGTATAAGCTGAGCCCAACCACCAATTATGTAAACAGAAAAAAACAAATCTTCAAGTCCAACTGCGAACTGTAACGCACGGAAAGAGAGATCATAGTACCCCGGCGGCATAGTTCTGTCTTTAAGGTGGCTATTAGCCCAATGATAGATATTTCCAACACAAAACTCCAAGTGAATGTTGGTTGTTCTACCGAAACAATTATCATAAAGGAAATCTCTGGAATATCGTCCAGTGCTAGCGGCACATTGCATGCCAAGGCAACCGAAGCCCAACCCAAAAGACAGACGGACAGACAAACTTGCTGGTTAACCTTCTTCCTAATGTCATACAGCAACGTGTCGTTATGGAATGCTTTGAGGCATCAACCTCAACTCATCTGTATTTACTCATAAGACACTCATATGGCTCTGCAGAGGCCTTCCGACATGCAACTGACCACCAGTTAAAACAAAATGGGAATGTATGGTAGTTTCCCATTTGGCGCCAGTAAATCAATTATCTGCCCAACTGAAGACCAAAGTTCGAAAACGTTCTGAAAAGTCAAGTACCCTAGACAGGAACCACGGTACCATTGGAGGCAACTACAATTACTCCACAAGCATCAATTGTCATTTTATTGGTGTAGGTTTGAACTCGGCCATGGATCTGCAACAACTTTTAATTGGATTTCAATGAGAAAGGTTGTGCCACTGGTTGTTGGCTGTGGCTTTAAGCAGTGGCAGTGGCACTCTCTTTAAATCTTTGAATCTCTGAATCCCTGAATCAAGGAAAAAAGGCTGGAAAATGTTCAAAGAAAAACTCTCTGACGTTGTGTAGTTTGTTGATTAAGTGGTATCATGGCTAAGATTAGAGGAGCAAAAAAGGACTGAACATAAAAAAGAAAAGAAAATCGAATGAAATGAACAGAAGAACCCAAAGATGGAAACGGTAGCTATTCAAAAGTAATCTTCCATTGCTAAGCTATATAAAGTTGTCTTCGGGTCTTGTCTCGTCGCTGCAGCACGAGAGTGGAAGGCTAAGATGATGTTCGATAGAAGATCTTACACACAAAGTCTATAGAGCCATCATGGTCATTAGCGCCGGCTGTCTGAGCGGTTGCCATTGCATTCTATGATATCTTGAAATTGGAAGAGATTTATCTAGGGGAAAAATGCTTTATGTTGCTTTCTGAAAGGTGGAACAAAACCAACAACAACAACTGCGGTTGTGAATTAGATTGAGTGTTAATTTTTGAATTCCGGTCATAAAATAAAAAGGTTTTTTTTCTTTTTATGGTTAATTTTCCTGAAGCTTGTATTAACGTAAATTAAATAATCCGGATTGAAATAATTTGATTATTTGAAATTTTCGACATCTGAGTTAAAACAGATATTAATGTATGATCGAGGATCGCGTCCACTTTGTCACACGGGAATAAATATGAACAGTTAAATAATAGATTTGGAAATCAATAATTGTATAACAGTTTAAGACAATGATAAATTATTCATCCGGAACATCCCTGCCCTTCTGAAACAATGTTTCAGTATGCAGAAAGTACCGCCAGATAGGTCAAGAAAGTACCCATTGCATTTCTGACTACCCATTGAAGAGGAGGTAGATTAGGACTACCAAGTCTCCAGGTTAGAGGTTCGATTTGGGCTGCTGCCAATTCGTATGCCCTTCCAGTGTGGTGTACTTTTCCATGGCTTCCAAAATCCTTCGAGCATACCTAATAGTAGATTCTATTGCGTAAGCCGATTTTGAGGATTACCTTCAAGGGCGGGTTCTTGAACAGCATTCAGAGGAAGGTTCACCTATAAGGAAATGGTGTTAGCGGATTCAAGTTATTCCCAAAAATGCTCTATAGAGAAGGAGCATTTAACTCTTCACATCCCATGCTTATGTTTGTGAACTCGAAACGATTTCTTCTTCTTAATAGCATAAATGGATTTAAAATAGACCAACAAAAATTATAAGAACAAAACACCTTCCTCCCGCTTTTTTTTTAAAGCGGGGTCACCCACAGGTGACACTGGGCACTGCGTGTGTTGTTTTCCACTTCTTGCTTATAGAAATAAAACATACACGTTTCTTACAGGAATATTTATTTTTAAGTGGAAATTTTCGGTGGAAATAAGACAATATCACCTGGATCCTCTCCAGCCTGCAGCTCCTCAACAATCTCATCTAAAGTCAATCTGTAAGCAGTGCCTGACAAGCTATACGTGCAAGCTGTGCAAACGCGCAGGGCGCTGAACCCAAAGAGCGCCTTGGGCAAGCGTTAAAAAAGCCACTACTTCATAAGTCTCATTTCTTTTTATAACTCACAACAATATTGATATTTGTTATATAACTAACAGCTAATTCTGAATTCAAAGACAGATATGTATACACATATCTACTATTCCAAAAATAAGTCTATGTTTAATTTAATTGGCCGTGGCGCGATGGTTGTGTGCTCGCCTGTCAACCTCATTATCACAGGTTCGATCCCTGCCGTCGTCTATGTCTTCTTTAATTCCATTAAAAACCTTCTAAAATTACCATCAATGGGTTGCTGTTTACTCATTACATGTTGTTTAGGCATAACACTAACAACATGTGATTGAGTTAAACTAGTATGCCCAACAAGGATGAATACGAATAAAAAAAAAATAATGCGAATTATAAGGCACATAGAAATAAGACACGGCAGTTCTTCGCTTTAGTTCAGACGCCACCCCTGGAGATAAAAAATCTGAGACAACCACCTTTAGTCTCAACATCGTGCCACACATCTTCCTATCCTTCTTTCTCTTCCGTAACTTCACGCCCGCGCTGTGTTGAAACATTTAAAGGGTAATCAATCATAATCCCTTGAGCGCGAGTAAATTATAAAAAAAAAAAAAAAAACACTCCCACAGTAAAAAAAACTACATCACAAGATCTTTAAAAAGTGCACGATTTTGTTCGCTTAACAACAGATACCTATCTACTTGCTATTTTTTTCTCTATCAATCTACTGTTACGTTATTCTTCACACTCACCATCGCGTTTATGAGTGAAGGCATTTATTTTATTTTGATAACCCTCTCCTATGCAGTGTAACATAAAACAAAATTTCAACAGCAAATACGGACAATTAACAGCTTCTATATGAAATCGAAGTCAGCAATGTTACTCAAACAGAAATTCTGAGGTACAAAATTTATACTCATTGACATAACAGCGCGCAAAATTAAAAGTTGCGTCTATGAATTTAAACTCTTCCGGTTGAGTGTTCTTTGTACTATGTTTTAGTTTGGCACTGGCCTCTCTTTATGATTGAAATTTTATCACTGTCATGGTGTCATGTCGTGTGGCTCGTGTGTCGAGATGAAACAAAGGGTTGAACTATGGAAGTAATGAGTGATGATGATGCGATGACTATTGTTGAGGTTTGTCGTTAATGAGTGAATCTGTTTTATTGAATTTCTCCTTTTTTCTATTGTTTTGTTTTTACCAATTATTGTTTACATTTAAAAAAAAAGGATTTTTTGACTAATCTAATTTCTTTATTTGTCAATTGTTTAAAAAAAAAAAAAAACTCAAAACAAAAGAAAGGATAGGGAATCTGTATTGAGAATAAAACTTGCTACTATTTCAGTAGTGTATGTTTACGAATATAAGGTTATGATAATGGTTCAAACATGAAAGGAAAAGAGGCTGGTGTTCAAAACAAAATTAAGTGTCTTGAACCAAGAGCTTATTTTGTTCAGGCTCTTGCATTCCCTTTGGTTGTTGTTGTTTGTTAATGATTCAGCTTGCTGCTCGTTGGAATCTGTTAAGTTTTTTGACATTTCTCAATGCCTATAAAACTTTGTATCAGGTTCAATAATGGTAGGAGTAGACTAAATACTTTAAAACCATTAAAAAAAATTTAGGAGAAAGAATATGAAGCTCTTATTGAAATATCTGAGGCTGGAAACTTTGAGAATAGAAACACTGCAGAGTCATTTATTTATTTACTTTATTTTTATATTTTAGAAAATTTAGAACAAAATAATATGACTAGTAAGTATTCACAAAGTCCTTCTGTTAATTTATCTAACAGCGTTCTAGTTCTGGAATTTACTAAAAACTCTTTAGTAGAAATGCGATCAGAATAACAGTTCACTAACGTACAGCTGAAGTCCTAGCTCTAAATCTAGAAATACCATCACAGTTTCCTCAAATAACGTAGTTTAATAAAAAACTACTTCAGGACCCCAATAATTCAAGAAAGATAAGTTGACTTGTCAATAATGGCTATAGTGAAAGAGCTTGTCAAGTCATTAGATTATGATGATCTGGTAATTGAGTTTGCTAAAACAGAAGCCAGAAAAGTTAATCTATTGCAATAAACTCGGTTCCATTTATTTTTATTAAAATAATAATTTTATTATTATTTCCTACACTGAATAAATATGTAAATATGAATATTAAACTTTTAATTCAACAATAATTAATGAGTTAATTATTTATTTGTATGCTGTTATGTTTTTGAATTAGTTTTTTACTTTTTACTTCAAAAAATATTTTTTCAATGATATATTTTATGACTTTAGTTTGCAATTATTTTTGTATTCTTTAGTTACTATTATTTTTGTGATATATTTTTGATTTCTTAGTTTTTAATAAAAATCATATTTATTTTAATTAGATATAGGTACTCGTAAGTATTATCTAGGAATAGGCCTCTTGGGGATACCTCGTTAAAAAAACGTATTGCAAAGGGTACCCCTTGGGTGATGAGGAAATGACTTCTTCCGCCAATCACCGCAAATGAGGGGCGCCGCTGATGAAGCTTGCACAGGGCTCTAATTTAGCTTGGGCCGGTACTGTCTGTAAGACGTACAATAGCTCTAAAATCCCATCACCATTAATGATTCAGTAATTGTTCTAATACTTCTACTACTAATACACACAACGCCCAGTGTTACATACAGGTGACACTTAACATTTTTACCGTTGTAATAATCACTATTTTTATTTTTTTACTTGCGACTTATAGGTACTATAAGGCAAGTTATGCATTCGTAAAAAAAATCGAACTCGAGATTTTGATCAAAGTTGACATTACGATGATAGCGAAGACTAAAAAAGTGGGTCTCGCAATTCTGTCTGTCTGTCTGTCTGTCTGTCTGTCTGTCCGTTCGATTGCAGCTAAACGGCTGGGCCGATTTTCTTCAAACTTGGTAGATATGGGTTTTAATTTTTTTCCCCCGGATGTTTTTTGATTTGATTTTTTAGGACCAAAAATAACGGTACCTGCCATACGAATTTTTTTCGAAATTTTATAAACATTTTTTTTTCTTAAAAACTGTTCGACAGATTTTAAAAATAAAAATGCAAAAAAATTTCATTTAATTAAAACTAGGTATTTGTTGGAAAAAATTTTCAGAAAAATGGTTATGGAGGGTACCCCCCATGGAACCATTTTTTTGTTTTTGATTTTCTCAAAAACGGTACAGCCGATTTTGATCATTTTTTTTTTGCTAAGGCTCCCCAAAAACCTGAATAGAATTGTGTACTCAAATTTTCAAAAAAAATTTTTTTGGATTTTTAAAAAAAAATTCAAATTTTTTTTTTCAAAACTCAGTATTTCGAAAACCCCTTGCTAGATTTTTTTTAAACTTGATAAGTAAAAGTTTCTTAATATAATCTACAAGATTTGAGAAAAAAAATTTTATTTTACCTAAAAATAAAGGTACCTACCATACAAATGCTAAAAAATTAAGAAAAATGCTTTTCAAAAATCGTATTTTTCTCGAAAACGGTTCCGAGAATTTTGATAAAATTTTTTTTCTTTCAATTAATTTTTACGATCTTTAATTTAATAAAAAAAATTTTGAAATTAAGATATTACAGCTTGTACCTACCATAGAACCATTTTTTCGAATTTTGAATTTCTCATTATCCACAAAACGGATCTTAATGAAAATTTTCATAAAGAAGCTTCTAAAAAGTCTAAAACACATTGCATTTCAAAACTTTAAAATAAATATTTTTTGAATTTTTGAAAAAAAAAATCTATTTTTTCTTTTTTTTTTGAAAATTCGATATCTCAGAAACGGCTAAATATTTTTTTTTTGTAAATTTTATTTTTATTCGAACAATAATAAAAACTTTAAATTGGCGTACCAAAATTATTTCTTAAAAAGCTTTTAAAAGGTTTGTACATAAAAGCTTTTTTTTAAGAAACGACTATATAATTTTTGTTCTTGAATAAATTCATATTTGGATAGCATTATGTTTTCGTCTCTTACTACTAAAAGAATTTAAAAAATAATTTGATCCTTATGAACAGTTTTCTCTAATAACATTCGATTTTAAAATTCCTAGTCTGTTACATAAGAGCAAGTTCGTGCGACCCAGTCGTGCATTTTATTTTGTCATGAAATGCATTTATATACAACTTTATATATTCTTTTACCACACATTCAATTAAAAAAAAAAAACAATAATACAGTTTAGGCAATTTATCTTCCACTAAATCACAAAAAGTAAGAACACTACAATAATTATACACGAAACAATGAATTGAAATAAAGAAATAACGTAAAGCTAGTATTTTGAAAAAATAATATGGCCTACTAGGATCTATTGGCTTTGCATAAGTGAAAGAAAAATAAAAAAAAAAAGTTGCGGTATGGATGAAAGAAAAATATATGTAAGTACGGTGACCATATTTCTCAAAGCAAAACCCGGGACATATATTTTTTACTTTTATTTCGCAAATAATCAACAAAATCTCAAAAACAAAAGAATACAAAATCCCAGATCAAAATGCTTAGAACTAAACAAAACCTTAATTTTTTTTAAATATTCATTCTTTCTTTACCAAGGCTTTGAATAATAAACATTAATCACACATTGTCCAAAAGATTATTGTTTGTTTTTTTGCCTAACAAATTTTTTTATGATATTTCCATTTTCTTAAAAATATCTTTTAAATTCCTGGCAGATTAAATTATAATTTAATTTTACCATTAACATGGCTATGGAAGTTCAAACATTCAGTTGTGTTTTTTTATTTGTTCAAATATTGTTCATTATGGAAAAAACTCTTTCGGTTGGACCATTTGAACCTGGACGACACAAGTCGAACTCGACAATAAATAAAAGATTTTTGAAGTTTTAATTTGCTCTAAAATTTCTCTCCATTTTTGGGCCCACAGTAGTTTTGTTTTCTGTCCATTTTGTTATAATTTATAAGGTTAAGAAAAATTTTACACAAACAGATTCGTCAAACAAGTTGGAATCATTGATAGTTGTATCCCTATCAGCCTTAGGTTGACAAAAGATAACTAAGATTCTATTTCTGGTCAGTTAGTAATGTTTTAAAAAATTACCCAACTTAAATCTCCAAGTTCTTTGAAAAATACATCCCACTGCTTTAAGTATCCTTAACACGTTATGTAAAATTGTTGAGTATTTGCGTTATATTCGTTTTGAGTAATTAATTTTTGTTCGACTTTTTCCTTCATCAATTTAATATTTTTCTTCTTATCAAGTTTTTATTTATAATTTAAGGTCTTTGATGACTAGCGCAACTTTAGAAATGCAAACTTCTTGCAAATTGTAAAATGAAAATTCTCTTAAGGGATTATAAAGTTTTATTATTATTTCACTAGCTTAGCTATTGAGATGAAGGTATTCAGTCTTTTTTTTTCGCAAATTTTCTTAAATTTTTCTGCACGGACAGTGTAGATTTTGACGATTACAACTTTTATATCTATTGGAAGACAATCAACTCCAGTTTGTTTATTTTTATTTAAAACGTGAGCAACAAAATTACCTCCAATGAGATCGATACCGGTTACGGCTTGAAGTTTATAAAAAATGTTGTTCTTGCCTTTTCTTGCTGGTCCGCCAAAACTACAGTTTCTGTTGTGATATTTTTTTAAATGATGCCAGATGGTTCCTCTTGAAGTTTTCGAAATCCAAAATCTTTACAACGATACCTTGTTGTGGTGTAAAATAACGAATTAAGAGCGGACACAGTTTCGTACAGCCATGATTGGAACAATCAGAAAAAAACGGTCACAAAACTTAATTTGCATAGAGAAGTTTTATTTTCTTCGATGGAATTAGGTGCAACAATATTGCACAAAAGATCACATTTTGGAGTTGTAAGGAAATAGATTTGATCAACAAAAACTTTTTATAAGTTTCGATGTGCAATAATTAAACCTGAATGAGTGGTTATGTTATATTGTGTGGTAAGCCCAGGTGCCTTTATTAATTACATTCTCCTTTCCAGGTCCTTGAAAATTCGATGAACTTAAAAAATCATTGCGAACTTTCGCTTGAAGCAGCAGCAATGTCGGGTTCTTTGTGTTTTTTTTTGCTTTTAAGTGCTGTTCAATATCACCACTGCGTTGCGTATTGAAAACGTTTAAGCGATTTTTGAACAGGTTACTATACTCGTATTTGGTTTTTCCATATTATTTCTTTGTATGAAGAAAAATTTCCTCTGAAGATCATCGTTGAATTTCTCTTTGGAGTTATTTTCAAATTTGTAAATTTATTGTAAATAATACTAGTAAATGCTCAAATTTTTTCTTTAATTCGGTAGAAGTACATAAGCTTATCGTTTTAAAAATGATGATATAAATTTCAAATTTGTGCATTGTTTTTTTTGTGAATACACAGTTTGAAAAGCATCTGACAGCTCAGCTAAAATAAACAAGACTGTTTAAAATTTTGAACGTTATTCGAATAATAAAAATATATGGAAATACGGGACAAGCCCGTGATAAAAAATCAAATACGGGACAGTTGTACGTCCCGGGTTCTCTTAAAATTGAGCCACGACAAACGAGTGAAATACGGGACTGTCCTGGGAAATACGGGACGGATCCTCACAGTACCCATAGGTGACGCTGGGAATTGAAGAGTTAAAATGGCTTCGATTTAACAATACACTGTGGTAAGCTCCTCAGATATTAAAATAGTAGAACCAAAAACTCGACGGAGGTGAAGTTTGTACGACTTAATCTCAGCCTCCTATATAATCCGACGAAATGTAAGAGAAAGAGCTGTTGATGATGAGACATTACCAGCCTTAGCGTCTCTGTCAGTCAAAGTTAAGGCAAGCAAGTCTTCCTCGTAGAGACACAAATCTTTTTAGAGCTGCAAAAAGGTTTTCAACTGTGATGTCGCTCACAACCTCTATATCCACTGCCTTCGTTGATAAGCAACTAAACAATCCAACATATTATGCTTTGGCGAGCGTAGAATTTCGACCATGGGATTGTAAGATGTAAGGGGACATCATTAACTATAAGAAAAGAAATTTTAGGTTTGTTAAATAAGTTTAAAGGATGATATAGGTTATATTATATATGATTCCACTACTAGTACGAAGAACTCCATTAGGTCCAATAAATGCAGCATATCGTAGGAGTTATAATTTTTAATAGAAGCTGCTTATGTTTTTAGAAGATATTATCATCTCGAAACGAAATCTCTTGGGCATACACAAAATAGCTATTCTTGTATCTCGAATTTAAGACAAACTTATTTTATATATGGGACAATCGTTTTTTCGCTTCTTGCGACGACAGTTTTTTACAAACCGAATACAATAAGTTTTTTGAAGCGAGCACCACAACGAATATTTTTCAAACGCTGTTTTGAGATAATCGCCTGCCGATGATGTGAATAACAAATGTTTTGACACCGTTCTTTCTTTCTTTTTTACAGCTTCGCATTCAGAGTTTTTTTGATAATTTTCCTTGTTGTTTGGAAAGGCTTAGCTAACATAAGCTAGGACTTCACTACAACCAACGGTTTGAAACAAACGAAGGACGACGAGGAGGAGAAGCCATCCAATATAAAAGCCACACCCCGCGATTGTTTTTATACAGTATTCATAAAGAAGATTTAATACGTGATAATAACCAAGAGAGAAGAAAAGCACCACATCATACTTATAATAAAACGGTGAACATGTTTTTTGTGGTACACTTTGTGCGGCCCAAAAAAAACAAAGGAGCATAAATTACATATTAAACGAAAGCATTTTTTGCATAGATGTGCATAATGTCAAAATTATTTAAATATACTACACAGAAATTGTTTAAAACAATAAATAAAAAAGAGGCTGGGTGCGACCCACACTGATAACTTCCCATTGTGGTAAGAAAACCTTGAGTAGAATTTTACATCTTTTTCATGGACAAAAAGATAAAAACATATTGTGACGTTTTCTTCAATTTTACCATAGCTATTAATGGAATTTGAATATGTGGGACTTGGGTACAACTGAACAACCTTATTCATATTCGTATGTACAGTACATACATTCTTCTAAAAACTAAGTTGATAATAAAATTATAAAATTATGTATTACGAGTATATTATAGAAATTACTTTATTATTTCCGTTCCAAACATTTTAATTGAAAAAAAAAATTAAAAACGAAATATTCAAATTTAAAAGATATGGTTTGGTTATTGATGGAAGGGTACTTACAAAATATATCCGCTCTAAAACTAGATATATGTCAAATAAAATATAAACCATTTGTTAGAAATTGTATTATGTATAAAATTAAATAATGGCAAAGTCAATATCATTGCTCGTTCTCAAGATATTCTAGTCGAAAAACAAATATTATATTTTATATTTTTGTTAAAACTGTCAATTCGATACTTGTCAAAATTTAACCATATGTTAATAATTGTATTATGTCGATACCTTCCCGTAAGAATGTACTAAGTGACACTTTTTTCGAAAATGACTTTTTGATGAGGAAATATACTATATGTTAAGGGCCACGTTTTGGCCTGGGTTTCGCCAACCTATTATGCATGAAAAGGAAACTAGAGTACAAATAAAAAAATTTATCAACTACCATGTTTTCTCATTAAAATAATGTTGCCCTCTGAAATTTGTATTATCCGCCAAAAAAATTATGCTAAGCGACATTAATAAAGATCTCATTGTCGTGAGCAACAAAAAATTTTGTTAGATGTCACTTAGTTTAACCAAAATTGTCTCTTAGCACACTATGATTCAACTAGAACTTTCTTCGTTTTTTTCGTTTCCTTAACAATTTTAGAAATGTCGCTTAGTATACATTCTTACGGGAAGGTATCGATGTATAAAACAACATACTTTAGAAGGCACTATCGGTGTTCATTCCCAAGAAATTCGACTTGAAATACAATTTTAACTAGTTTTCACTAGAATTTATAATAGTTTTTTATTTAAAAAAAAAAAACTATTAATTCAATATTTGTCAACATTTAACCAATTGTACAAAATTATACTATGTATAAAATAAACTAAATTAGAAGTCAATATCACTACTAGTTCTCGAGAAATTTGAGTCGAAAAACTATTTTTACCAATTTTCAATGGAATCTTATATAGTTTTTTATTTTTTATAAAAAAAACTGTAAACTGATTTTTTTTGAAATTTTCACCAGTTGTCAAACACATTATTTTTCGTAAAATAAAATTATTTTGAGTTTCAAATTGTTTTCCGCTCTTAGAATATCTGGGTTATGAAATTTTTTTTCAGTTTTTTTTATTTAAAAAAATAACGGTATGTTCATTTTTTTCCAAATTCATACCAAATCTATATGACCTTATAATGAGTACATTAAATTTTATTTGAAATCAATAGCATTATTTTTTCGTGAGATATTTGAAACTAACCAAAATTTTTATTTTTTTTAAACCGTTATAATGGAAAAACTACTCACTGAATTTTAATAAACGCCCTTTCAGCCTCTTTTAAAGTTATTATCTATTAAACAAAATTTATTTGAAGTCGATATCTTTACTCGTTCTTAAGATATCGACGACGAAAAATGGTACCAGAACGTACGGACGTACGAACGTACGAACGTACGAACGTACGAACGTACGAACGTACGAACGTACGTACACACACACACACAGACATCTCTCTAAAAATGATTGATATAGCCTCTAGGGACCTTGAAACGTCGAGAAATGTCAAAAATTCTAATTTGACAAATCGGACCGATTACAATAACTCCCTATGGGAAGTTAAAATTGCAAAAAAATGGCCGGAAAACAAAAACAATTAGAAATGTCAAATCGACTACCGACATCTGTTGCTGAATATGGCATACATTTACACTATACAGTCATACAGTTTAAGTTTAGTCAAAGTTAGAACCATCTTAACTTTTGGTTTTGTTGTTGTTTGGAAAAATACAGCACATTTTGTTCACTTTTTAAGTCTTAAAGTATTAACTACATCTAATAGGGAAATTTCTGTGTAAGTGTTTTTAAAAAGTTAAAAAGTGAAATTTAGAACCATTTCAACTTTTACTTTTTGTGTTTTTCGAGATGGAAGATAAAAATTTGAAATGAGTTGGAAAAAGAGAGCATGTACTCGTAGTTCTAGCTTTATTCTATGTGTTACCTTTTTTCAAATCTTCCCTGAAAATAAAATATCCCCCTGGTTTGACAAGAATGCGTTAATATTCTCAAATACGGTAACAAACAAACAAAATATCAAATTCGAATTAGAGCTGAGTAAATCGTTCATTTCAAATGATTGAATCGTTCAACAATCGATTACAAAAATGATCCGATCAATTCAACCAACCGATCATGCGATCATTCGATCATTTTCATTTCACTGAAATCATTCAATACTGTTCTTATTCGATTTTAATTTCGATTTCGATGAAAGATTGACTTATGGCTTTGATAGTTCTCACAAAATACTCTATTATTGTAAGCCATAAATTGCCAAATAACATCGAATGATGGCTACTTTGTACATGGATTAAAAAGTGTCAAAAAAGTTTTCAGCTGACATTTTGTACGAAATACACTTTGTACGTCATAGCTGAATTCGTCCTCTATTCTTCAAGTCATAAACTGCCAAATTCCATCAAAGAATGGCTAAGATTGCGATGGATTAAAAAACGTCCATAAATATCCAAAAAAAGGTATTTTATTTGTTGCTCCGGAAAAGAGCAATTTTAGGGCTTTCGGCTGACATTTTGTACGAAATACACTTTGGACGTCATAACTGAATTCGTCCTCTATTCGTCAAGCCATAAACTGTCAAATTCCATCAAGGGATTCGATGTCGATGGATTAAGAAACGTCAAAAAATCCACATTAAACATACCGGATTTTGATACATCAAATAACATCAGTTCAACCCAACAATTGTTTTTGCGGCCTACAACATCAACAACCAATCTACAACGTGTCAAAAATCTGCAATGTGTCAAAAATGTGTATAGGTTTGAAAGTTTGTTTACCATTAACTGTTTTCCTTTGGACTCCAGGATTCAGTGCTTAGTAGGTACTTCTCATTGCATTCAACAATTTAAAAAAATTATGAATTTTCTGTCTTTTATTGAATGACAATGAATTAAATAAATAAATTGGCACTCGAATTTCGAGAGCTGGGTCGGCTAGTAATTCTAAACGCGGAATAGACATGGGTGTTAAAAGATGTACATAAGTCTTTGCAGCAATGATAGTCATTTTATATATTTTCCTGAGTTAATTTTGCTTCAAGAATATACCGCTGCCGAATAAGCTACCCTCGAAATATCTGAGAAGCCATGCAATTCAATATTTAGAGAAGATGAAAAATCATATCTTGAAAATCGTATCTGCTGAAGGAATTGAAGTTCATCCTCATGAGATGTCCCATCCATTTCTCAGCCACATCAATTGGCATCCCATCCTAAGCAAAATTCAGATGTCCAAAGTTCTTAGAACATAATTTTGAGTGAAATGACTGATGGAACTAAGAATCCAAGAGGATCAAAATAAAGCGATATTTCTGATAAACGAGTTCGTCGGGTTGATGTTATATTTGGCAACACTAAGCTTATTGTAAGCAAAAATTTATCTCAAGAAGAGTCAGAATACATTCCCAAAATCTTCACGGATTTAACAGATCCTTCGTGAAATAATGAGTATTCACAATCCTCAGCAGTTTATCGTACAAGAACAGGCCAACACTTTGAGCTCCAATTCCGCAGCAAGGCTTTGCAATCTAGAGGAAGCCAACTAACTTGGATTGAAGTTTTAAAATAGAATCAACTGAATCAGCGCCTGTCATTACTTCATCAGCATAAACGTCGTTTAGATGAACCCGGGAAGCGTTAGAATACTATCTTAAGCTAGTTAATTAAGGACACAAATCGATAAAAACGGAGCACATGTTGTCTTATAGGTGACGGCAAGTACACGGAAATGTTGAATCTTGTCCCCATTTTTTTCGTCCCATTCAATGCGTTAAGATTAAGAGTGGTAATCGTCAACCAAAATCTGACGGAACATCCTCACAACATCAGCTGAGAATATGTACCAAGCTGGCAAAATCGTACACAAACGCTTACAAGGTCTCTTTGAAATGGAGGGCCTTTATGGAAGTTACTGTTAAGCAAACGACCGAAAGAATCTTTCCATCAACTTTCGAAAATTAAGCTGAGTTTTGTTGTAGAGCTATCCATTTTAAAGTCAAGGTCAATGCTATGACAGACTATCAAAGATAACACTTAAGGGACTACAGTACGCGGTTAGACAACACTAGTCAAACGCCATATATGTATGTCCACTGTGCATCGCTTAAACCAGGGGTGGAATCGGCTAAGGTGATAGTTGATTATCAAATTTTTGACAGTCATTTTAACTATAGCGCACTAACCACTATGTCTTATGGTATCTACTACCATTGTTGATTGGACTTTGGCATATATAATCCATTGATCATTGCTTAAAATTTATCAACGCCATACGATATTATTGAACCGTGCAAAATTGCTCTACATTATGGTTTTCCCGCGTCTTTCGTTTCAAATTGAGTTTCAATTAAAATTTTAAAATTGTTTCGGCCTGGTTCGGTTTATTGACAGCCTTCACTTGGGCAATTAATTTGTCTTAAGCCACAAAGGTCCATTAGTTAACCTAAAAGGTATTTCCATTCGAATCGTGCTTTATTGTTTTTGTTCGATGCCGCAAACAATAAATTACCATTTTAATTGCCAATTAATCCTTTGCTGAATGAACTGTATCCCTGCCAAGTAACTTCGGAAAACCTTCCATAAAACATGTCAGTTATATACCCATAGCACACACACACCAGGTGTTAAATGCCGTTCCCGCTTGAGATCCGTTATTTTGTTTGCTCCCATAACCGTGTAGCCTTAAAAGCAAAAACCGTACAACAACTGTCAAAACGTTTCGTTACTCTTTGCAATTCACAAAGTAGCCAATTAGCATTGTAACTGTTAATTAATATCGGCTTCAGATTCTTGTGACACCTTACAAGAGTGCAGCAACTCTTTTTTTGTCTGCTCTTTTTTTTTTTTTTTAATATTCACACGACCGTTAAGCGTATAATTGTGACGCGACCTTTCAAACTCGATAGTTGCACCGCAGCTGACTGCGCCTCTAACACTCTTCTGACAGCCAGAGCGACGCGACGCGATGCAAATAAAAGTGTCACGCCACTCGGGAGAAATATAGTTCAACCAAATGGTCACGAAACAAAACGCAGCGATTTAACAACAGCAGTTCGAGCTGTCTGTTGTGCCTTTCACGCCTGAAACTTCTTGAATTGCAGTAGAAACATCAGACTTGGTTGCACCACTACAGAAATTATTGGCAAAGACAGTCTCGCCACTGTCTTGTCCAATTGGGAGTTAAATATTGTATCTTTTACTTGCTCGCCCGCAACGGTCCAATGTCGGAAATGAAACTATCGCAGGCTGCGGCTGCGACTTCTGTGGTGTTGGTGTGTTTCCAGTCGGCGGCGTGGCGGAATCTCAGGGACTTAACGTCTCAATCAAACAACACAAGCTACACCGGCCAAAAGTCAGTCGATTATCAAATGATTTGCATATTACAAGACCTTAATTTAGAATACATTTTCCCTAGACTGCTTGCTGCAGTTAGGCCGCACTGAGCTGGCAGGCTGGCACTTCTCCTGCTCTTTGAGTTTATCTTACACCCAACGCTTGTTGTATGGTTTCTTTGGCCATGTTCGATCTGGCAGTAATCTTTAGCATTGAGGATTTTAATTCAATGGCAACTTTTGTAAACTGTAGTCTTAGATAGTTTGCCTTCCATACGGTTATGCATAGTTGAATCTATTGCGAGACAATATTGACCAACGTTTTCGTCTACTCTAATAGGAAGTGTACTCGTATATCTATTGATGAAAATATTTATTAATCATTTTATTTTAGGTTTTTTGTTTAAGAAATTGTATGCAAAGATTGAAGGTTCGGAAACCCTTAAAAGTTCTCCATATCTTTATAATTTATGTAATGTAAATCTTACATAGTTGCTTTTACAATTTTTATTTTGCAAAACAATTGTTGCAGCGACAGAAAACCTGTGCAATCGCACGTTCATGATGAAATATTGACATAATCTACACCTTTATAAAGTTCAACTCACTCAAGACTTGAGTGCTCAGAAAATACGCAAAATAGACGTATGTGTTGAAAACGAATATTTGTCAACTTATGGCTTAGTTATTATCTCATATGTCTAGAAAATAACTCAAAAAATTACCTTGTCAGAATCGAGGCACGCCAGAACTCTCGTGAAGAACATTTTCATGATGTTATATTCCATGCTAATGGCAAAATTCAAACAAAATATTGAAATTAAATTAAAAATATGAACGATAAATGTGTTTTATTTTTACTAACTTTCGAAAACACAAAATGGACGACCTGTTACTTCTATGCTCCGTGGTGTATAGGGTTAGTATTGATTTCGTATAAAGATGCTTTTTATTTCATCATACTCGTACTGTTGCGAACAGAGCTTTATACTCCTACAACGCCATCTGTCGGAAAATTACATATCTACTTTATGGAAGAAACAAAAAGCTCTTTTCCAATGTCAAATGTATTTCCACTTATTCCAACCATCTAGAACATTCCAAGACAAGAACCTTCGAGAACAACTAACTTGAGTATATAAGGGAGTGTTCGCGGTGAGCACAGACAGTTAATTTTTGACTATGAAAGTGTGCAAAGGGTTTTCTTATTGGATTGTGGAAAGTGTTATTAGACAAGTGTGATTTAAATTTGAATAAAAGTATTTGAGTTGATTATAAACTGAGATTTATTGTTTTGATTTGGAAAGTGTAAATAAAGAAGAAATACTAAAAAGAGTAATAAGTTTTATTCAACGAACCTAGTAAAAATATTACAATACCATCATAGGTTAGGAGGATGTTTCCACAGTCGGAAAAGGAAGTTAAGGTCGATTATAAGAAGTTACGTCAAATAATTTTGTAAAAAAATGCACAACAATAAAATATGAAAATTCTAAAAAATCTAAAAATGGATTTCTAGATTTACCGAAATCTAAAACTAATCCCACAAATTAACAACCAAAAACTTAAAAATCAAAGTCGCCTAATGTCCGATGGTTTTCACCATGATGTGGTGAGGGGGGCTTACGTTCGAGTCCACAGTAACCCATCTGCGGCGTTGAACTACTAAGAAAAAACAAACAGAGATGTCAATCGAATAAACCAACAATTATGGAAAAAGGAAATGAAAATCGAGTGGGTATATACGCTCAAGCGTCCGTCGGCAGAAGTTACAACTGCCGGCGAGGGCTTGACTTCGGAAGAAGCTTCCTTCCCAGCTTCCCTAGCAGCAACTGGCAAGTACTCACAAAAACAGGCCAGGAAGCTATTCTGATACTGAATAGTGAGACGATTGGAAAGCTTCCATCATCCAGAAGCTTCAAATTGAAAGTGGGCATAAATGAGTTTAAGGTGCAGCCGGTACAACGATGATGAAATTGCTGCAGTTAAATCTACAGCACAGTAAGTAAGTAAGCACAGTAAGCAAGCGCACATCACATACAGTTACAGTGGGGGAGCACGGCCACAACCACAAGAGGTGAGTCACTTTTTGAATATATTATAAAGCAAAATATTTTGATCATAAACAGAGGTAATGAACTAACTTTCATTATTAGAAATAAAAGAGAAATGATCGATGTGACACTTTCCAATAATTCTGATTCCATTGCAATCAGTAACTGGGAAGTACCAAGTAATGTTACATTCTCAGACCATAAAATGACAATCCAAAGCTCTACAGAAACCCCAAGAAAACAAAGTGAGGAGCCTTCAACGAAAGATTGGCCTCATCCTTGGACTGTTATAAAAAACTAACATTGAAAAACATGTCAGTGAAATGACGTCAGCTATCCGCAGTGCTTACGAAAGTTCTTGGCCCATCACCAAAGGAAAAGGCAAACTCAATCCTGTATCGTGGTCTAAATACCTGGCCATGCTCAGGAAAAAATCCAGAGGGCTCTACACAGAGATTTTCAAGATCTGTAAAAACGAATATAAAAACAGAGCTACATATGCAAAAAGAGCAGACTGGCGGAAATTTTGCACAGAGATATAGTCTACTTAAAACACTGCTAGGCTCAGGAAAGTCGTGTCAAAGGTCGACACTACTCCTGGTTTCTTAAAAGACTGGATGGAACCGGGACTGACTGCTGTTCTGAAATTTTAGGGTCACTTTTGAGCATTCCTTTCCCAGGATGTACTTTTGATGCATCTCTAAAGGATAGGGGACCCAACATAAGAGAGTCTGCAGGGCCTGATGTAATAATTTCAATTATGCTCCAAAGCTCTAAAGACGTTATTGTACCACTTCTTGTGGAATTGTTTAAAGAATTTTTAATTATCACTTATATTTCATCTAATTAGAGAGAAGTTATTTTCATTCAGAAAGCTGGCAAGCCCACTCACACTGAACCGAAAGATCTTAAATCAATTAGCCTATCTTCCTTTCTTCTTAAGACCTTAGAAAGGCTGAAAGAAATGCGCATTCGCCTTAAGCTGAATGAGTGTTCTCTCGCAGGCCCAACATGCATACATGAAGGGCAAACCTGTTAAGACGGAACTTCATGAAGTGGTCGGCACGATTGAGAAATCAATGCACTTTGGAGTATTTCTAGACATAGAAGGGGCCAGTGGCGTTGCGTAGGGGGGCGGCAAAATGTCGCCGGTGAAACGTTTAGAGTAGAGATCATTTATGTTTCATGACAGAACGTTTGACAAGTCAACAAACAACAATGACGTGCATTTGAAATTTGCCACCCTGCCTGTGATTCGTCGTTGACGCTCTCGGCTGATTTCCGTGAATTCGTAAACGGCGAGTAAGGCCGTAAGAGTGCATTCCGTTATTGTCGCGTGACTTACAAAACTAAAACCGAACGTTCCAAAACTCTCGCGAAACTGAAAGGGAGTGTTTCTCAACATATGTGTACGAGACCGCTGGCGGGGGCGCTGCAAACGGGTAAAGTAGGTAACCGCCAGCGCCACCAGCGCAGCGGTCTCGCATATCATATGTTTCGGAACGCTTCTTTCAGTTTCGCGAGATTTTCGGAACGTTCCGTTTTAGTTTCAGTTTCGCGAGTCGCGCGACAATAACGGAATGCACTCTTACGGCCTTACTCGCCTTTGAAGTAATCCTTGTATTGTTTCTGTTGCAAGCTGTTTGGCAATTTCGGCTCAAATTTCGCATCTGAAGTAGGATTCAACACATGGTGGAACCTAAATCCAAGAATCGGAGACCATGAGAACAGCCTGGACCGTGAGCAGAGCTTCTTGAAATGGAAGGAATTGGAAGTTCGCCTGAACCGTAAAGCAACCTTCGATCAGAAACAACAAGAAGTTTTCGGAGAAAAGTGGAGGGATGTATTGTACCGGTTGTTGAATATTATCCAGTTCTTAGCCAAACAGAATCTGGCCTTCAGAGGACATCGAGGAGATGATAGTTGCAACCGCGGGAATTTTCTGGAGTTAGTGCACCTCCTAGCTAAATATGACCCTCTTCTAATGGAACATCTGATAAAGATAAAGCTGAGAGCAAGAGTCCCAGTTTCGTTTCTATCTCCAGAAACCCAGAATGAATTGATAAACTTACTGAGACAGCAAGTTCGATCCACCATCATCCGTCGCATTCAAGAAGCTAAATATTCACCCTTATTCCGATAGGCGTTTTTCTAAAACGCCAACTGTCGTTTTAGGAGTCGTGTCGTTTTTTTTTTGGTATTCCGTAACTAAAACGCCAGCGTTTCTCTCGCTCTTACATTCCACAATACATTCCAAACATCTGACATATCAAATTGTTTGCAAATTGAATAATTTGGTTTTGAAAATTATATTTGTGTGAATTTGTTTCAAACATAAGACAAATGTACAGTGTAGAAAGTTATTTTTCTTGGAGCAGCAGTGACGACGAAGAAGAAGAAGAAAAGAAAGATTTGATACTGCAGAAGATATATGTACATTCCATCTAAAGCAAATCCTTTTGATTTGGCTGGCACAAAGTATGTTATTAAATAAAAAAAATATACATATATGCAGTAGGTAATTCTACCACTGGTTTTGATTTCTTATTTTATCGCATTTGTTAACAGATTCAAACTTGCTGATACCCTTAGATTTTTTGCAAAAGCGAGCTACCAAAAGGGGTTGGGAACGACTTCAATTTGGGACTATCCCAGCCAAGCCTAAGCAACATTCTTAAGGAAATACCTGCTCCCGTTTTATCTTTGCCAAGTTGTAATTTCTACGAATTCTTTTATTTTCCATTTTAATCGGATAGATATGCACATATAAAGATAGATCGCTTGATATAAATATTTTTATATATACATACATATGCATATGATGGAGGAGAAAGAAATACTTGACTTTTGGGTATGTGATTGTGACTGATAACAGTTCAAATAAAAATAAATTTTTGCAGGAGATGCTGGGTACCCACTCGAGCCTTTTCTTGTAACTCCTTATAGATTTGTTATTTTCACCCTTAACAAAGGATTTTAAATTATAAAAACTAAAATAAATTTAAAAAAACTTATATTTTGACTCCTGTCGTCAACAAATTTCTAGACGACAGATTTCGGCATTTTTACAGACGTTTTTTGTATGGAAACGACTAACGGAATACCAAAAACAATATAGAGAACACGTTCCACAAGAGAGAATCGACAAATTGACGTTTATTTGGCGTCGAACGCCTTACGTAATACCAAATTCACGCTGACGTTTTTATTTCGGCGTTCAACGCCTTACGGAATAAGGCTGATTATTGCGTAATCTTTGACAGGTCGCCGTAGTAAAATCAGCAACGTTATAATCGCGAAGATAACATCAGATGGACTGGACATACAGAACTTGAGAGGACAGGCTTATGACAACGCTGCCACAATGTTCAAGCCCGGATTAAAGTACTGAATCCGAAAGCTACATTCGTTGCATGCACAAACCACTCACTCAACTTGGCTGGGATACACGCTGCTTCTGAATCAGTGAACTCCGTGACGTTTTTTGGAACTCTGGAGAAGATATTTGCCTTCTTTTCTGCATCAACTGCTCCGTGGAACGCTTTGGTTGCCGTCACAGGTCAAGCAGTGAAACGAGTCATTGAAATGCGCTGGAGCGCTAGAAATGAAACTGTCAAGACGCTTACAAATAAGTTTCAGGAAGTTCTAGAGGTATTGGAAGAATTGACGGATTCATTTCAAACTTCCGAAACAAAATTGGGAGCCAGTCTTCTTCTGACAGCCATGCAGTCATTCAACTTCTTCCCTTTTCTTGGCTTTTGGGCTGCAGTGCTACCTGAAGTAGATGACGCACAGATTTACCTACAGTCAAAGGATCACTGGAGCTCCTCCGGTTCATTCAAAAACTGAATCTGGGGATTTCGGTTTCAAATATAGTCATCTTGATTCGTATATACATATTTGACTTTGGCAATTAGTGTCGTTAGTTGTGAGAGAAGTTTTTCGAAGTTGAAGCTAATCAAAAATTATCCCAGATCCACTATGAGCTCCACTAGACTATCAAACTTGGCTATATTGTCGATTGAACAAGTATTGGCTGCAAATATTGATTTTGACAAAGTTATTTCTGACTTCGCTGTGAAACCGCTGATCCTATTTTACCTTCAATAAAAGATACCTCATTGCCAGTGAAATGATGTCTCGAAATTTAATTAAGTATTGAATGGGGCGGAAAAATGGGTCTCCCGCCCCGGGCGCCGAGATGGCACGCTACGCCACTGGAAGGGGCCTTTAACAACTTTGAAAATGACGCGATACGACAACCCCTAGACTCTAAACTCCATGCTTCAAACTAGATTTGTTAATGCAGAAATGGGTGACAGCAAGCTTAAAGGTAGGACGCCTCGGCTTCTTATGGTGGCACGGATTCAAATTTTCCAATTTTCAATGACTGCCGTATGAATTAGCCTGAATTTGAGCGATAGCCTGCGTCGGTCGATTTTGGTTTATTTGTATCCATAGACCTGCGACTTCAAAAAACCTCACAAGAAAAAGTTAAACGGGGTCAAATCACTTGACATTTGTGGCCAATTTAAGCAGCTTTGCAAGAGGTAACCTTACCCTCAAATCGTTCATGCAGAATGGCAATCTTGGCTACCGCTGTGTGGCACATAGCGCTTACCTGCTGGAACCACATGTCGTCTGAGTTATAAGAAATTGAAATTGGTTATCGTTGGTATGTAACGATCGCCATTGACGGGGACCTCACCAACGTCGTTTTCGAAAAAGTACGAACCGAAATCCACTACAAACGGTAACTTTTTGTCATTTGGTGAACCTCGTGTGGGTTGGTGTCATCCCATATACGGCAATTTAGCTTGTTAACACAACAGTCATTTATCCAAAAATGCGGCTCGTCGCTGAAGATGATTTTTTGGCCAAAATTGAAGTTCTTTACCAAACGCTTCCAAAATCTAGTCAGCGAACAAACGGCGTTGTCTTTTGTCATAAGCCTTAAGCTTTTGGGTCGATTGGATCTTCAACGGGTGAAAGCCCAAGTCCTGAAATGAAATACGCATAATTGACTTGTTGCAGCATGCTTAAAGGGAAATCTCGCTTGTTTACCCTGTAAACAGGTAACACATACATCAGTTAATTTTTCTTCATTAAAAGAAACACCGTTCACTGCCCCTTTCTTCATTCTTAACAAATCATTGATGTTAATATGGCCTAATCTACGATGCCATGTCTCAATTTTTTTACTTTTAGATACAGCAACATAACTCTTGCATCTTGCACCATTCAAGCGATATAAACCATCAACTAAATTTGCAGTTGCCATCAACTTACCAAATTTGTTTTTTATATTGCAACCATTTGCGTTAAAATCAACATAGTTATTATTTTTCGTTAATTGACTTACTGATAAAAGATTGGCAGTTAAATTTGGAATGCATAAAACATCACGTACTTCAATCGGATTTGGTGTTCCATTGACATCAGCATATAACTTAACAGTGCCACATGATTCGACCTTCATTTTTGTATCGTTGGCAGCTAATATTTCGGAAATGGTAGATTTCTTTTCATTGAAAATCCAATCACTGTTCATTGTGAGATGCTGTGTTGCACCAGAATCAATATACCAATCATATTTATTGAACTGTCCAGTCAAAAACACTGAACTATACTCAGGCTTCACATTATAAGCTGAATCAGGATTCCTTTTGGAATCCTTTTTTAATTTATTCTTGTCTGGGCAATCAGGTGATTTATGACCTTTCTTATTACATGTATAACAACGAATGCCACCTTTCCTTTGTTTCTGTTTCGCGTTATTAAAGAATGCACTATTTTTGCTATCCGATGGAATTTCTTGTAATAATTTTGTCTTGACAGCGTCACTTGAAAGCTGAATTTCGACATTATCTAATGCCATTACCATTGGTCCATACTTTTCAGATAAGCCTCCTAATAAAAAACACGCCAGCCACTCGTCATCGACTTTGAAACCAATAGCATTCAAACGTTGTGCAGCTGTTACGATTGTGTTAACATAAACTTGCATTGATTCACATTCGTCTAGTTTCGTCTGAGACAATTGACGAATTAAACCTATCCGACGAACCCTACCTTTGTCCTCAAAAACAGTTTGTAGTTTGTCCCAAACTTCTTTTGCCGTTTCAGCTTCTTGAACGTGAATAAAATTAGTCGGATCAATGGACAAAATCAGAGTCGTTCTGCATTTTGAAATTTTCGAAGCATTCTCTTCGGTACCTTCAACAGATTTCCAAAGTCCTTCATGTTCTAAATAAGTTTTTATTACGAACTTCCAACTAGCATAATTATGTATCACGCTTTTCAATCGTGGCCAAAAAATTGCTCGACATAATTATATTTATATGTCTTTTGGTCTTATTCAAGATTAAGCAAAAACAAAGAATATTATAATAAATGAAAAGATATTACTTATTTGTACACAACAAATCTTCGGAGTAATTCTTCGGTATAATTATCCTTCTTAGCGTTTCTCTGGGTCCATAACCTTTTGAAATAAGAGTTACAGAGAATTTTTTATTTAATCTTGAATGTAACAATTTTTATTGAGGAATGAAAAATATTTTATAAACATATAAAACTTAAAAGTATGTTTATACAAAAAACTAAGTTTCAATTAAAGGCTCAAGTAATGAATTACATATTTACAACACCAGGAACCCAGCGGAGTCTAATGTTGTGCTGTGTACCAAGAACCCTAAGCTCTTCGCGACAGCAAGTTACAAGCTTCGATTTGATTTCAATGGCAGAAATCGCTTTTATATCCGCTTGGTTATCAATGAAAAAGGTGATATCAGCTTGTGGTATTGAGACTTGTTTCGCAGCTTTCGTCACTGCCAGGACCTCAGCTTGAAAGATACTGCTGTAATCAGGAAGTCTAAATGAGCTGGGTAGTCCAAGGGTTTCTGAAAAGAATCCTGCACCAACACCAGTTTCCATCTTGGAACCGTCGGTATATACATATAAATATCATCGATTCGCAGGTAGATGGCTCGTCGATTTTCCAGTCCTCTCTGCTAGTAAAGGTGGTCTTCAACGGTTTGTGAAAGTCTAAGCAGGGTGTTATGTAGTCAGTACATACCCTAATTCCTATGTATTTCTGTAAAATCTGCGCATGACCTACCGCACTATGTCGCCAGTTACACGTCTAGCTTAGTCGAAGTGCGCTATTGGCTGCCGATCCTTTTGTAAATAGATCTAGGGGTTTTAGATTGAGTATAGCTTCCAGCCCCGCTGTCGGGGTGAACTTCATTGCCCCAGTGATTCTAATACATGCCATTCTTTGTACCTCGGTCATAATTTTAAGGTTGGTAGGTTTGTCTAGTGCATTCCACCAGCCTACGTTACCGTATATCAGTACAGGTCTGACTATGGCCGTATACATCCACTTGATAATTTTAGGGCTTGGTCCCCAAGTTTTACCAAATATTCTCTTGCAGGAGTAGAAAGCGAACATGGCATTTTTTTTTCTATCCTTAATGTTGAGGCTCCAATTCAATTTCTTATCCAGGATCAAGCCGAGATATTTAGCGTGATCGGAGATTTTGAGTTGGGCCCCTTCAATTAGGGGAATTTTAAAAGTCGGTAGTTTCCTTTTGTTCGTAAAACGAACCAGTTCGGTTTTTTGCGGGTTAACCACTAGACCGCAGTTTTTAGTCCATGCATTCACTATAGATAAGGCATTCTCTATCTGTTCGCTTGTTATTATAGCCATTCATCTAAAAAAATGCGTCTCACCGCTTATGATGATTTGTCGGCACAAATCGGGATCCAGTTAGCGAAAAAACGGCCTTGTGTATGGTCATGAACTTTGAGCAACTGGATCTTGTACGCTGATATTGTTGACTGATTTATTACTTGACCGGTTGGATCAAATTTAACCATCAAACGTTCAAGAGTTGAATACAAATGGCCACCACGTTTACCTTAAAATAGGCGCAACGCCTGCAAAATTTGCACTTACGATTTACGAACACTCGTTTTGTTCATGTAACTTGACATGATAATTTGGAATCAGTAATTGAATAATAGACAAAAGATTTGGCATATTTCAGCAAACCAGCACGGCTGCCACAGACTGCCAAAATCTACCCTCGCCAAATAAAATAGCCTTTACATATGTACCTACATTTTAAGCATTTGATTTTTCTTTTGACTGGAATAAGAAAACTTTTGTGTATTAGTTTTCAACTATGTATTGCTATTTAAATCCAACCATGAGCGAAAATTTGGCCCATTTCATTCCACAGAATTTAATTCTCACGCTTACAATGGCCCATTATAGTTAAAAATTTATTCGCTGATAGCCAGAATTTAAAAAGACCAAACTATAAATTGCCTCTCCAGTTAAATTTTAAATCTCAATTTTTGAAATTTTATTAACGAAACCAAATAAGGAACACCTCTAGCATTATTAAACACATTGCATGGGCATACAGTTGAAAAGAAATCGATTAGGTACTTCCCCAATATTATTTTTGAGTTTGAAAAATTCCCAATCATAATTATTTACTTTCGATCTAAAAAAGGAACTCTTCAAAACATCAGAACCACTGCAGGATGTTATTAATAATTATTAACTTCCCATCCTGTCCTGTCGATCAGTCGATCATCAAAAGAACAAGGAATAACAATAAGAAAAAAGAAACATCACATTCAATCGCCTTATAGCCAACTCATTAATTGCACCCTATGATCACCTGCCTTACCATAAACTCAATATTACAACACGCCATCACCATGCTATTCCGATGCAATGCACAGGTGATTGTGCATCATTGATGCCGCCATATAAAAGGATGCCATTATGATGTAAAAATTACACAGGATGCCTCTCTAAGCGACTATTCCCGATGGTGGTGCACTAATAAAAGGATATCTCTTGCCTACTATCATCATATTGTATCCTTCTTCCTTCAGACAGGCGAACAAAAAAACACATAATCAACCAGCAGGTGACCATCAGAGAACATAGCTCTTGTGAAAACTATATAGCAAAGGTATTCACCTCAATCATTTTTTGAGAAATCATTATCAGCATCATTCTCAGCACGTGATGCATCCGACAATCCGAATAACTCCAGACAAAGGTCACTCGAGACACTTTTACTTTGAAAGATCGAAAAATAAAAAGACATTTAATTGTGAGTGAAGAAGTCCCGGAACTCTGTTGCACCTGTTGTGGCAACACATCACGGGTATGACCTTTTGAAAATACATATAACAGTCTGCTGCAGTGCAGTCGTAAGTTGTAAAATTAATAAAAAATAAACGCAACAAAGGGTCGGCCGAAGATGTTCAAGGCAAGTGTTTCAGCGAAACTTAAAAAAAATATATTAGATATCAAAGTAAAGTATAGGAATGATGATCTTGATCTTGGAATGGACTTTATCCCTTTTGGTATGTGTTCTATTGTCACCGCATTTAAAACCTTTCCCCACTTAATCCCATTTTATTCAGTCGATGTTAAATGGATGGGATTTTTATTCTCAACTTGAGAAATTGCTTTTATTCATGTCGATTCCTAAAATTACGGTATCACTTATGAACTTTCCCATCGACACTGTAAGTTACAGATATTTAAACTTTTATACTCTGTCCAACAAAAATATGCAGTGTGGGCAAGATAGGACGTTTGCCTCGCATTCTGGCTACAGTGGATTGCATAAATCTGTCCTTCATTAAAGCTCTGAAAGGGTTGTCGTAGTGTTGATTTTAAACGGACCCTTTTTTTAAAGCTCTAAAATCAAAAGCACCTCAACAGAAAGGAAAAAAACTGAACAAGTTACCAAATGGACAAGGGTAACTCTGAATGCACATCAATATTTAATGGGGGTTGAAATTGAATATCACCAACAGCCATAGGCCACAGCAATTCAGTGTACATGCACACTCAGATGTGCGGTCAATAGGACGTGGGGTCTGCGTCAGATGCAATCAAAAATTTACGGGCGCACAAACACTTTTTTAAGGAAGAGTTCTTTCAATTTAGTATAGTGCAAAAATATAGCACGCTACTGATTTTGAAAAAGCTCTCCCATAAGACGTGTACTGCATATTTTTGTTAAATGAAGTATAGTATAAACATGAATATGTATACCTACTTTGTTATAAAAATACTTTGTAATTCTATTTTAAGTTCTTGTATAATATCGCAAAATATTGAAGTTTGATATATTGTTTCGTAATTAATTATTATTCAATCTTATTATTTTGTAGAATAAACATCTTATTATTGCTAAAAAATATTTTCTTATCATTTTGGATTTATCTAGAACTCTAAAGTCCTAGAAATAACTAATATAAACGTCATATATAAGTCAATAAAAAGTGTAAAGTGTAAACAAACTCATAGATTGAAATAATTTTATTTATTTGTTTAATAAATTTAAAAATAAACAAAAGATGGATGCGACTTCTTTTTTCCGCAATTTTCGATAACAGTCTGCTCTAAAAGGACTAGATTTAAGATACGTAGAATGGCTAGAATTATCTACGAAATCCCAGATGCGCCGCACTGTGGTCCAAAATGACTTTTTTCGTTGCAAAAATCATAACTTTTGAACAAGTGAAGCTATCGCAACAATTTTTTTTCCCTTAAAGGTAATTTCTAAGGCTATACAAATTGTGAATTTTAAGAAAATTACTTTACAGGGTGTCTCAGAATAATTGGTTGATGTAAGGTTTTCTTAGAAAAAGGAGTTAACAGAATAAAGTCTGAAAGTAAACCTTTTAAAAACAGTCCTAAATTTTTAAAACTTTGTAAAAAAAAAAGTTTTTGACTATTCAAGTGAATTCATAATAACAGTGGATGCTTAAAGTTAACGCACCAATTTCAGAAATATTTTTTAAGGAGTATTATAAAACAGTATTTTTTCATGTTGTGGGGCATCAGTTTATTCTTTAAACTGTTTGACTGATATATTTTATATGAAACAGTGTAGTAAAAAAGTAAACGGACGAAAAAAAAATCAAATAGAATATAAAATTTATATTAACAAAATAAAATAGAATACATTATAGTTAGTTAGCTAGTTTAAGAACGAACTCCATACATCTTATTCTAGCGTGTAGATAATGCTGAAATTCCAAATTCGTAATTCCTCTCATCTGCTTCGGCTGAATCGTCTTCTTTTCGAAAATTTTTGTGTGTCCTTTTGCAAATTGGACATGACAATGTTGATTTTGTATTTGTTAGTTCATTTAACACTTTCCCGTCTATCATGGTTAGAAAAAACTCATGTCGAACCATCACATTTTTTTCTTCAGCAACAGTCACTACAGTTGGCCTCAAATTTTCTATTTGGTTCCTTATATTTCTGACAGTTGTCTGAATAATATCACTTGACTCCTTTGCATATTTAAAAAGAATCGGTCTGCAAAAGTGAACTGATGACGGCCTTGGATTTTTCCAATATTCGGTTGACCTTTTATACGAAGTGGAACTAGTGATGCCATGAACATGTTCGCATCAGATATTACCTGGCCATCTTCTGAAACTATTGTTTGCTTATATGCAGTTTGTCCTGAAGATCCATCGCATCCCCATTTGCTCATCAAAGTAAGATTTGTTGGAAGTAAAAGAAGATCCTGATTGACTAGGCTATTTGAAATCCTCTTTGCTGTATGGTCCACCAAATCTCGGAGATTCACTTCAACAGAAGTTTCTGTTACTATCAAATTTGATGGAGTTGCTTGTATTTTAGCTTCCATTAATAAATTGTAGCTCGGAAACACATCAACGTTATGGCTTCTTGATGCGATTTTCTAATCAAATTATATTTTTCTTTAGAAAGCCCCATATCCAAGAACAAGGCTAGCGCAGTGGGACCATCGTATTTTATTGGATCCCTTTGAGGTTGCACTCGCAATGGGCTTGCATTAAAAACTGCTTTCCTCCTTTTGGTATATACTGAACATGTATCTAAGGATTTCGAAGGCCTTCCTCTTGATGTACTTGGCACGTCACTGTCTTCGATTTCATTACATTGGATTGTAAATGTTCCATTCAAAAATTCTTCATATTTTGAGAGAAATCTTGTTTTAACTCTAAAACAGTCAATCCATTTTTTTTTTAATGATGCGTATAATCTTTGGAGTTTCGTATTGGTTTTGGATCAGAATTACAAATTCTTCAGGATTCTGTTGCGTAGTCGATCAGGTGGGTGACACCATCTATTGATTTCCTTTTTTTTTATCTTCGCTAGATCTGTCCAACGATCTACTATGCTACCTGAAAAAAAAAATCAAAGATAATAAGGAATATGGAACTACATTGTCGTATATAAGGATTGTCAGCCAGAGAATGATTCTAGACCTACCCTAATGCAAATAGTGGTGAGAAACATTCGCTTGTGGCAAATTATCTGGTTATTCTTATGCAGGTCTAGTGGAGGGGGTTACAAATAATTCTCGAAGTAATCTGAAAGAAAGTGAAATAGGTATGACTTCGAATAAACAGTGATAACAATAAATGCAACATGCAGATATATATCTACATACATACATACATTAGGTAGTAACGCAGGCAATATAAGAAAAAGTCCCATGGAATAGCGTTCCTTCTGGTGCCTATGAACTCCTAGTTTTTAAGGTTCCCGTTGTTGTTGGTGAATGTTCACTTAAAGAATTTTTCCTTTTTTGTTTATTTTCCTTATAGTTTATTAATATTATATTTTCCTTTAACAAACGCGAACGAAACCAGAGAGATGCGTAATCGTTTTACAAATTACATTGTTGTGACATAAGACAATTTTGACAGTTGACAATTGTGCTGAAAAGGGTGTGTCCAAATAAAATCACTGTGCTGAATAGCAATGGCCGCTTTAATGTTCGCACTAGCTTAAAACTGAAAGTTTTAACCCTGAGCTTTCATTTGAAGGGATGTCAATTGAATTTGAAATAGAAGTAGAGATTATGAACTAGAGAGATGCAAAGAATATAGGTTTTTTTTTGGTATGAGATTGGATTATTGTATAATTAAATTAGATTATATGTTGGTAAATGATTGATCTTTTCAAAATTCCCATCAGGAAATAGGTATAAGTTAAAGCTTACGTTTGGACACCCATACATATACACAGCGACAGGAACACCGACAAGCTTATAGGTACTACAATTATAGTAGGAATTGAGAAAGTATTTGCGACCAGAGAACGAAAGCTCAGTGTTTCCAGTCTGCAAGTAGGTTACGTAAGAAGAATCAATATATAGGCCAAAGGCGAATGACCGATTATTACATAATCCTATTGCGCATTCTAGATTCAGAAATCAAACGGCGATCACCTCTGTGAAAGTGTTACCATAGACCAAAGTAATCTTGCACTTTATACGTACGTAGGTAAATAGGTACCTATAAATTTGTAATTTGGGCAAAATTAACGAACTGAAATACAAAGTATAATATTAATAGAAAAAGGATATAGGTGAGAAGTGAGATAAACTCAGAAAAAAAAAAGAAAAAAATACCCTGTTTTTTTTTTTAAATCTAAATGATTTAGCCTGCAGCCAAGGACCTGTTCGGTAGCCTGGGGACCTATAAGGAGATATCGAGACTTCATTCTTTTGAAAGCAGAGGTATAATTGTATAGTGATGAGTTTCTTTGTTCCGTCAAGTGATGAGTGTGGATATTTTATTCCTTTAGGCTTGGGTCCAATACGGACTTGTAAAATTTTGGTGCGACTGAAATAACTGCAAAAATTCACTGCCGAAGCATACTTATGCCCATGGTGTTGGCAGATTATAATGATCCAAGCCTCTGCGATTTTGTTCTAACGGTGACGAAAGATCAAGTCAAGGGCACTCCAAGGGGAGTTCGAGGTACTCGCAATCAGGATACCAGAGTTAGTCTTAGTGGCTGGAGCTTATTTAAAGACATTTGAACTTAAGTTCAATAGAGCCTGGATGCTCAAAATAGAGCCAGAATTAAGAAGGCCAAATTAGAAAGAGCATCTCAAAGACATTATCGAACATTGTAGCAGGGTGTACCGACTATAAAAGTGAGGAGAGTGAAATCGATTCCTCCTACAGTGATGTCTCTTTTGGACAAAAGAAAAAAAAAAGAAAATTTTTTTTTACTTAATATTTTTAGAAATCCTTTTTTTATTAATCCTTATTTAATTTAATTTTTGAATTAACTTTTAATTTGTAAGAGAAAATTAATAAGAGAATTTATTAAGTATATGAATATTTAAGTGAAAAAAAAAAAAAAAAAAAACTAGAAAGAAAGAGTGCTAAGTGTTGAGTAAAGTACACTGCTTCTCAGAATATTCAAGGCATATGGGTATATGTATATGTATAAGACAAATTCCATCTATACAGTCTTCGCTACACTCATCCTGAAGAGTACTGCCGGCAGGACGACGAGGGAAAGATGAGGCGGTAAGTTTATATTTCATTTATATCAAATAGATACAAGCTTTTTATCTCAAAAATAAAAGAGATACATATATATATATAAATATACGCATGTGACTGGAAGGAAGAGGTATACACTCCGATGCTCGTCATTAAAGCTATATAAAATATCATTTTTATATTTTACTTTTCCTTTTGATAGTTTTTTTTTTTGATAAAAGGAAAATCGTTCTAGGTCATAATTAATTTTGAATTTTACAAACCTTTTTTTTTTATATACTTTTATTAATTTTTTTACTATTTCTTTTAAATATACGTTGTGATTATCAATTCTGAAAGTTAATGGGTGAAATAAATACAATAGTTGAATTTAATCCTGTGTAAGGTAGTTGAATTTCTATGATGGAGTGCTAGGTTGTTCTAGGTAAGGTGTGTGGAAGATCTGCTGGGCCGGCGATCGATGGGAAGAATGAATACGACAAAATTAAGGAATATAAACGAACGACGACTTTTAGGTAACTGTAAGTTTTATGACTTTTACTTAATGTAATCTTCGAAAACAACATGACAGACCATAATCACGCATACGGACTTATTTATATACTTACATACTCATATACGCAACTGAAGATGAATACTTAGCAAAATGATACGAAACAAACGTTGTGACCGGGATTTTCAAGTTAGGGGTTATCTCGCAGATATTGGCACAGAGATAACGAAGGTAGTGTCATTAGATACACGGGTGGGCAAGCCAACACTCTACTAAATAACACCTGGTAGGGACTTCTGAGGACTCGGCGAAACATTGCGTTTGGGAACGGTAGATGCTAATTTCTTTGAAAACAAAAAAAAAAAAAAGGAACAAATTTAGATTATAATGTAGGGCTTAGATTAGACATAAGTTAAGGGTTAGGCATGTATATACATCTAATGTTGTGAGTACATAGACTTTTATATACTTATATATGATCATTTATTCATTATGATCATTTATACATTTGTATATGAAATATATAGGATTTTAAGGTTAGGTATTAGAGTAGTTTTAGTTTTTTTATTCAATTTCGGGTTTGATGATTCAAAATATTAGTTTTTTTTTTTTTTTTTAAGAATTTAACCGAAGTTTCATCCGTTCTCAGATGCAATGTCAAAGGTATCTAGGTTTGTGCTAAGCTTTTTGGTGGTCTGAACCCTTATTTATCCCATGATTTCCATACTCCCTTTCCATCCTTTTTACATAGGCACGATTTTTTTTTGTTTGCTGAGTTAGTGGTGTATCGGAAGAGGTCAACAAACCCCCCCAACCCATCGAGCTGAGCCGTGCAAGTAGCAAGCGTGTCGCTGACCCCTTCCAACACCGAAGATGCCTCTGTGGCCAACACAAAAAACTCGCAACAATTCGAAACATTTTTTTTTTTTTTTTTATAATTTACTCACGCTCAAGGGAATATGAATACCCTTCAAATGTTTCAACACAGCGTGGGCGTGAAGTTACGGAAGAGAAAGAAGGATAGGAAAGATGTGTGGCACGATGTTCTGAGACTAAAGGTGGTTGTCTCAGATTTTTTATCTCCAGGGATGGCGGCTGAACTAAAGCGGAGAATTGCCGTATCTTATTTCTATGTACCTTATAATTCGCATTATTTTATTCGTTTTTCATCCTTGTTGGGCATACTAGTTTAACTCAATCACATGTTGTTAGTGTTATGCCTAAACAACATGTAATGAGTAAACCAGCATCCCATTGATGACAATTTATAGAAGGTTTTAATGGAATTAAAGACGACATAGACGACGGCAGGAATCGAACCTGTTATATTGAGATTGACAGGCGAGTACACAACCATCGCGCCACGGCCACCCCTAAAAAACATGATAAAATGTTCAAAAATTGTTCTGTTTGAAATATTTATATTGGTATTTAATTTGCAAGCTCCACTCGTCAGTAAAACCTTTTGAAACCTAACAACATATATCCGTTGTCATATTTTATATATACCTCCACAATGTATATGCACAAGGATTATTTTACCTGTGAAATTTAAGCTTAACAATATGCGGTATCGGAAGAAAATTATTATTCCTACCTGTTTTATTAGATCATAAAATAATAATCCAAAATTAAATAATTCTTTCAACTTTGTATATGGAGTAGGCAATAAAGCTATTAATCCTTTTCTTTTGGCAAGTTAATCTATGTTTAGGTACTATTAGAATAAGATCAATAAATATTTACAATAATTTAAGTTAAGGGGAATTTATTCAAAGAGGGTCGTTAAAATGGGCGGATTAAAAAATTTAATGTTCAATAAAGTAATCAATAGTTTGTGTACAATATTTTATATATTTTTTTTAATAATAATTGGCATTTGTATAAAAAGGGGCGTAGAAGTGGGCGGTTTTTTTTTGTCAGAATCAAGGTAGTAATAAAACGATTTTTAATTAAAAAGAAAATTTCACGTTCTGAACTATTTTAATTAATAAAATAATTGAAATTTTTCATAAGGGAATTTGCTTTTAAGACCAAAATGTCAGCGCTGGGAACACGACTTTTTTTAAACAAATTACAATTTCTTTGAAGGTTGCAAATAGTTGCAGCTACAATTTTGCATATGGTTTAAGAAATTTTGCGCGCGAACTCGCGAGTATTTTTTTGTAGCTCTATTCAATCCGAAAAAATCTGCTAAAAAAGGGTGTTTTTTGTTTTATTTATTTTTAATTAAAATTTTGATTTACGCACAAATAATACAACTAGAATAAACTATAGAAAATTAATATTTTACATTTAATATGCCAAAATTTCAAATACGAAAACAAAGAAGTTAGTTTTTTCTGTTTTTTTTTTAACTCTAGAACGAAATTGACCAACTTTGAAAAGCTTTATAAGTCAAACTAGTTAGCGGAAAATTTTTTTGTTTGCTGTTTTTGAAGCTCCGTTTATATTTTTATTAAAAAAAACAAAAATTTAAAAATAAAACATCGAAATTAGTATTTTTGCCACGAAATTTTCCTTTTCGGACCACAGTGTGCCGTAAGTCCATTTTTTTGGATTCTGTTCTTTTCTAGTGACTATAACTTTGCTTCTTGTTGGGTCATTGAGATACCTTTTAAGGAATCGAAAGCAGATATTTGTAGTCCGTCCAAACTCATACATTTTTTTAGTTTACTTTTCTTCATTCCAAAATCTCCTTGAATGGTGAACCCATGCCATTAAGCGCATTTTGAAGTCGCCCTCAAAACTCTTGTTACTACTCTTTTTTTTTGTAAGATTTCTGGCTGTCATGTTGCGTCTTCATCATTTCCACCATTTCTTTAAATTGTTTCCGATTGGTTGTCCGTTTTTTATAAAAAATTGTTAAATAAACACTTAAACGTTCATTATGATAAACTTTTGACTTACATTTTTGTGCTTTCCGTTGTTTATTTTTTTTATTTAATTAAAAATTCACTTCAGATTCGCCTCGAAATTAAAGTGAATGTGAAATGATAGAAATTGTATGGAGTGCGAATGTTACCGACATTCTTTCAACTTTCTTCCGTCGGATACACTATAATAGCAAAAGTTTGGAAAATAATTGAAACTGTCACTTTAACTCATTCGCCGAATTCTGTAATAAGGGTGATTGACTCGAAGTTAACTAGCTCAACTTGTGATACTCCGAAGTTAAGAAAATCCAAAGTTTTTCAGAAATCGAAAGGCTTGGTTCTCCGTTATCGCTGGGAATTTAAAAATAATTGATGTCGTCGTTCGTTGCAAGGTATTGTGTATTATGAATTAATTTTTAACCTATGTACAATGTACATATGTATGTACAGATAAATGTATATGAATTAAAAATATATATTTTAGTGTTTCCTTCTTCATCTTCCTTCTCCGCAGTAATATCTTATACATTTTACATTTAACAATTTAACAATTATAATTATATTTTTATAAAATAAAATTAAATAAAATAGATTTTTTAATACATGTTTCATTAAGTATAACGATTTTTTTTGTTCAAAATATATGTTTTTCATTCGAAATAAGCCTATCCCATTGATGTCCATAGATTCCTCTTTTTTGCCTCTTTGTACTATTGTTGACTATATCTTTGTATATAAAACTTATAGTACTATAATGAAGACGAACGATTGTGGCGAATCTTAAGCATAGCTACAGTACTCTCAGATTTGTCTCTGCTAAATTTAATAGTAAAATATTCTCATTTTTACTACTTGTTTGTGTCTTATCCTACTCTCCACTGTAAACCCCTACTCTAATTTCAGCGCCACCACCAAGACAGCGTTCGTACCACAACATCACGATCCATGATAATACTATTATACATAAGTATATACAAAGATTATATACATTTAAATCATCTTCCCATCTTTTCCTTGGTCGTCCAGCAGGCCTTTTTCTACCAGGTTTCTACTTTGTTGTAAGTTTTGTCCATTATTGATCTTGAATTCAACTGTTTGGCTCTTTTTAGTGTATCTGTTACAATTGTAAGCCTTCTTATTTCCTTAGTTGGTATTCTTTGAGAAAGGGTTATATTGAGAAGTTTTCGTTCTTTTTTCGTCTGACAGATTCTTAGTTTTTTTCAGTAAGTTCCAGGCTTTGAAGACAGGATTGATAATATAGTTGAGTCACGTCAAGAGCTTAAATTCTTGTATCTATAATATTTGTTTTACATTCCTATATTGTTTCCAGCTATTTGAAACCCGTCTGTTTACTTTCTTCTTTTCTCGATTGTTACAAGATTTAATCTGTCGCAAATACTCGTAAATATATTCTTCTACATACTCAATTTCTTTACTATTCAATTTCAATTTCAATTTTGTTTTATTGAACATACTATTTACAATTTGGCTTACAACTAATAAGATACTACATATGTATGTATGAAAGTTTACATTTGTTGGCTCATAGGGGGCTTAACTAACTATATACAGTGACTGTTGACTGTATTGTCCTCAGGGTGTTCATTCCCCGTTGTCAGTGGTGATTTTTGTGGGTTGTGGGCAGGGATGGCGCTTTAGCCACGGTGGTAGGCTGGCCCAATGTCAGCGTAGAACGAGACTACTTCCTCGTTGCCCATGATTACGTTGTCATCCAGAGTTTCCATCACACTGAGGTACCTCGGCTCGGGATGTCGTTGTTCTGTGGTCATCCTTCTCATAAGCTGATTCGGGTGCTCGATGATGTTCCCCATTAGTTTCTTTGTTGAAAGAACTAGATATTTGTCCAGCGGGATTAAATTGGCTTCTGTGTAGAGATTCTCGTTCCTGTAGTGTTTCTGTCGTTGACGGTCGAAGTAGAGTCCAGTGCAGATCCTCAGTATCTTCATTTCGAATAGTTGAAGTTCCTTCATAGCTGTCTTCGAGATGGAAAACCAGACTGGGAAGGAATAGCTGATCACTGGTCGCAGGAGCTGCTTATAGATTAATATCTTTGTCGGTTGGCTAAGACCTGATCTTTCTTTACTCTAAGTAAGTTAATCGTAGTTTGTCAAAACTTTCGTTTTTTGTCCAGTTAATATTTATACTATGGGGCAAAATTTAAACAACCTATTGTTAAGGGCTAAGCATTTTACTAGTAAGCAATTTGCTAAACATTTATTAGTTTACTTGTTCTTCTAAAATTTTAATCCTTTTTTTTCGTTTTACTAACTAGTTGTTTATTTCTTACAAACTTTTTATTTTTTTTAGATTGAGCTATTCTTTGTAATGCTTCGATAAGATTTTTTGTACATAAGTATACCCTTTGTATTTATTTCATTAGGAATATAACATACCAACATCAGCCTGATGGATATTTCTCCCAAAGAAGTGTATACACGGCTTGTAATTCGGAATTGTACGGGTATCTTTAAGTTTTCAACCAAGAACCACACTGTTATCTTGTTAAACCTATACTGGTGTAAAATTTTCCATCGTCCAGCTCTTCAAAAGAAATTGCTCGGGACTTAAAACAGCGCACTTTTCTTCACAAGCTACATAAGTCTTCAAACATATCGAAATCTTCGTCTTCCATTTTATATTATTATATGTTTATACACTTAGCTCACGACTTATAAGGAAAACAGAATTTAACTCTTTCAAATAAATATTCCAAGAATTTTTTTTTTCGAGGAAAATGACATATGGATTTAGCAAGTCACTAAAAGTTAAAGTAGCCATTTTGTGATTTAAACTTTAGAAAAATGTTAAAAGATAGTAAAATGCTAAAATCACTTAAAATTAACAAAATCATCTTTTTAACTTATCAACTTGCTAAAGTGACTTTAGCATTTTACTAAATCATTTAAAATTTTCTGTTCGTGTCTTTCAATATCAAATTCAGTGATAGGATTTGTGTAGCATTGATCATTGATTGGATGTGGGTGGGAGTATCCGAGATAAGGACGGTATCTTCAGCAAACCTGAAGTTGCTTTGAGTTTGTCGGCATATTTGTATACTGTACTTATGTTTCCAATCTAGTTTTTGAGAGATTTCTTCTAAAACTTCTGCAAATAAAGGTGGTGGCATTGGGTCTCCTTGGCGCACTCCACGGTTAATTCGAATTTTGCGTTGTGTTTTTATTCTTGCATAACTTTTTTTGTAGATATTTTGAGCGTTTGAATGTAAGTTGGCCGAGCTGTTTAGGCTGTGGTCGAACAGACAGACATATACGAGTCACACTTGTTTTTGTGTTCGCTATTATTGTAGTGTGAACTTCGATCAAAATCTCGAGCACAATTTTTTTACGAATGCATAGCTTGCCATATAGTACCTATAAGTCGCAAGTAAAAAGCAAGCAAGGGAAGATAGAACGCTTTAATTTGGAATCAGTACAATCCGAATCGTAAATTGAAATCCACTTTGAAACAATTCAATCCGTTTTTGTCGAGTAAAAACTTGTTACAGTTTGAGCTTTCTGGCTCTTAATTAAAAGTAAATTTGTGGGTCCTTAGGAAAAGAGGGTACCAGTCGTTTTCTTACATAATACTTCCTATATTCCGCTTATTATGACCACATTCCCCAAATCAGCATTCAAATACTCGTAGCCTGTCATCCAGCTTAGTTTCACATTGCCATCGAAATAGAAGTATAAAAGGATAATTCAATTGTAATTTTTTCTATCTCACTGTCAAGGACGAGGCCACCATTCACCATCAGCATCACCAGCACCATTCTTATCTGAATACCTTTACTTAAACCAGTGTTTCCACCAACCGAAGCAGCCAGCTAGTCAGAACAGAACACAAGAAGTTTATATGCGATTGTAAGATTCAATTAAAACGCAGATATAGTCTGGCCCTTGTGTCCATGTTGCCATATTCGTAGCGCAGTATCTGAATAGAGTTTGCTTTTATCTGTCGCAGATAACGATGCCGCTTTTGATGTTATTGCCAAACAGCTTCAACTATATGGGCCCAGCAATGTGATCATTTTTATCCTCGAGCGGATCTTTTTGATGCGCACACACAAATACATTCACACAATTATTGCAACTGCAACTGAGTTAAACTCAATGGCTAAAAGTTTAAGAAGCAGTTTTTTTTTTTGTTGTATTGTTGAAAGAAGAAAAAAGATACATCGATTGTGTCCTTGTTTGCAAATCCCTATCTTGGCCCGCTCTGCGCTAAAGCAAAAGCAATTCTTTGGCGAATTGTTGGCATTTTTGTTTTTTTTTTCTCCAGAAAGCGTGGATATCCGGAGAGCGATTGAGGATAATTTGCGAATGTGAATTGTTTTCATCGGGCGACCTGAAAGTTGCCTCTTCACTTACGTGGTGCGATGTGATTACGATAATAATGAGATTTTTCTTAATTTTTATTATTTTTCATTATTTAATGATTATACTCGTACATACATTTATATATTTTTTGTTCATTTACCGTCAAAAAATGTACAATGTGCTTGTGAGCAATTTGATCATTTAATTCAGTAAGCGATTCGTATCTTGCAGTCAGGTCAAAAGGAATTTGTTAGCTCATTAACATTTCTTACAAACACTCTCTTTCCTAAGGATTTTCCAATAAAAGCACTGCCGATAAAAAGGATAAGTGAGTTATTTAAAATATGTTTCAGTTTACTGACAATCTTATACATACTTATAAAGATCCATACCGAGGCCAGGAATTCGATATGATTTTAACACATACTCGTAGTGCCACAGAAAACGATATGAACTTTTGAAGTAAATCTCAAAACCAAGGTGATTAGGTCTGGTCAAGTACATCAAGAAACTGTGTTCAAAAATGGTTCAACTTACTTTTAAATTTACAATAAAAAACGGTTGAGTAACTTCGGAATCTTAATTCAGTTGTTTTATGACTGACTTTAAGGTTCTTAAGGTTTTCGAAGAAAAAGTATCTTTTGTCAAGAAAAGTGCCTAACATATTAGTCATTCAGTGTCCTGGCAACCAGTGGTACCACTTTACTTCAATTGAAGTAGATCTGCTTCTTTTTTTTTTCCAAATATTTTAAAATCTACATACATATTTCCTACTTTGTACGATCAGCAAAATACTGAAATATACTTAATTTTAAAAATCTCTGTTTCAATCTACTTCAATTTTACAAAATTCTTTTTCTCTATTTCACTTTAGGTAGTATGTAGCAAGAGAATTGCAAAAAAAAAAAACGCATGTCAACACAATAAAAATACATAAATGAGTAATTTTAAAAGCATAGAAATACGAATCTTATGAAAATTTCGCTTGTGTGTATTTTATTAATACATACATAAATTAATTCTTTAAATCCATACAAATTTCTTTAAAATTAAAAGAAATGTATTGACAGCTTTAAATATTCAATAATATATAATTTAAGGAAAAAATTTTTTGCATACAAAATTAAAATTTCAAAATCAAAGAAGCTCCTATATGAAAATTTTGATCGAAATCGGTAGAGTCAGAAATGAGAAAGTAGAAAATCAAAAAAAGGATCTATGACAGGTACCGTTAATAACATTTTTTTCTACCAAAATGTGGACTGCATTGTTGGTATGGTCTGAACATATTTTTTTTTATAAAAACCATTAGAGCCGTCTTCATATTTCATAATGGCTGTATGGAAGGAACCGAGCTAAGAAAAAAAAAAAAAAAACAATTTCTCATTTAGGCTGCAGGTTGAGGTACAGACCTGTAGACGGAATCTCTACTTTTTCGAGTCGTAATGTCAATTGATGAAAATTTCGAGTTCTAATTTTTCAAAAAGCAAGTTAAAAGTAATTTTAAAATCTACTTCGATTTTTCTCAATTTACTTCACTTTTTTCTTCAAATCTACTTCGACTTTTTTCCGGAAGTGGTAACGCTGCTGCCGACAACACGCTCTGGTTCTGGTTCTCCTGCTTTTTCTAACGATGAGTGTCTGATCGTGTAAAAGTCAATAATTCGTACAAAAAAAGTGGTCATGAATCCATTGAAGTCATTGTTAACTGTAAAAAAGAGAAAATAATTAGCAAAAAAAGTGTTAAATTTTGTACATACGGGTCTTATGTATATGTTTTATGTAAACTTAGTACAAGTTCTTTTTTCGCTAGTGTTAATTCCTTGAGTGAACAATTCGCAATGAACATCAAAAATGTAGTGAATTCTATGGTTGTTGAAAAAAATGTCCCATATGTGAATGCTAAAAGGTTTAGCTATGAGCTACAACAGGACAAAGAACACAAAACTTACTTGTATCGAAGAGCATCCTTAGCCTCTGAAATTTTCCCCAGAAGCATGGAAAGAATCGATGATCTTCCCTACAAAGAATATACCTAATGCTAGATCATGCAAAAATTACCGCCCTATAAATATGGGATTAATATATGAAAAAGTGTTAGAAAAAAATATTATGTTGCAGCTACAAGAACACCTCGTCGCCTGGATAAAATATTGTCGTATGTGAAAAATTGAGGTTTAAAGATTTAAATGCAGTTTTGTTATTTGAATTTTTCTCTACAACCTTGTGAAATCCGTTTTTCGATATCTGCGTTAGTTTCCAAAATAATATCGTTAAAATTTGTCGTATGTTGTGCATGGTCGCCGCCATTTAAGTATTTCTTTGTCGTATGTGTATACAAAATGCTACACATACGACAAAATAAAAACATACGATATTTTTTTCATACAAAATCTGGTCAGTGGAAGTTTGGTAAATAATTGTCGTATGTGTCATTTTTGATGCACATACGACAATATTTTACTGAAAATTCGGTAAACATTTGTCGTATGTCTCATAAGATAAAACATAGGCTGGTATAATTTCAGTAGTGATCAAGATGTCGCAGAGGTCGGACAAGTCCCCTGCACCAAGTGTGTCTGAAAACATCTATGCATGATAAGGCAAAAGACAGATTTGAGTAATTCTTTTTATTTTTTTTTTAGCATGCGCAACGAAATACTAGGGACTGAAGTTTTGTGAGCCAGGACATTCTTGCTTGCAAGAAGTTGACTGTGATTCGCCTTTTAAATAAAATGAATTTTCCAAATGTTAGCTTGAAAATTTTACAAATGAACCAAAAGGATTTCAAAAACTATGCTTTCAAGTCTGAAAACTTGGCTTATAACCAGATACAGTTCTTTAAAGTCAAAACACTAATCTACAACAAAGAAAATGCTTAAAAAATACACTTTTTACTTTACGATTTGACCAAAATCACCGGACGTTTTCAAAACTGAACCGATGCTAATTTATGGCAAAAAGAGCTTCGTATAACTCAATTCAAGGCCATCGACTCCAACAAAAAAAAATGATAAGAAGTATGATTCCATATCTTGAAAAAAATGAAGATAAAACATTTTATCTTGCTATTTTAAAAATTAATTAAATCTTTGATCTTTTTAAAGAGTATTTTTGTTCCAATTCTTAAATGTAAGATAAGTTAATACCTATTTAAAATCAACTGCACTGTGAACTTAAAAATGGGATTTTTTTAACCGTATTTATAACTAATCGAATAATATGAATTAGTTATTTATTTTTATTTTTAATTTTTACTTTTGTTTATTTTAAGTTTTGTTGCAAAAAAATATTTTTTATACAGAAAAATAAATAGTTATAAAAATAAATTTGAGTTTGTTCCACTTTTTAAATAAAAAGGTAGTATGTTATAATATAATGTTGTATGTTATATACTAACGAATTTGAATTTGTTTAATTTTTGTGGTATGTGTGATTATTTTGTCGTATGTGTTTGGGTAGTAACAAGCAGTTTTGGTTAAACCGTCACATACGACAACGGCATATTGAGAATAATTTACCCTTATTCCTTCCTTTGTCAGAATATTATATTTACTTTCACGTTTTTGAGTTGCCAGATGTTTTCTGTATAAGCCATTCAATTTTTTAAAAAATTCACCGAATAGTTTTTGAGAAAAAAATTTTTGAACTTAAAATGCGTTTCCCCAAAAGTAGCAAATTGTAACTTACGACAATATTTTATCCAGGCGACGACCTTTCTAGTGAAAATATTATAAGTGTGAAACAATCAAAAAAAAAAAATTGTAATAAGCAAGTGCAAATCTGAAATCGATACTGAAATTGAAAATGTTAATACTCGTATTTCAATAGATACTATTACAAATTTGTATAAAATTGGAGTACAAGAAACTGAAATGGAATAGTTTCGATGTTTACTCAGGGCAGAACCCAACGTACCACGGTTATCGGTAACATATCAAGTCCGGTACTTGTTAACATAGGGCTTCCCCAGGGGACCCTCCTCGGTGTTTTATTGTTTCTTATCTACATAAACGATATAGAAAAAGTGTTGAAATGTTAAAAAACTTTTTGCGGATGATGATCTTTTGTGTATTTCAGGGCCTGATATAATTGATTATAATATGTGTTAATAATTTAAATGAAGATCTACATATTTGCAATAAACAATTGGCTTATAACGAATCGTATCATTAAGTATGAAAAAGTCAAAGTGTATACTCGTACTTTTAAACGTGTCGTCGTAACCGTCTCTGATGTGTATCCTTATTGATAACCGTCTCCTTGAAATTGTGTCACAAATAAAATATCTCAGCTAACTATCGTGGAATGACCATATCGACTATATTATGTAAAAAAAAAAAGTATCTAAAAAGCTCGGAGTTGTACGTAAAACAAGCACCAGTCAGTCTCTCAAAAAACAGTGCAATAAAAGAGTATAGAGTAATAATTAAACCCCAAGCAATGCGTGTTTTATTAAAACGTGACCAATATGCACACATAAGAGACATGCTTGAGTCATTGAGCTGGCTCATTATAAACCAAAGATTATATATGCTTAAAATGGTATTCATATACAGGATAAAAACAATTTATACCCGGAGTACCTCAGTGAACAAGCGACAAAACATAAAAATGCAACACACAATTTACACAATTTGCGAAATAATGAAGGTCTAGTGATTCGCCGAATGAGAACTTCAAGAGTTTTCATCTACCTGAAGTTTTTTGTTTTATTTTCATTATTCTTATTATAATAATACATTTATAAAAAAACGAAGGATAATTTTCCAAATTTAAGAAAAAATATTATAATAAAAAATAGTTATAGTGACATTTTATATTTAACAATTTAAATAGTGATAAATGACACTCAATATAAATAAATGACTTATGTGGGGTGAACAATATTAAGGAAAGATTAACATAACGAAAATACAAAAATTAAATACAAGAATTAAAAAAAGAAAAAAAAAATTTTTTTTGTTCCTATAAGACAATTAATTAAGTTTAAAACTAATTGATGTAGGTTAACAAAACTTCGATTTGGTTATTATCAATTTCAAGAAGCCATATTTTATTTTTTTGCAAGTATAATTTTAAGGTTCAATTCAAATACAACGAATATTTTCAGGAAACATACATAATAAAGAGCTTGTAGGACACAATGGAGTAGAGGTTTTTAAAGTGAGTCGTTTGAAATGTGGGGAAGGATACATAGCTGTCAAGGTTGCTTCGCAAATTGCGGACTTCGCGAGCTTAAGTTTTTAAGTTCGCAGAATCACTTCGTTGTGTTAATAAAAGAGATCAAATCTTTCATCTTCAGTTCAGATAGTTCGCTAAGGTAGTCGAATAGTTGGGCTCTCATTTTGACAAGAGCAGGACATTTCCAAAAAAGAGGCTGGGTGCGACCCACACTGATAACTTCCCATTTGTGGTCTTGAAAACTTTATATTTAGTTTTTTTTAAATAACCAAATTTTCAGCGAAACAAACTTTAGCTGTATCTGTACTGTATCTGTTGTGGTAATTGGTATGATATTTTGTATACATACTTCGATCATAGAGCAGTAAATGGAAGATCGAAGTAGATGTTTTCATAGTGTAATTGTTGTTGCGGTTTTTTCCGGATTAAAAAGCTGTGATCTGCACTGGATATACAATGACTCCTGTTTTAAAAATCGATGATGCTTGTGGCATACTATGATATTAGGAAATTTGCTTTGTTTTGTTGATGATGAGGATACTTAGTCACTCATTTTATCTTTTTTTTTTTACAGAAAATGTGTTTAACTAATTTTAAACTTTTCTATTTAAAATGTTAAATTTCTTGTAATAATTACGAAGGTTGGTAGGTACATATTATATACTGAATTATAGATTTCCGTGTTTTTTTAATATATCTGTGTTCCTACACCCTAAGAAAACCTTGAGTAGAATTTTAAATCTTTTTCATGGGCAAAAAGATAAAAACATATTGTGACGTTTTCTTCAATTTTACCATAGCTATTATTGGAATTTGAATATGTGGGACTTAGGTACAACTGAACAACCTTATTCATATACGTATGTACAGTACATACATTCTTCTAAAAACTAAGTTGATAATAAAATTATAAAATTATGTATTATATTATAGAAATTACTTTATTATTTCGGTTCAAAACATTTTAATTGAAAAAAAATTTAAAAACGAAATATTTTTGTTAAAACTGTCAATTCGATACTTGTCAAAATTTAACCATATGTTAATAATTGTATTATGTCAATACCTTCCCGTAAAAATGTACTAAGCTACACTTTTTTTGAAAATGACTTTTTGATGAGTAACTATACTATATGTTAAGGGCCACGTTTTGGCCTGGGTTTCGCCAACCTATTATGCATGAAAAGGAAACTAAACTGCCATGTTTTCTCATTAAAATAATGTTGCCCCCTGAAATTTGTATTATCCGCCAAAAAAATTATGCTAAGCGACATTAATAAAGATCTCATTGTCGTGAGCAACAAAAAATTTTGTTAGATGTCACTTAGTTTAACCAAAATTGTCTTTAAGCACACTATGATTCAACTAGAACTTTCTTCGTTTTTTTCGTTTCCTGAACAATTTTAGAAATGTTGCTTAGTATACATTCTTACGGGAAGGTATCGATGTATAAAACAACATACTTTAGAAGGCACAATCGCTGTTCATTCCCAAGAAATTCGACTTGAAATACAATTTTAACTAGTTTTCACTGGAATTTTTAATAGTTTTTTATTTAAAAAAAAAAACTATTAATTCAATATTTGTCAACATTTTACCAATTGTACAAAATTATACTAAGTATAAAATAAAATAAATTAGAAGTCAATATCACTACTAGTTCTCGAGAAATTTGAGTCGAAAAACAATTTTTACCAATTTTCAATAGAGTTTTATATAGTTTTTAATTTTTTGTAAAAAAACTGTAAACTGATTTTTTTTGAAATTTTCACCAGTTGTCAAACACATTATTTTTCGTAAAATAAAATTATTTTGAGTTTCAAATTGTTTTCCGTTCTTAGAATATCTGGGTTATGAAATTTTTTTTTTCAGTTTTTTTTATTTAAAAAAATAACGGTATGTTCGTTTTTTTTCCTACTTTATACCAAATCTGTATGACCTTATAATGAGTACATTAAATTTTATTTTAAATCAATAGCATTATTTTTTCGTGAGATATTTGAAATTAACCAAAATTTTTACTTTTTTTTTAAACCGTTATAGTGAAAAAACTACTCACTGAATTTTAATAAACGCCCTTTCAGCCTCTTTCGAAGTTATTATCTATTAAACAAAATTTATTTTAAGTCGATATCTTTACTCGTTCTTGAGATATCGAAAAATGGTACGAGAACGTACGGACGTACGAACGTACGCACGTACGAACGTACGAACGTACGAACGTACGAACGTACGTACACACACACACACAGACATCTCTCTAAAAATGATTGATATAGCATCTAGGGACCTTGAAACGTCGAGAAATGTCAAAAATTCCAATTTGACAAATCGGACCGATTACAATAACTCCCTATGGGAAGTTAACAATATGAATGACTGTTTGTTTTTTTCTGATGATCCCGACAACAACGAAAATAAGTACTGTAGAAGAGCCCTGCTTCGCTATTGCCCAGATTCTGGTGCATGTTACAACTCCCTTCTTATCTGGGTCTGCTTACTTGGTCATTTGTTCAGGACTTATTTTAGACATACTGCAGTTAGTTAAACTGTTTCGCTACCGGTTGGAATTTGTGAGAAAAATTGGGATAATTTTACCCTCTCCCCTGTGCTGGTTTAGAATGACATTATGCTTTAAGTTCAGGCTTGCAAGCTCATTCCGAAATCGCTGGATCAATTAATAGGATGAAGGCGCCGAATCAATGGTATTAACTGCCACCTGGCTGTCTGTAAAATCGACTTTATTTCTTTTTTGATGTGGATCTAGTTGAAGTATTTTGCTTGTTTCCTTAGTAATTCAGCTAGAAAGACACTGTATAGACATTTAAAGAATCAGATAAAATTCCCAAACCGACCCACACTCCATCTTTGAGCCTTCAGTAAAGATGGTTGTGTCGAAGTGTTTCATGACAACGTTAACCTCACATGCCTTTCTGGATGGAAACATTTATGTAACTTTAAATCTTTACTGATGCTCACATTATGAGTGCAGAAGTATCAAAAGTATCAGTATCAAAAAACTGCCTGTCGTCCTCACATTTGTAATATTTGTGAGATACTTACTTTATAGAAGACCGATGAAGATACACTTCACCATTTCGATCTAAAAATAATTTGTAAGATAATCTGGCTTTGAGGGAGAAGATTCAAAGACAAATATTACACCAGCAGCATCGTTTAATTATGGAGGTGACCGTAAATAAGTGAGTGGCATGATGGTAAATACGTTGGGCTATAACGATGATCCTTTGATCGTTTCTCAGCCGCTTCCACCTTAAAATAAAACACAACATTGTAAATTGGTACTGCTTCTTGTTTCGGTAGGAAAAACCTCTAAGAGCATACCTATCTTGTAATGAAAAATGCTTCTCCTATTAACTTTTAAGACTCAGCAAGAAATAATAGGTTCTCTACGTTCCAGCCAGCAACACGCGTACAGAAATGATTGAGAGCTGTAAAACACTAGGCCCTGTTTCTCTACAAGCTGTTGCGCCACTAATTTAAGCAATCAATTTTTTTTTCTGCAAATTGAAGACCATATATGTTTATTAGAAACATTTACTTTTATGAAAAACATGTCACTTTTTGATATAACTCCATTTAGTGAAGTTGAAGTCTCTTTGGTGACGGCATTGTTCGCAAAACAAATAAGTCCCGTGCGATTGTTTTAATAATATATGTTTTGCAATAAAGGAGTTTTAACTACGCTTAACATGAAAAACACATTTCGAGTTACCGATGCACATTTGAGGTTTCACTTATCAAAATGGGAGAGAAGACATAGCTTGGTAAAGAATTCTAAATTCGTGTTGTGCGACTAAAGAAAGAACCTCTGTACTTAACAGGACGGATTGAAGCATTCCAGGAAGCATCTTCACACTTGGACACATTCATATATTTCTCCCGTTGTAAACGTTTGTTTGTGATATTCATCGTATCATTGATTAGATCCATATAAATGTATTTTTGCAGCAAGTAAAGTAGCTCCAATCTACCGAAAAAAAACTTTACTTTACTATACCGCGAAAAAAACGAAATTTTCGCAAAATTTAAGAAATTAGATTTTCATAATATCCTTGCAAATCCTTTTTTTAAAACATTAGTCCTCTTCGGTAATCTTTCTTAGACGCAGATCGTGAGTCATGTTTAAAAAATAAGATAAATCATCTTAAGATTATCAAGAAAACTAATATTAAAATAAACCTTCAACAAATCGCTCATGGCGTCACATATTCTCCCCCCAACTGACACAATATCGCCCAACTATAGACTTGTTTGTAGAAAAGAGAAGTCATAACAGGAAACACAACGAAATTTGATTAATAGATCAATAATATTGTCGCCTTTATCTTCGACTTCGGACACTACTGACGCCATATGATACATTGTATCTAAGCATCCCATAATCAATCAGACTTAATAGAGTAAGTTTCCTCAAGCCAGATGATAGCCCATCGGTGCGCTGGCGTGCACGTCGGCCATGTGGAGAGAGCATTAACTTTCTGCAGAGATTTTCCGATACAGAAAACACATCTGCAATTAGCTTATCCAGTGCAACTCTCGAAACGTTTGATAAATGATTCAAACCATCGATACCTCAAAATATGTCCGGTTATTAATTGATGCTGCAAAACTATCTAAGCCATGCAGAGTTGGTTTAGGTACTGGTCGGCCATGATCATCGCTGGCCATTTTTGCTCTCCCGCCCTTCGTCGCTAACCCTCTTAATGTAGAGAAGCCTTTTCCCGATTCACATCTGCAAGGATAATATTTTTGCCGATTTTATTCGAAAGCCCGACTCGGCGACCAAGAATTAAGTGATTTCAGCCATAAACCCGATATTTCATTTCTCACTTTAATAAAGCCGTATGAAGTTGTTAACATTTACGATAACAAACGACGGACATTAGGCCTCAAATAACCAATTTTGAGGTATGAGACAGTCCGATGGCGGCAGCAGCAGCTATCAGTGTGAAAGTCAATTTGCGGCAAATGCCCGTGCGTATGCGTGCGACTAGGATTTTGTTTTCACTGCCTGGGCCGGTCGGCGCGGCGTTGTCCTCAAACGCGCTAATACCATCATCGGTAATTGAGGTGAAAAAGGCATGGAGACTGCCATAGCCCACAAATTGACGACACACAACCAGGGCACCGCACCGAGCCGGTGCAGTATCCGAACGATGCCATCAAGACAACCGGCCATTATGTTGCGAGAGTGTAGAACGTGGCAAAATGGCCCCTCGGACCACAGGCGACATTTATGTGGGAATAATAAAGTAGCGAGTTTATATTTGTATGGAAATCACGCTTAGAGCCACATAATTACGCGCCAGTTTAATTGGACCGCCGAGGGATGCTGTTGATTGGAAATGATTTTTCTTTTTTTATTTTTTGGAGCAAAGTAGCTGCAACGCGGTGGCGTCTTCAAGCAGGGAATAAATTTTTTTTCTTTGAAGACTTTCATGTTCACGGATGATCTTGTATCTTTTTGAATAGAGAAAGACGAAATTTAAGTGTACCAATTTGATTTTGAATTAGGTTTCTTGTGGAAAATTCAGATAAATGGTTTCATAGAAACCGATACAAATGTATAACTGCACCCAATGTATAACTCATACAATATTAAGTAATGGTAATTTTAGCTTAAGAAATTTTATTAAAATTAAATATAAATAAAATTAAATATTTAAATAATTTATAACTTAAATTAAATTCTTCCATTTTTGAATCTAAATAAATAGATTTTGCACCCATAATAAGAATGAGAAAAGTGAAAGGGGTTTGTTCATCAACTATGGCCAAGATAAACAGTCATGCTATAATTTTAAGTTAGGTAGATGACGTCATCAGAGGTAATTTTTGTATTATTATTAATAGGCGCAGTTTTATTTGCAAGTCCGTACAGAATTATTGTAATGTTCATTTCACTGGCCAGGCATACTTGAAAATTTGAAGTACCATTTTAACGTTTTCGTAATTTTCTTTGAGCATTGCAGAATAAGCCAGGAGGACTGCTTTTAAACTTTTTGTAGAGCTGTCGATGAAAAGACGCCACTCAGAAGGAACGCAAGGGATTCCGATTTCTACAAATAAACCTTTTAATCATTGCAATAACAAGGTCCGTCTTCCTTTGTAAAAAATTCAGAAAATATTTCATGACGCTTTCTTTGATCACTTATATTAACATCCTTCTTGAACAAATTCCACTGTTTAAGCCGTGAAGCTTATAATATTATTTCTGCTTTAAGTTCTGAATTAATAAGATGTGGTTCAACAGACACTGATTCTAGTAAGAATTCGCTGCATCCGCTACTACTAGACACTTGTAACAGCGGCAGCTGTTCCTTCGGATTTGAACGAGAAGGCACAGGAAAATGTTCACTATGGGGTACTGGAGCCGTTGTGATGGTAGTTCTGGGTACTGAAACTTTTTGGCATTTTTGCCAGCCCGACGGACGTTTGCGTGGATTAAATTCACAATCATTGATGTGATTAGTGGGCTCCCTCCATATTCATAAGCTTCACAGAGTTTTATATTTAACGACAAACTGAATTTTTTAGTCCTTACTTTAATGAATTCGCCACAAATGTAGCAAAAAGAGTTCATGTTATTTTTGCACTTTTTGGAAGCTATTTTGTATGCTATTTGGTATGCTCCCGCACATACTACCGAGACTACCTAAAACACTACTCGTTTCACATCCGTAACCCCCCCTCAACCTCGTCACTGCGTGTTAAAACCGTTGTTCCTCAAACTGTCTTCCAAAATCTTAAAATATTTATTTTTCATTGTAAAATGAAAACTTTTAGTTGTAAACAATCAGAAAATATAAAAAAGCCCATCACAAAATGCTATTACTACAATTTCAGCTTTGTAGTAAGCATAAGCATGCCGTGTAATTTAAAAATAAATAAAATGCTCGACTAGATCTCACGTACTTGATCTATGGTCTTTGGAACTTTGGGATTTAAAAAATGTATATACAGGGTGCCTCTTATACTCAGGTCGATGTTAATTTTGTTTTTCAATAACTTTTACAATATTATGGTTTATATTTTACTGATTGATTATATGGTTTAAAATTATGTATGGAACATGATGTCGGTTAAGTGTGAGAGCCTTTGGCACAGCACAGTTTGTATGATATTTTCTCAGACCTCTGTTATCATTTTAGTACCGTGGTTGTAGTTGGTTTGTGTATGTACACCTTTCCCATAAGAAGAAATCAGCAGGCATCAAATAAGGGGATCGTTGGGTCCAGATATCACCACTTTTTGATATTATTCGGCCGGGAAAAAAATCTCGTACGATTCGCATCGTAGCATAAGCTATGTGTGATGAGGCATCAAATGTTTAGTAGGCCTAATTAGCCCAATTCCGGCACAAGAAAGTTTCCCAACATGTCCCGATAGTGGTAACTGTTACATCATTGACAATGTCATCCTCAAAAAAAATATAGCCCAATGACGCCTCCGGCCCAAATGGAGCACCATACAATTTGAGGTTTGTGCATCAATCGAGGGTTTCAGTGCCCCAATAGCAGCTATTCTAGTTATTAATAAGCCCAGGCAAATGGAAATGTGCTTTGTCGCTCAAATTGATAATGGCCAGGGCCGCGCTACCGTATGTGCAATATGTGCGGCGCACAAGGGCGCCAACGTCTAGGGGCGGAAAATTAAGAGATCAATCTAACTCAACCTATACAGCATACTCCAAAAGATTTTCTTTAGTTATTGGAATCTGTCTACATTTGACAGTTCACTACGTAGTGCCCACTCACAATCTACTACAAATCTTTATTCATATTTTGTTTGTGACTGTCGCCCCTCACAACAAATAACCTCTTCGATTGCTGTCGTAGTCTTAACTGCTAAACGCCATATTTTCAGCCCATGTATTTCCCATAAAATAAAACAAAAACAGTGTCTCAAAAACATTAATTTTACTATGTTACTCGTATTTTTGTATGAATAGGTATCAATATTCTGATTGCAATGATATTGATAAATATCTTAAATCTAAGTTGGTAACTTAAGAACAAAATTAATCGAAGATGATTTAAAACATTGTAAACAAATGTAAACAAACCACCTTTACAGCGGAAAAAAAAACAACGACAGGGTCTTAAGTAAAAGGAACAAAAAAGTTTTATATCTCTAAATATTTATGTTTGCTTTTAAATAAGGATTTATGAATAGTTTTTGATTTTAGAATTGAATTGATAAATAACTTAAATGTCAATGGATTGAACAAAATCAGAATAACCCAGAAATTTAACGTTTCATTGGTCGTTTGAATTTGAGCGTTCAATTGAGTTCGGACTGAATATCAAAATATAAGCCGTGTTTTTTTGGAAAAGTTATCCGTAGTACAGTAGGACTTTATATGAAAAACAAATACAACATCCGCAGTAGCATCACTGCCGATACTCGAATAAACGTCACTTCTCCTTTTATCGGCAGTGATCCTACTGCGGATGTTGTATTTGTTATTCATACATATAAAATCTTACTTTACTACGGATAACTTTTCCAAAAAAATACAGCTATTATTCTCGAGTTCGATTTTGTTATGAATGCATAACATGCCTTATACATACATACATAGTACCTATAAGTCTCAAGTAAAAAGATTAAATAATCTTAAAAGGATGCAAAACCTATGCTATAACAGAAACTCTCAAACTCATTTACAGTAGAGACCCCCCCCCCCCCCCCCCCCCAAATCCTATTCTGACTACGTTCATTGTATAAGAATTTGATGTAGATTGGAACGCGACAACAACAATGCACGTTTGCTTAAATTTTTCAACTGCGAAATGGAGAATAAATAAAACTTCCACTTAGTCAACGTAAATACCCCCGGTACCCAAGATATGGGGCGGCAATTTAAGGTTTTTGCAAAAGGGCGCACGAACAACCAGCGGCGGCACTGATAATGGCGGTTGTCTATAGCGATCCGTAATTAATGATATCAACACCTTGCTTCGTTAGATGCTCCATTACAAATTGTTATCGACGACTCTATACGACTTCCAAATATCAACAAATTGCATTCATTCCAAAATGACAACCAAACAAAATCGACTGGGTACTTTTATGGGCCTGTATAAAAACATTATTTTTTTATATACGAAATTCCTTAAAAAAATTATAAAAAGAATTTGGTATATCAATTTTTACTATTTATTAATATACATTTTAGGAAAAAATTTGTATATCCAATGATATTTCAGTTTTAAAGGAACTCCTGTATACAAATTTTAATCGAAACCAGCTGTTAATGAGAAGATAGAAAATAAAGAAATATCTGTTCAATGTGGTAAATGACTTGTTTTCTTAATTTTTGTGACTGACCAAAATGTAGACCATACCTACAATAGTAGGTACACAGAATTTTTATTATCAAAATCGTTAAAACAGTTCTTAAGAAAAATAAGACTTTTGACAATGCCAACTTTGATCAAAATTTAGAGTTCGACTTTTTTTCCAGATGTAAAATTTTTCCTACGAGTATCTACACTGAATCCAAAAAGACTCCGTACAGTGATAAAATATGGTATTAAACTTGTCAGGACAACTTATTATTTATTATCATTTAGCTTTTTTGATCACAATGAAAATCCGAATTCTAAATTTCGCAGAAGCAATCAATTGTGCTTTAATTATTTTTTAAAGTGAGTCTATTCACTTACCTTTGTGTATATGGAGATGAGAAATACTGAAACTGCTTTAGAAACCAAAAATGTTATCTTAAAAGAAAAAGGCAAGTCCCTCTCGGCCGAAAATTAATCATCATTTGGAGAAAAGAATCAGGACCATCAAGAAGGATCCAAAAACAAGAGCTTGTTTAATAACTGGAAGCCTACACAAAAATAAAAAGAAATGGATCTAATGTTCGGGTAAGTCGAACGAAGCATCATTACAAAACGAAACCAAAAAAAAACACATCGTTTTAGGTCAACGTATTATTCAGTGGAGAAAGTAAATTTAAAACCTTTGGATCAAATGGACGTCGAATGGTATGAATAAAGCCTAATGCTGGAGATGATCACGAAGAATTTGACCCCACTTGTGAAACATCGAGGAGGTTATGTAATGGTATGGGATTGTATGGCTTCTTCAGGGGTTGGAAATCTCATTTTTATTGACTGTAGAATGGATACATTTGCCAACCTAAACATTCTCAAAGAAAATTTGACGGATAGTGCAAATTGGGTCTGAGCAACAACTTTTGCTTCCAACAGGACAATGACCCGAAACATACCAGCTAAAATATCCTGCGTAATCACCAGGCTTGAATATCATCGAACACTTGTGGGATCATTTGGAGCAGAACAAATTTAAAAACACACTATTAATAATAAAAATCAACTAAAAACTTTGTTAAATCAAGAATGGGACGAAATTGGACCGGAAGTGACAAAGCTTTTTTTTTATGAAAAATCAGTTATTCAATAAGAATAAAGAAGGGCCTACAAAATACTAAATACTACCTTTGAAGCGTGGTGTTGCGCTTGCTGCAGGATGGGTTTTGGTGTTGTCCTTTCCAGTAGCCTAGATTTTTCCGTGGGTGAAAGGGAAAATTCTTACTTCTCAAAATAAGCTTTGCTGGGCCAAGCGACCGTCTACAACGTTCACCTTATGAAGAGATATTTGCGGGGAAAGGAAGAGCCAGGTGACCAAATAATTGTTCAGCTTGTCTACAAGCGTCGATGGTGGAAAAAAATTTGTTCAATAAAATATTCGTTTCTGTAACCTAGCGTTGTATGATAACTTAGAACCACATTACAATTTTTTTTATATACAAAAAATTTGTTTCGTTGTTGAATAATTGAAACTTTTCAAATCAACTTTTATTTCAAAAAATGTGCTCATTATAAGTTAAAATTTAAGTTAAGTTAAATAATAAAATAAACTAATTCAAGTTAACCATGAAATAAAATAATTCAAATCAAATAATGATGACTGGAATGATTGCTGTTACAACTTTATTTTACTTCTCAATAAATTTAATTTAAATTATATCAGACCAAAAACATAAATGTTAAAAAAAGAGCCAAGTTCTTCTATACAAAAACCTTTGTGTACCAAGTCAGCCGTGAAAAGTAGTGAGATCTAAAAGTACGCCAAGTTCTTACTTCATAAAGGTTTAATAGCCAATATTTAAAGTAGAATAATATTGAAACAGCTACAATGTAATAGAGAAATTTTATTATTTAATGATTACTGACTAAAAGTTGATGGGTTCACTAGTCAAGTTTTTAAAGCCTTTCGAATTAGGCATAAAAAAACTTGCCAAGTAACCCCATCAAATTTAAGTCAGTAATAAAATTTCTCTATTACATTGTACGAGTAGCTGTTTCAATATTTTCTAATTTAAATATTCGGTATTAAACCTTCATGAAGTAAGAACTTGGCGTACTTTTAGATCTCAATACTTTTCACGGCTGACTTGGTACACAAACGTTTTTGTATAGAAGTACTTGGCTCTTTTTTTAACATTTATGTTTTTGGTCTGATCTCACTCCTTTTTGCAAAGATTTTAATATTTTGCCATGTAAAAACCCGAAAAATACGGAAAGATAGAAGGGTGGACTCTACCTACTAAAATCAACTTAGTGTATAGCTTCCTATTTCTTTTGGTATATTTTCTTTTTATTGGTTGTTTTGATTTGCGCTTAAATTTTTTCTTTTTGTCCTGGCAAGATACCTAACACTAACATACCTACCTTAATTATAAATACTAGTACCTACCTCTGCTCAAAGTCATAAAAAAGCAATAATTATTAAGGATGCGATGATGTTTTTGTTGCAATTTTAACTCCTTTTTTTTAATTAAAGGTAGCCCAACAATCAATAGCCTTATTAGTGGTATGATTATAGTTCACATCACAGTTAAGATTTTTTGTATGTAAGCTCATAATTTTTTCAGATATGCAAATGTTTTCTTTTCATGTTAAAACAACATAAGTATCAAATCGACCACTCTAGTTCTAAGAAATGTCAGGAATTTTCAAAATACATGTATAGTTTCAAAATGGCAATAAAAAGACACTTCGAATGAAAAATCTTAGATTTTCTATTTTTCGCTTTGAATGTACATTAAACTTTACCGCTCTACCAAATTTCATCATTCTACAGCAATCGGAAGTGCTTCATATAAATTAAACATTTTCTCAGAAAGTGGGCGGATACCACGCCCCCTGAATGGAAAACCTTAATTTTTATTTTTAGTCCCTTATATGCAACTTGAGCCCTACCGTTCTACCAAATTTCATTGTTCTACTGCAATCGGAAGCGTGCCATATATAATTTACATCAGTTCTGAGGAAGTGGGTGGATACCACGCCCCTGATTGGAAAACCTCAAATTTTATATTTTGTTCTTAGTATGCAATTTAAGCCCTGCCACTTTACTATATTTCATCGTTTTACAGCAGTCGGAAGTGCTCCATTCAACCAACACCAATTCGGAGAAAGTAGGCGGATACCACGCTCCCTGAATGGAAAACTTCAAATTTTCGATTTTTTCCTCTGCTTACATGACAAGACCTACCGTTGTGCAAAATAACAAGATTCTACGATGTCGGCAAGTGCTCCATAATTTTGATGATCTGTCAGTCAGTCAGTCGGTTACGGTTTTTGTGATTTTTGAGGCCTTATATCTCAGGAACCGCTTATGCTACAAAATTGAAATTTGGTGATGCGCCTGTGCCTGACGACCTTAGGATATATTCGGAATTTGAAGTTTCTGACTTCATTGGTACTGAAAATAGGGGGGGTGGGGTCAAAAATCGCCTGAGTTTGTTTCTGTAAAAAGGGTGTAGTGCCAGAACTTGGCTGGTATGCAAATGTTTGATAAATTATTTATGTACGGAGGCTTTTTTGTTGGTTGATTTTGAAGTGTTGAATTCAATAATTTTTTTTTAATTTTTTTAAATAATATGTTTCTTTCATTTATAGTTATTTTATTTCGAATTGAAGTAGTACTTTAAAGAACTTTTTCGTGTTGTATTTTTGATTCGTGCAAAATCCTACTCTACCGTATACAGCTTTCTCGAAAATAAACGGCTTACGACTCGTTTAAGAAAATCTATTGTAACGACTTTTTGAAATAAAATAAATTTTTATTGTTATTTCAACTTTAGACTAAGATTCTAAATTGTATCGAACAATATTGAAATATTTATGATTTGATGCGATGAAAATATTTCATACCGCAATCTGCAGTCCAACCATATGGATAGCACTTTTTCTGCCTAAAGGTCGTGGGAACACTCCATTCTCCCTCTGAGCAGAACCAGCATTTCCGCACATCCTCTCAGAAGCCACAAATACCCGATATACTCTCTCTTTCTCAATCAGTATTGAATAGTAGGCTTTGAGCCTAACCGATCGCGTTCAAAGAGGCCCAACATCAAAAGGATTCCGACATCCGAATATTCGCCAATCTAACCATCTTCGTCGAATGGAAATAAATTCTTAACGCGATTGCAAATAACACTGCGAGCGCATTTAACCACTCACACGCTCCAACTATATATCTTCCATGAGTATTGGCCATTGGTCCTCCACCGCGTTCTGAAAGTGCGATGATGTCGATCGTCGACGTCGTCGTCGTCGTCGTCGTTGTTGTCGGATCGGAAAGCATTGACTTCGTCATCAGCTTCCGTGGCATTCTCCAGCGAAAGTCTCACTAATAAATGATTAAACGCGAATGTTTGTCAGAGAGTAGCCCAGTATAGAAGTCATCTTTGCTCTTGGTTCTGGCAACGGTAGCTATGTCCATCGGGCACACGGTAGCATATCCCATTCGCAATCCCAATCCCAGTTCCTATCCCCACACCGATAACGAATTGTGTTTGCGTTCAGATACGCACAAAATTTCTTCCAACCATAGCGCAGCTCCTCGGCTATTAGTGAAATATGCTTTGCGATCGTCCGAACGCAAAGGAGCCGCTTCGATCGCTCGACGTGAAAATACCGCACATGCCTTTATCGTCTTTCGTCTCCGTGCTCTGTAACGTTGCAAACGAACAGATTGGAAATGCGTCGAGGTCCTGCAAAATTTGTTGGCTCTTATGTCGGACATTCTCACCACCTTCGTGTGGGCAATTCAATTTCGCTATACCCCAACAACTTACAAGCGGCTGATTAGGATGGGAAGATGTTCTGGACAGAAGACAGACTGGTGACTTCTCATCACAAAGAGCGGTGACATATCTAATGGTTGTTTTTGTATTGACTCAGGATAATTGATTCCTTTTAGCCTTTTCAGTGACATTGTAACTTCTCAATTTTGCTTAGTTTTTCTTCTTCTTTTTTTTTGTGAGACATGTCCACGATGCGTCTTCTTCGTACAGATCTTGAGTGTGCTCCGTCTCCCATGACAAGAGAGTGACAGGCATAATTATGTAAACGTTTCTTTAAACAGTCTGGGTGAGTCACGAGTTAAGGAACGGTTTAGGTTTTTAGGGTGATTCCATGCAAAAGGAATTGTTTTATTTTTATGGTGGATGAGCATCGAAAAAATGGGGGACGAAGTCATCCCTTCTGGTGGTGCAAAGTGATGTTATCGTGCGGTAGGGTTTTGGGCGTGGGAATGATCGTACCTGTTGAATACTTCCGATAGATGGTTGAAATTATATGCAAATGATTTTTGTGAGTTTCTTTTTTTTTTTGTTTAGCGGTAAGCAGGGTGTATTTTTTAATTGTGTTTGCGTGTTTATTTGAATGCTAATAGGGGATCTTGTTGTTATGTAGCATAGGGGTGTAACAAATACAATTTTGACTGTTGATGTCTTTAATATGTTTTGAAGAAGAAGAGCTGGCATGGTTGACTAGCTAGCCGTTGCTGGGAAAATTTGTCAATTTCAAGCTGACAAGACATCAAAGGGGGCTCAAATGATCTGAAGGTCACATTTCACTTAAACCTTAAAATTATTCATTCAAAAAAATTTAAATAATTTTCTAATGAAATTCTTTTTTAGGATCGACCATTGCAAAATCTAGAATGTTTCCGACGTTTGGAATTTAATTTTAATAATTTTGAATCAGTTTTTCATTAATAAATAAGAGATACCTATAATTCTTTTAAATTCGGTATTGTACGTTCTCGTTAAGAAAATTAGAGAATTAGATACTTCTGGTTCAGTGGAGAGAAAGTCAAGTGATCTGAAGTTTCCCCCAGAAACGACAATGGATTTCATCAGTTCAATATTAGCGTATTAGAAGGGTACGGCAGCATCAACTGGTGATCCACTGCCGTAGCTGGGCGAATCGCGCTTTGTAGTTGAGATCAGTTGACTTTTACTTGAGTTAAACAAGGTCCTTCTGAGTTAAGCAATAAATTGAAATAATTTCTGGGTATGTTTTTCGACAAAAATCATATGGGAGATGAATATTTCCCTCGCTGTTTATTCCAGAAACATTGGCTTCGCATTGATAGAAGCACTTACAAAGTTATGCTTTCGATTGCAGGTGTATCGACGTTGTTGAAAGCACCTTCTATATGTCTAGGAATGCAAAACTATGGTGTACTCTGTATAGTGGAGGGCAGTGGCGTAGATAGCTTTTCGCTATGGGGGGGGATAGATCTAGTTCGCTCATTTTTTTTTAAGTTTTAATAATTAAAAAAAAAAACAAATAACAAGACTTCATTGAATTCATTATGTATGCCATAAAAAAAAATTATATTTTTTAAAGATATCTAATATATTATACGCATTAATTTGAATATGAACTAGAATAAATATTGATATACAGTGCCTTGCATAAGTATAACCGCACCTGTAAAAATGCGTTTTGTAGAAAATTAAAATGGGAATGACACTTTACTATTTTTTTATTGAATGGCATCACTAATCAAGTAAATTGAGAAGAAAAAAAAGTTCCGTTATTTTCTCTTCTGGTGTTTAAAAATTAAAAACAGATTTTTATATATTGCAAAAGTATAACCGCACAATGCAAACCTCTCTGAAGCTTCATTCAGTTATGTGCTTCGAAATGACAAGAAACAATACCGCGTGGTAAACCTTTAAGCGATACGGAAAAAGTCAAAATTCAAGCTTTTTGGTTAACTGGCCTAATAGTCCGGGAGCTGGCGACACTTTTCAATGTCTAAGATGCGTACTCATGAAATATTTTTTTTCTTGTAGTTCTGAGGTAGGTGACGACGAAAATCGACTGCTGCCACCTGGGTAGTGGTGGGTTGATTTACTGTGAATTTTTGAAGTTGCAAAAAAAACCGAAAATTTGTCTAAAATGCGTACTCATGAAACCAGTGACATATGTTACTTTAACATTTAAAACGATGAAAAAACTTGTGCTTACACCTGGGGGGTGGTGGAAAGTACCGCTGCCAGTTAAGGGAAGTTGGGCCCCCTCGTAGTGCACTGTAACCTAGTTATTTTTTCCTGGCCTTAAAATCTTGTAGAAACAAATTTTTTTGATTAAATTTCAAGGATTATTAGACAAAGATTTCGGGAAAAATAGCACGTGCTTTAAAAGGTCATCTTTTACCCTAAAAAAGGGGCAAAAGGGGGGAAAAACACTCTTTTGAAAGTTTTTTTTTTTAAATCTCAAAAACTAAATGCATTTTGATGAATCTGATAAAGAAATTTTAGATTTCATACAAACATAGACCAAATGATAAAATTATAGAAAAAAATGGGGGGTGCCGGGGTTAAATGTTCCCTTTTTACGCATCTCAAAAACAAAATGTATTTTGAAGACTTTTTTCTTCTGAGGTTTTTTTATTCACAAATTCATACATATTTTATTATACATTTATAAAATAAGGGAGGGGGCTTGGGGAGGGGAATACATTTTTCGAGTTTTTTGTCATAAATCATAACGAAATTCATTTTTAGTAATCCGCTAATGAGGTTTATTCTGTACACATTCAAAATCAAACAAATTCAAAACAAATCGAAAACAGAATTAAAAGGATGGATAAGAATTTCACAAACCAATAACATTTTTTCCTAGTATACGTTCCTATCCGTTTTAATCCTGTTTCTAATTAGGTACTAATTACCTAAAATTTCCCCGTCGCGACTTGCAGGTCACCTTAATCCCTCACAGAACAACATACCGTTTTCTGAAGTATAATTTCCTACCTGTGCCATATTCTGTTTCTAATTATGCATAGAAGAAGTTAACGAAGTACCACGAAATATTTAACTTTTCAGTACAATTCTTTTTCTCTTAGATAAAGACAGTAAACAGTAATCAGTTTGTGCGATGGCTAATTCTCGACCAGTTTGTGTTTTTTGTGGAAATAAAAAAGATACAATTATTTTATTCACTCAAAAAGGTTTAGATAAATGTCTTGTTATTAGTAGTTTGAAAATTCGTCAAGAAAATAACTTGAACGGGCGCGACATTAAATTGCAACCAATTTTAAGAAAAAGTGAAGGTTACCATTCAAAGTGTTTGAGCAAGTTTAATGCAGTAAGGAAAAAATATAAACAATATGATAAGTGAAGTGAATCTAATATATCGGGGCTTTCAACATCTGTGATCACAAAGTAAGTGTACCTAAATAATTTCTAAATTATAATTTATCTATTTTCACAATCTCGTGCAATAAAAATAGTTTCGAATCTAAATGAAAAGTGTTTATACTAAAATTCTATTAACGTACAAATTTCCATATTTTAAAGTGAAAACATTGAAGTAACTGAATTATCCGAGCATTCACAATTTTGCAAAACTCTCCTCAATTCATCGAAGCCTTCTCAAGACTACAAAATTATCCAGTTGTTGAAGCAGATGTATTCCAAACGTTGGAGAAATTTGTTTGCTGTATGTACGGCTACAAACAGCTTAGCGACGTGATAGAAGCCCGAATGTCAATTTTTACAATATCCTTCAAATGCAATGATATTGAGGAGCAATTTAAAATCAAAACAAATTATTTCGACGACTCAATATTACCACCCAGCAAGTCGTAGCTTCGGCAGCAAATTTTGAGATGTGCTTACATCTCAAGGATATGGTGCAACGCATATGTTCAAATCCACACCTTTCTGTCTTCTTCGGAATGCGGATGGCAAGAAATCGACAACAAACTGGACTTTCGATGGTTTGAAGGTTATCAATTACCAACTTCAGTCAGAGAAGTTGTATTCGAAGATCTTTCGAAAATCAGTTATGCAGGTAATCACAAAAATGACTCCTTCTTCATTTTATACTTTTTTTGAAATTATTTCTCAATTTTATAGACTCTAGTATCCAAAATGATAATGAGGAAACTGATGCTGAAGAAGAATCAAGAAACACCCAAGTCAGCACAAGTGAGGATTTTGATGAAGAAGATTTATCCTGTTTAATGGAAACTTTTGGATATTCAGACGAGAGTATAATGTTATAATTTTTAAAGAACACGAAATTAAAAAAGAAGAAAAACATATAAAAAATTGCGGTTTGTATTATTTTTCTTCTGAATAAAAAGGGCATGTTGTTCTGTGAGGGATTAAGGTGACCTGCAAGTCGCGACGGGGAAATTTTAGGTAATTAGTACCTAATTAGAAACAGGATTTAAACGGATAGGAACGTATACTAGGAAAAAATGTTATTGGTTTGTGAAATTCTTATCCATCCTTTTAATTCTGTTTTCGATTTGTTTGATTTTGAATGTGTACAGAATAAACCTCATTAGCGGATTACTAAAAATGAATTTCGTTATGATTTATGACAAAAAACTCGAAAAATGTATTCCCCTCCCCAAGCCCCCTCCCTTATTTTATAAATGTTTAATAAAATATGTATGAATTTGTGAATAAAAAAACCTCAGAATAAAAAAGTCTTCCAAATACATTTTGTTTTTGAGATGCGTAAAAAGGGAACATTTAACCCCGGCACCCCCCATTTTTTTCTATAATTTTATCATTTGGTCTATGTTTGTATGAAATCTAAAATTTCTTTATCAGATTCATCAAAATGCATGTAGTTTTTGAGATTTAAAAAAAAAACTTTCAAAAGAGTGTTTTTCCCCCCTTTTGCCCCTTTTTTAGGGTAAAAGATGACCTTTTAAAGCACGTGCTATTTTTCCCGAAATCTTTGTCTAATTATCCTTGAAATTTAATCAAAAAAATTTGTTTCTACAAGATTTTAAGGCCAGGAAAAAATAACTAGGTTACAGTGCACTACGAGGGGGCCCAACTTCCCTTAACTGGCAGCGGTACTTTCCACCACCCCCCAGGTGTAAGCACAAGTTTTTTCATCGTTTTAAATGTTAAAGTAACATATGTCACTGGTTTCATGAGTACGCATTTTAGACAAATTTTCGGTTTTTTTTGCAACTTCAAAAATTCACAGTAAATCAACCCACCACGGGTGAGCCTGCAGCAGTCGGTTTTCTGTTTGTCGGGCACCTAAATTACACAAAAAACATAAAATCATGAGTACGCAAATCTTACAATTTTTTGTGTCGCCAGCTCCCGGACTATAAGCTTAAGGGCTATTGGTAGGAAAATTTAAAGATCCGATCGTGTCGTCCGAAATTTCTTACAAGATCCAGAATCTTATGAGACGAAAATAAGACCAGGGCATCTGCAGAAGCTGACACGTCGAGATAAGAGGCGTTTAATAAATGCTGCATCCAATTCGGCGCATTCTTTGCTGGACGTTCGTGACGAATTGGGCTTAGGAATTTCGGTTTCAACGGTTTTTCGAGCCTTAAAAAGCAGTAAAGTGATTGTTCGGTGCAAAATGATGCCAGCTCCAAATTTGACAACAGTCTACAAAAAAAAGTAAGAATTTACCCAGCAAAACATGAAACGGAATTGGAAAACCATAAGTAACATTCCATTAATTTACACTTAACTTTGTTATTCCAAATGGCATAATCTAATGAAAAAAAGTTTAATCTTGATGGGTCAGGTGGTTTTAACGGATATTGGCACGATCTGAGAAAGGAAAAAAGTTTGTTTTCAAGAAGAACTTTTGCGGTGGCAGTTGTAAGGTTTGGGGGGCCTTCTGCGACCGTGGTAAAGTTGCACTTGCCTTCACCTCTGCAAAGATGAACAGTTCAGCTTGTACCCAGGTGCTTCAGGATAATTTGGTACCCTACTTAAGACGATTTCGTCGAGTTCGGCATGTCTTCCAGCATGATAATGCCCCAATTCACGTTAGTCGTCAAAGTTTGGGATGGTACGAATCGAATAACATACATTTTATGGTGTTCCCGGCACGTTCTCTAGATTGTAATTTGTAACCCTATTGAAAATCTTTGGGGAATTTCGACCCACAAAATTTATGCCCATAATAGGCAATTATACAGTGTTGCTGAGCTGCGAGAGGCGATTGTGGAAGAATGGAACTGTATAGACGATTCCATATTAAATAACTTTGTCAACAGTATCTCAAAAATATTTTTAGATTGGTCGAAAATAGGGGTAGCAAATAATAAATAAAAAAAAAACAGATCAAAATAAAAAAGCGGTTATACTTTTGCAATACAAAAAAAAATCTGTTTTAATTTTTAATCACCAGAAGAGAAAATAACGGAACTTTTTTTCTTCTCAATTTACTTAATTAGTGATGCCATTCAATAAAAAATAGTAGGGTGTCATTCCCATTTTAATTTTCTACAAAACACATTTTTACAGGTGCGGTTATACTTATTTAAGGCACTGTAGTAAGTAAAATAATATTAATTTAAAAAAGAGGCTGGGTGCGACCCACACTGATAACTTCCCATTTGTGGTCTTGAAAGCTTTATATTTAGTTTTTTTTCAAATAACCAAATTTTCAGCGAAACAAACTTTAGCTGTAAAATTCAAACAAACATTATTTTAAGATTGAAAAGCATTTTAATTATTTAAAGAGATTTGAATGTCTATTGCATTGATATAATTGTCGTGAGCAACAAAAAATTTTGTTAGATGTCACTTAGTTTAACCAAAATTGTCTCTTAGCACACAATGATTCAACTAGAACTTTCTTCGTTTTTTTCGCTTAGTATATGTACATTCTTACAGGAAGGTATCGATGTATAAAACAACATACTTTAGAAGGCACTATCGGTGTTCATTCCCAAGAAATTCGACTTGAAATACAATTTTAAGTAGTTTTCACTAGAACTTTTAATAGTTTTTTTATTTAAAAAAAAACTATTAATTCAATATTTGTCAACATTTTACCAATTGTACAAAATTATACTATGTATAAAATAAAACAATTTTTACCAATTTTCAATAGAATTTTATATGGTTTTTTAGTTTTTGTAAAAAAACTGTAAACTGATTTTTTTTGAAATTTTCACCAGTTATCAAACACATTATTTTTCGTAAAATAAAATTATTTTGAGTTTCAAATTGTTTTCCGTTCTTAGAATATCTGGGTTATTAAATTTTTTTTTCGTTTTTTTTTATTTAAAAAAATAACGGTATGTTCATTTTTTTCCAAATTCATACCAAATCTATATGACCTTATAATGAGTACATTAAATTTTATTTGAAATCAATAGCATTATTTTTTCGTGAGATATTTGAAACTAAGCAAGATTTTTACTTTTTTTTTAAACCGTTATAGTGAAAAAACTACTGACTGAATTTTAATAAGCGCCCTTTCAGCCTCTTTCGAAGTTATTATCTATTAAACAAAATTTATTTGAAGTCGATATCTTTACTCGTTCTTGAGATATCGACGACGAAAAATGGTACGAGAACGTACGGACGTACGAACGTACGAACGTACGAACGTACGAACGTACGAACGTACGAACGTACGTACACACACACACACAGACATCTCTCTAAAAATGATTGATATAGCCTCTAGGGACCTTGAAACGTCGAGAAATGTCAAAAATTCCAATTTGACAAATCGGACCGATTACAATAACTCCCTATGGGAAGTTAAAAATAAATCCAAAATAAAATTCAGTTTTCTGTTCTTTTTAGATAAAACACCTCGTCTCCTAGTATAGGTATTTCGCGATGAATAGCTAGAGCAGCCATACCATTCAAACGATCCTGCAAATAAGTAAACATCCAAAGCTTATCACACTGTTATTAACATAGACATATTTTTAATAATCTCACTTCGTTGGTCATGCTTCTTTGTATTGTTTTTATTCTCTTTACTGACTGGAGAAATTTTTTCGGGAGTTGACGTTGAAACCGGCAGTGTAGCTAATATCTTTAATAAAATATATATAGCTGGATGGAAGCGCTTTTTCTTGCACGTTTACCTATTATCAATTGGTGAGAGACGTAAAAAAAAATTTCAGAGGGCGTTTCTTTAACTTATTTGGTTCATGACTGGTTATGTTGAACAATTATCGATCCCAATGGGGGGGGATATATCCCCCTGATCCCCCCCCTATCTACGCCACTGGTGGAGGGAATATTCCATAGTTCGCACTTGTGAATTTACCGATCTCCCTTTCAATTCCTATCAATCAATCATTTAAGTGTGAATCATGATGGACTCATAGGTCTGAGATCTTTTGGATTTACTTGAAACTATTTACCGGCTTGGGGAATAAACAAAACCTTAACTACTCTCTAGAGGAATGTGAAAAAGATTTAAGCAACTGTGAAACAGTGTCTCCAGAATTGGTACAGTTAAAAATGAATCCCTTTACTCCTTTGCACCTTGTAGCTCGGCTGGTCCTGCAGACGAAAGAACCGATTTATTATAATTTTATTTTTATTATTTACAATTTAAAAAAAGACAATTTCTCATTAGTTTGCGTTAGTTTTGCATTCAAATAAAGTAATAGAAATTAATTTTATTTATAAGCAAACAAATACAAAAAAAAAAAACACATAAATGTTTAAGTATTTTAGACTTTCTCTTTTTACTTGCGACTTATAGGTACTTATAGGTACGAAAAAAGTGGGTCCCGCAATTCTGTCTGTCTGCCTGTCCGTTCGACCACAGCACAGCCTAAACGGCTCGGCCGATTTTCTTCAAACTTGGTAGATAGTATTTTTAATTTTTTCCCCCACACATTTTTTTCTTTTTTTTTTAAGACCGAAAATAACGGTGCCATATGATTTTTTTTGAAATTTTATAAATATTTTTTTTTTCTCAAAAACTATCACACAGATTTTCTTAAAAAAAATTCTAAAACTTTCATTTAGTTATAGTTAGGAAATGGTTGAAAAAAATTTTCCAAAAAATTGTTATTTTTGGTACCCCCTATGTAACCATTTTTTTAGTTTTTCATTTTCTCAAAAGCGGTACAACCGATTTTGATCATTTTTTTATGCTAAAGCCCCCAGCAGTTTGAATATTATTGTGTATTAAAATTAAATTTTTTTTTTTTCAAAACTCAATATTTCAAAAACCCCATGCTCAATTTTTTTTAAAACCTGATAAATAAAAGTTTCTTAGCATAAATTACAATATGTGAGAAAAATGTTAAAAAATGGTTTTCGAAAATCGTATTTTTCTCGAAAACGGTTCCGAGAATTATGCAATTTTTTTTCTTTTGACTAATTCTTACGATCTATAATTTAATAAGAAAAAAAATTAAATCAAGATATTACTAACTTTACCTACCATAGAACCATTTTTTTTTTAAATTTAGACATAACGGATTTTAATGAATTTTTTTTTAAAATAGCTTCTGAAAAGTTTGAAAAATTCAATATCTCAAAAACTGGTCAAAGTTTTTTTGAAATTTGATTACTATTCGTGGAACAATAAAAACTTAAATTTGACGTACCTACCTAAAAAAAAATTCTTAAAAATGTTTTAAAAATCTTATCTATACTATTATATAAAAGTTTGTAACGCACGTTCTCAGAAAGTAGTCAACCGATTTATTTGAAATAAATTTTATTATTTTCTATATTGTTATAAGAGTGTTTATGGCTATAATTTTTTTTTCATTAATATTTTGTCAAACTTAAATATTATTAATTTTAAATTTTTTGTCCATTTTTTTTTCTTTAGTTGATTTATACAACCACTCATATCTTAAAACCTATACAATAGTCGACAAAGATTAGTATCTATTGCTTCATAAAGTCAATATTGTTGCGCAAATTTTAAGCCCAAAATCACTTCTTAGTTACACATACAACCTGAGAAATAAATAAAAACAAATTATAAAATTATAAACTTTTTGAATTTATTTTATCCAGGAATTAGATTTCATCACAATCGCGAGGTCGCTGCTTTGTTTCATTTCATTATCATTCCAACATTTTTAATTTTCTTTTCTTCCCATGCTCTCTCTCTCTTAATATCTGTTCCATTCAATAGTTACGTTTTTTCTCTTACCTACAACCTACCTACCTACATATTCAATTTTTCTGTATTGTATCCAACTAACCGACATACACACATTGTTTTTACTTGCGATATAACTAAGTACTTAGTACTATAGAGCAAGTTCTGCATTTGGAAAAAAAATCGAACTCGAGATTTTGATCAAAGTTGACATTACGATGATAGCAAAGACGAATATAGTGGGTCCGACTATTCCGTTTGTCGGTCTGTATGTCCGTATGTCTGTACGTCCGTATGTCTGTACCTCGATCTAGAGCCTGAGCCACTGGAGCTATTTTCTTCAAACTCGGTAGTTAAGGGTCTTCGGTGATTCCCTAGAGGAGAAATTGATTTTTTTTTAGCTCCAAAACTAACGGTACCCCGAATACAGCAGTGTTCCAAACTCTTTTTTATCTCGAAAACGGCTATTTCCAAATACTATACTACTAAATACTTAAAATTTGGCATCCCAAATTGTGTTCTCGAAAAATGTTAAGGAAATTTATTATATAAAAAATACTTTAATATTAAAAAGATTAATCAGTTGCCAATTCCATACATTTGAACATTTTTATCTCATTAAATCCATGTTTTATATTTATAAAATGTATTTTAAATTCCAAAGTTCTTTTACATATGAGCAAGTTTGTGCGATCCAGTCGTGCATTTTATTTTTTAAGTTACTTGAATACACTCACAAACATGAACAAACTCTTTTTTTCAAGTGAATCTAATTTGATACGGTAAGTATATACATATAAACTAAAATTAATATTATTGTAGAAAATTTGCTCAGTCCCATTGAGAAATGTTTTCATATGTATGCTAAAATTAATATTAAAAAAAATATTTGTAGTTACAATTTGTGAAGCAACGCGAGTACGGGTCGGCTAGTATATGTATAAAAGCTTATTTTTTTTTTTAATTTATTGCATAAATTCATATTTGGTTCAAAATCACTTTTCTTTTCTATTCTTATCTCTTACTACTAAAAGATTCTATGTATTTTATGTATTATTCACCAATGCTCAGCGACGTTTTAGATTTGAGTCACAAGAGCAAGTTCGTGCGATTCAGTAGTTTATTTATTATTGATAAAAGGTTAAGCATACCTAGAACCCTGTTTGAAGTATTGAACTTCATCTTCAGTTTGCTTTAAATCAACACCATTAAGCTTACTTTGTCACATTTATAGAAATTAAATCTGAGCTTCGTTTTCATTTAACACATCAACAAAATTAAAAATTAGATGATTATAGTCCAAGGCATATTTGTATATAAAAATATGAAATTGATTTATAGTGAAAATGTTTTCAAAATTTAATTTAAACCGATTACTAATAAATGTAAATTTTCTTCATTCTACGATCTGCAAAGTTTGTTTGCCATGTCATACTTATTATAAATTAATTCGCATCCTGGGCGTTTGTTTCCTTATCCAGTAATGTTTTGGGATACAATAGCGTATTTACAAGCCATTTTCATTTAAATGGTCAGTCTCGAGCTTATTACACAATCATCGTTTTATCTTGTTTACATTTACATTTTTAGCTACAGAAATCATTTTGATGATTCAATAATTTTGGGTCTACAAGGCCAGCGCTTTATTCAAATATGACACTCCTTCCTTCCAGGTGTCAATTATTCACTTCGGAATGTTTGTTGACATTAAGTTAATTGGAGGCACTCTTTCTATGTCTAAAAAAATTTATATTAAACCCATAACTATGCTCGTAAGATAGCTTAGAGTGCTTTAGACTCATTAAACGCTGCACAATCTTAATTGATTGCAATTACCATTCAAAATCTTGGCTTTAGCTTCTTAATTATAAGTCAGACTTAAGCAATCTGAATACTAGATTTACCTACCTCTCCGAGGCATATCTGAAGTTGGTATAAATTCCCCCATAATAATATTAATCAATAGACAATTGTTGTTTTTTTTTCTATAATATATGAAAATATTATTTTATGCAAATATCCTTTTCAAGTTTCAAAGGAATGTCAATATACTAATGTCCCCATGAATGCAACAGGCATCCAAGCTCCGACAAACGCCCACTTTGGAATTGATTTTGAAAAAAAACAAAGACAATTGCAGCCCCTCTGTCTCTATGCATCGCAGTTCGCTGAGAGCTCTGCGCTAGTAAAGCCAGATTAATGCCCACCTAATTGCGGCTAATTGAAAAGTTTCACGCTCAGTTGCAATGGCTCGGGAGGCAGTGCGTGGGCGTTGAATTCAACCGCCCGAGGAGGTGTAAATTAATATGCACCGCGATTCAGTGCCATACCGTGAAATCGCTACAAGTTGCTTTAGTATCTCCCCTTAGAGTATTCTATGCACACAAAGTGCAATATGGGCGTAACGGTTGGCTGCCTATGGCCAACGAAACAAGTGGCATACATCACGTCACAAGTCACAACACGGATTGTATAAGCCTACGTCCAACCCGTGTCATGGTTCCGTGTCACCATGTGTTCAACATGACTCAAGTTGAACTCATAAATAATAAGCCCAGCCGAGGGATGAGATAACCATGTTGAGCCGAGCCATTAGAGGTGCTAGCGATGGCGATGGTGATGGCGGTCGGTGTTATCACCGTTCAGGCCCGATGTATCACATTACACCAGCTACAAGCGATTCACATGTTCTGGTCTGTCACGCATTGCTGTACGAGCAGTAGAGACAGCTCGCTAGTCTTGTGCTGTGTTATCTCACGCGAAGAGTCAATACTCACCCCACAAAATTACTATAACTAGGCAGACATGAGCTTGAGCATCAGGCCATCAGGTAGATGCTGTTTAGCGCTCATGCGAATGGCAATGCAACTTGGAACACAGCGACCGGTATCTGGATCTCTCTAGTGCACTCTCGTGTACATCGAAGATCATATCGATTTACAAATTCAACGCGAGTGTGTCTAAGATGCTATAGATTTCGGATGAGAGCTCTTGCTGGGCAGAGTTTTGGCTTTTGGGTTTTGGCTTAGACTAGCAATACAATTCCATACCACCGAAATGTCGGCGAAAGGATGATGATGACACGTTACCAATACAACTTGGTTCACAGATAGTAATCTCACTGGAACCTGCCGACATAGAAAATCAGAGTAAAATGTGTTCTGCAAGAGAAGATACACTTCAGTGTTGCGTATCATAAAGTCATTGGCAACGAAATACATATTGATATTTTGTATTCGCTGTGTGCGTTCGATTGGTTTATTTAAATTAGAATAACTACATATAAATAAAATGACTTCCATTTGGACCTATTTTGACGTAAAAATCTGATAGGTTCTTGTTTATAATAGTCAAACCACAAGATGTCGTTTTTTGCAGGTATTTGTCAGACGAGACCAAAGCTAAGTCGAAGCCTAAATATTGTAGGGCATTAATAAACGATCTGCAAATTGAAGAAACCTTCCTTGAGGTAGGGCCAACATATTGAAAGCTAAAATCCGGAAAAGATAAAAATGACCAAACATAAGGGGATTCCCAATATGGGCGGGTAGTCCTAAAATTAAATAGAAATAGTTGTGTGTAACATATCAAGGATTTTTTTTTTATCTAAGGGGCCTATTAATGAGATTTTGTCAAAATTTAAGTCGAATTAGCACGATGTTAAATCTACTTTAGTATGATACTAATAATACTAGGTTAAAAAGACGATTTTCGTTATTTTAATCGAGTTTAGCGCTATGCTTTCCGAACATTTTACTAAAGTAAAAATTGTAGAATATCTGATTTATAATTTTAGTATTTTGCTAAGTTTTATGACTCTGTGACACATCCAAATGTGGAAAAAAGTCTTTTTACTTGATTTATTCACGAAATTGCTTATAAGTAAACAAATTTTTTAGTATCATACTTTTACCTTAACACTAGGCTGTTTCAAGCCTTGCGTAATTGTGTGAGGAATAAGTCGCTTAAATATAGTAGCTCTTGGTCCTAGAGCAAAGGTAATTTAATAATTAATTTGTAGTTTCTATTTACACTTTAATTATCTAATACAAAATTGCAGGGATGTACTATCTCTTCCTAGTAGCTTATGCGGACGACATAGTAATTCTGATATCGAGTAAATATCTCACCACCATCAAGGATATTATGGAATCTACACTTAAAGAACAATCTTCTTGGACAGCACAAAACGGTCTCGGGGTTAACCCTTCCAAAACCGAACTAGTGCTGTTAATAACGGGGGCACAGAGTTCTACGCCACAGGCGGGGCTGGAAATTATTTTAAATCTTCCAGTCCTGGACGAGCACATAAAATGCACAGCAGCCAAAAGCGCAATTCGGCTTAAAGAAATGGGCTCTTGGAAGCACAGCAGTCATGGTCGTGGGTCTATCCTGCAAAGGTATGACAAAGTGGCAGGGTTTAATGTGACAACTGACTAATTACCACCCAGAATAGATTTCAACAGACACTTCTCCACTACAATACCGGAAAGACAGGAATGGGAATCCAACTCACTAATTAGTGAACAAGGTATTTCATTCTACACCGATGGGTCAAAAATGGAAGAAGGAACAGGAGCTGGGGTGTTCTGTGAATCTCTCAGCCAGTGAGACTATAAGATCCAAAACAGTAACAAAATGCCGAGAAATGCTGAACATTATTTGCAACACCAACTAAGTCAATCTCTACTGGGTTCCTGGCATTAGTAATATAGAAGGGAATGAAATAGCAGATGAACTGGCAAGAAAAGGGTCAAAATCAAATAAAAACAGCAGTAGCCATCTAAATCTAATAACGAAAGAGCGAATCAATAACTCCTGATGGTCCTCCAGGGACGACTGCGTTATCTCTAGAAGTTTATGGCCTAGAATTAATGAAAAGGAAACTCGATATATCTTATCGCTGAGTAAGAAGAACATCAGAATCCTGATAGGTGTACTAACGGGTCACTGTGCCATTGGCACAATGGCCATAAGAATGGGTGCATTTGCACCAGATTTCTGTAGGAGCTGTCAGGATGTCGAGGAGATTGAAACCATTAAACACCTGCTCTGTGACTGTCTGAACCTCCAAACAAATCGCCTCCGCTACTTTGGAAACAGGTTTGTTGGAGAACTAGACGATCTAACGCAGGTCTCAATGGCAAATATGAGAAAATTCATTCTAATTTATTTTTTACTTCATTTAAATGAGCGCTGTGACTTCGCTTGATGAGATTATACAGTAGGGTGTGTCACTTTTGTATGGCCGCAAAAAAGTACTCTTATTTTTAAATGTAATAGTGCTCAAAAGTTGTATTAGGGTCTGAGGTTTAAGAACATGTAAAAAAAAAAATAAGATATCGTTCGACTTTGGCTCGCTCAAATCGGTTGAAGTTGAAAAAAAAATTAATTTACAGCAATTTTTTTTTAAGTAGGTATACTAAAAAAAAACTAAACAAAATACAGAAAGAATTTTTGTCTTTACAAAAAGATATACCACGATATTGTAGGTGGCTCCGTTGATTTTTAAGAATTTTTTTTTTTGTAAAAAAAAACGACATAAAAAAATGATTTTTCTTCCTTCTTTTATTATTTCATAGCTTCTTTATCAAGTGTTCAATTTAAACAAATATAAGCTTAAAATTGTTTCCTTGGAATTATCTTTCAGTTGAGAGCCTAAAAATATTTTATATAATTTTTTTTGTATCCCCCCGGCGCAATTTAAAACAACACATATTTCAAAAATCTCGAAAAATCTAATATTTTTGGATTTCATCCTATTTTTGAGCGAGCCAAAGATATTAATTAAAATGAAAATTGTAAACGCAGGATTTAATTTTGATAAGCAATGCAACTTTTAAAAGCTATTACATTTGAAAATACCATAGTTAAGCACTTTGACACACCCTATGATACAGGGTGTCCCTGAATTCATGTATTCTATTTTAGGGCGTGATTCTTGGTTATTCTAAGAAAAGAATCGTTTTACAGAAGGATCTATTCGAAATTTATTAGGGATTTAAGAAAAAGCTTACTTTTGTGTACCCTGACCATGTTAACGGTAATTGCTCTGTTAGTACTAATGATAGAAACTTCATTTAGGAATAACAAATTTGATATCTTATCATTGTCTTGAAATATACAGTTCCTGTTCTATTTTCCTGCCAACGATCAGTTTTTGACTTTGGGCTCAATTTTCTGAAGAAAATGCGTTATAAACATAACGTTTTACTATTTTTTTTTAATCAACGTAACAATAATAAAAATAGAACTCAATGACAAGTTTGTGGAAAACCCCATAGATTTCATGATACTTGGGGAAAACCTAGAACAGGTAAAATTAAAAAAAAAATTGTTTTTTGCTAAGCTTTAAAGGCTATGAATAAAAAATGATTTTGTGTGGGCTTAGATATTTTTTATTTCATGTGTGTACTAAAAAAGTTGTACCAGAGGTGTTCAAAGTGTCCTTGATTTTAGATTTCACTGCGAATATTTATCGATGATAGCTGCTTTTCACTTTTGATGACGCTTCGTGAATACTATCTTCTAGTTCACCTAAATTTGTTATTTGGGTTGAATAAACAAGTTCTTTCATTCTTCACCATACAAATAAATCCAATTTTGTAAGGTCAGGAGATCTTGCAGGGCAGTGAACAGGCCCATTTTGTCCTATCCAACGATTTTCGTACTCTTCATCTAAGCAATTCTTAACCTCTAGACCAGTGTTTTTCAAACTTTTTGAGTACGCGACCCCTTTGCTAGTAACAAAATTTTGGCGACCCCCCATTATAATGTGTCAGTTTTTTAAAAAGCTACATACACTGAACCCCTTCCAAGTCCGGTCTAATTACACAAGATTTTACTTATTCGCGATGAAATTTTCTCCCGTACTGCAAAAAAAAAATTGTAGCAGGTCTTACAGTAATTTTCATTTTTTTGAATTCTTAAGTGCGCACCAGAATTGTCATTTTTGTTTGTTTGTCATTTTTTTTATTTTACTACCTACCTACATACATATTGTAATTTTGATTTACTGTTTCGTTTGATACATTCTTATTGTTTTCAAATTTGTTTTAAGTGCCAATGAGAAAGCGTTGTTAGCTAGCTAACAAGTAGAATACCGAGTCGCCAGAGCAGGGAAGCCTGATACAATTATTGCTGAGAATCTTATTTTGCCTGTGGCCCTTGATATGGTTGAAATATGAGAGAGTGGGGCACATTTGAACACTTTTTGCTTTTCAGACTGATAAAACCTAAAATATTCGAGCAATTGCCCTGATATTTTACTCACATTGAACAGTGGTTAAAATTTTAAATTACTTTTAAAAAAGAGTAATAAAGTAAAATTTTATAAGCATTGTTCAAATGTGCCCCACTCTCCCCTATTTAAGGGCAGCCATTGTGCAACATATTAAAAATATACCACTTTCTGACAATACAATTGAGCTGGCGACACTAAAATTACAAGCTACAAGGTTAAGATATTAAATTGTAAGCTTTCCTAAGTTTTTAAATCATGAATATCTTGGCTCCCGTTTGTCGTAATGGACTAATTTTTTTTTTAATTTGAAGAAAATTAGCAGGACTATAAAACAAAAATCCAAAACTGAAAAGTATTTACCGTGAAATACAGTTTTTTTCTCAATAACTATGAAAAAAAAGGTATTAAAAACAAGAAAAAAAACGTTGAAACCAACGGTAACTTTTTATGTTTTTGCTCAAACATATTAAATTAAATGCAAGTTGATAGAAAATATTGTTATTAGCAATACACTTTGCGACATACTGGGGCTGAGATATTAATTAAAACATAAAATCATAAAATGCGTGGGTGCGCTGTTCAATAATTTATTACTCGGCTTTCGTTGATCGTAGAGCGATGAGTTTTTTTTTTAAATTGTAGAGAATTACAAGAACTTTAATAATAAAAACTAAAGATTTCATCGTTATATGAGCTTTTTTCTTGATAATCACGAAAAAGTGATTTTTAAACAACAAAAAATTTGTTTAACTTACTATAACTTTTTTTTCATTTGTTTAAACAAATGGTTTTTTTTAGAACATAATAGATAATGTCATTAGGAATAAATAAATGTTTAATTTTTGTTTGTACGAGATAGTGGAGCCGAGATATTCGCAAATGACCAAAAAATGACATTTTTACCAATAACTTTGGTAAAAAAAGTTGTCATGTGGTGCAAATTTGGTTTTAAGGTTTTCTCATAAGCACCTATCGATCCATGAAAAAAAAAATTGAAACATGCCTCTGCGCGCAAGGTCAGGCCCTTTTTCATGACGCTTTGACTGGACTAATGGTAAAATTGAAGAAAACGTCACATTATGTTTTTATTTTTTTACCACAAATGGGAAGTTATCAGTGTGGGTCGCACCCAGCCTCTTTTGTGATATAAAATCATCTTCTAGGTGATCAACCTTTCGGTTTAGCACTTTCACTACTAAGTTGAAAACAGGCTTCTTTAACCATGTGAATTTCGTTTTTCAAGCAATGCACTATTCAATTATTATAGTTGACTTATGAATTCTCTGGCTAGCTATTGGCTAAGAAAGTATGTATTACACGAAACTGAGGTAGCACATCCGTGGAATATTAAGATGTAATGAGAGATCGGCTTCGTTCACATTGAACGATGATTGTCAGCATAAATGTCTCCATATTAAATACATTAATGCTCTATGTATGAATTTGGCATTTGACGTTATTTCACATCATCGTGGAAACAAATATTTTTCAACATAAATTGATGACTTTATCAGATAGGCAGAGTTAATTGTCATCAAAAGAAGAGTGAAGGTTTATACAAAATTAAACAGTTGGTTGTTTTAAAATAAGATTAACAAAACAATTAAAATGTTACTTTCGGTCTTCTAGCGGAACAGGAAGTGAATATTTAGGCAAGGAAATGAGTATTTTTTCTTAAAAGAAATGGTGTTCCTCATCAGTTTACTGCTCCATACACTCCTGACCAAAATGGAGTTGCGAGAAAGAACAGAAGTCTTGTGGAAATAATATATAAATAAATTTGAAATATTGAACACAATCTGTAAATACATCAGCTTACTACATACATATATCCAAAGTGGGCTTCTAGGGAAAGTTACAAAAATGACACCATATGAACTTTGTTTAGGTAGAAATACATAGCTAATGAATTATAAAAAAATTTCAGATCAGAAGCATAAACACAAATAAAGGGCCGTCAGGTATTAGCCACATGTCGCTGGTATCCATACCATTTAATTTGGGCCAGAAGAAATTAGTTATGATCACCGTTAACGATGATGGCCTTGCCAACGTAGCTCTCAAATAAGTATGGATCGATGCTGCCAGCTCAAAATCAACACCAAGTAGTGGTTTTCTCTAATATCAGTTGAGGTTTGTACGGATGTATGCACAAGCCATGATGTAAAATTCGCCAAGTTGTAGTCTGCGAAAGGTCGAGTTCTTGTGCGTGACGGCCTCAGATTCACCTGCACACTCTCATTGATAGCAGTGATAATTTCTCCAGATCTTGCTTTTCCTTGACGTGCGGACTTAAATTTATCTGCCACGTTGAGTAGTCCTAAATGTTATCACATAAATTGCGCCTTCTGTTATCTTGCAATTAATGCGAACAAGAAGTTTATATTGGGAATCGTTTCGTAAAACAAATTATGTGCTTAATGTGCCTCTTACAAGATGTTTAGGAGAAGCTAATTCTGTTTGTAATCCTGTGAATTTCTTTAATTGTATTAGTAGAGATTTATTTAAAAAACAGTTATCATTGATCCTAGGTAACCTCAGTTGATAATAACTCTGTCCAACAAAAATATGCAGTGTGGGCAAGATAGGACGTTTGCCTCGCATTCTGGCTACAGTGGATCGCATAAATCTGTTCTTAATTAAAGCTCTCACAGAGTTGTCGTAGTGTTGATTTTAAATAGACCCTTTTTTTAAAACTCTAAAATCAAAAGCACCTCAACAGAAACCCAAGGAAAAAAAACTGAACAAGTTAGCAAATGAACAAGGGTAACTCTGAATGCACATCAATATTTAATGGGGGTTGAAATTGAATATCACCAACAGCCATAGGCCACAGCAATTCAGTGCACACTGCACAGGCACACTTAGATGTGCAGTCAATAGGACGTGGGGTCTGCGTCAGATGCAATCGAAAATTTATAGGCGCACAAACACTTTTTTATGGAGGAGTTCTTTCTGATATGGTGCAAAAATATAGCACGCTACTGATTTTGAAAAAGCTCTCCCATAAGATGTATACTGAATATTTTTGTTGGATGAAGTATAATAATCTTAACGTACTTATATCTAAATGTAGATCGTTTGGTGAAATAAATAAATAAATAAGTAAATAGATTATTATTTATACCGTAAAACGGTCGAAGTGTCTTAGAATCAGTAATAACCAAATGCAGCGTGATCAACCGTAATATTCACTTCTAGAAGTTGTTAAAATGCAACTTCCACACGATAGTAGTATACTCTAAAATGCCAGCTTGCAACCTCGTCTGCGCGCAAATCTGGAAAAAAAACAAGAAACCAGACATTCCCGTTCTATACATTTTTAGGTGTTTTGAGGGCAGAGGAGTTCTTTTAACATTTCATTAATGACCAGTTGTGCAAATGATGACAGACCATCGAATCATTTGTCAAACTAAGCCTTGGTGGTTAATTCCTAAAACCTCAAAGTATATTTTGATTAGATTTCTTTTCCGACAGACTGTAAACTTAAACATCTTAAGCATTGCGTTCTTCGAATTCAATATCACTAATAGTTCCATAGATGGAACTACCATGTCGATGGAGATCATCTTGGGCCGCCTTAGCCTGAGGATTGTAATCGCGTATTCAAATAATTGCACAGTCGAGCAGTTCTCCCGTAGTCAATATAGATTGAAGTTTCAAGTTGCAGCAAACTTCGCCAAAACAAAAATATTTAAACAAGGTACCCAAACGAAAAGAGCTCCAATAGGAGTATTAGACAGTGCAGTTGTTTGCATTCCATTGAGCATTACAAAACTAATTCGGTGGTTTGGGAAACATTTTCCAGTATGGTATCGAGCCGTCGCATCTGTCGCCGCACAGCCGCTCTCCGTCGCCGCCGCGCCGCCTGCCGGTACTCGGAGATAACTATCTCTATACCTTTTGTTTAGTGGAACTGGAGCTAGAGATCAAGTAGTACTCTCTGATGCACCAAATTACCTAATTGACATAAGCACTTCCTCTTCTCCCACTCGTTTCCGTGCTGGACTGGCTAAAATACCCCCGCGCTATCCCCAGGCCATTTGCATATTTTATCCGGCGCGTACTCTTAATTATTTGCCAAAGTCATTACCAAATTGGTTTTCAATTGGCTGCCCAGGCTGGTTGACTTTTGCCAGTTAAGTTGCTACTTGCGTGTGATGGTGGAGATAGCGCAATCTCGTAGTCGTAATCCAAGCTCCAAGGCAACAACTGACTTCTTGAATTCGATTTGCGGTGCCGCTGCTCGCGGCAATGGCGACCAAGACGTTCATGCGTAAGTTTGGAAGGCTTCGAGTTAGAGGTTGGTGAAATATTGGTCCATCCATTGCTTGGAGGAACAACAAAATGCACTTAGCTATACCGCACAGGACAAAGTTATTTGTGTTCAACATTAGTTACTTTTTGAACAAACCCGTTACCGTAAACGGAAGGCGGGTTATTTATGGCGGCAAGATCTTTAGTGGTTTTTGGGTATGGTAAGCAATTAGTGCGAGGAAATTGTTTTTTTTTTTTATTTGTCAAAGAGCTACAGAGCTGTGTGCCGACTTGAAAAGAGTTGTAGGATGAATGTTTATATAAAGTCTTTGGTGTTCAATGTCGGTAACAGTCGAACCATTTAAATATACTGAAAAACTGGACTCGACGCTGCGCTGGCATTTAGAAAAGGTTGATTGCGCTATTTGTTGAAACATCATTAATTCTGTCGCAGAGAGAGTAGGACCAATGAGGTTTGTTACAATGTCTGGTATTTTTGGAAGCTAATTACAGAGGGCCGCATGGATTAATGTTCCTAGAATTGAAATTCCCGACGGACGCAATGAAAATCTTCAAAAGACACTTGGTGATATTCCATCCAAGTAGTGTGGAACTCTTACCGCACGAATACACAGGACCCATATATGAGAGATCTAGAGATAATTTTGTTTGCTTTCTTCAATTAAATATAACATTAAGGGATGTTTAAAGCTTAAAGGTTGTAGCCCTCTATACTAATAAACGACGAGTTAAAATGTTTACATACGCAAACTTGTAATTGTTACTACGACTAATAGATGCGTGATGACCTGTGATATGGGAAACGAGGCTTCAGATAAGTGCTTAAGACTCACATGCACCAATTGGATGTATGCCGCCATGCATCTAGTGGTGAAGACTGGAAAGATTTTACTAAGCAAACTTTGTTTATAAATAGCACGAGTTATCCACTTTGGAGTTAGTATGACTTCGCAGTCGCTGATTGTTTAATAAGGTGTGTTTTCCAACCACAGAGTATTTCTAATACACCAAGAAAAATGTATTATTACACGAAGGACTTGTGCATGTTTGGAATAATTTGGGTAGGAAAAAATGGGGAAAATCCTGAAGGCTGAGTACTAATTTTGGTCTTTAAAATCGATATTTTAATGGTAATTTGATTGATACTGAAAAAGAACTAAAAAGTATTGAGAATAGGGATTCTGGCATTTGTAATTTTTCTTTCGGCATTTTGTCCATTCGGTATTTGGGCATTCGGGATAATGGGATTTGGGATTATGTCCCTTTCCTGTTTGGAATACTTCGGAAAAGATATTCAATATAGGTGTATTAGCTATTGTAACATGACAAAGCTGGATCAGTTTTTCTGGGGTCCCGAGTTCAGCCATCGCCATATTGAGGATTGTGACTATATGCGAGACGAATTTATTATAGATTTTTTTATTATTATATAATGAATTAAGAATTCTTGACAGTTTTTTTTATTTTGTTTAATAATTCACACGCGCTCAATAATTTATTGAGATTCCCTTTAATTAGGAAATTAGGGGCGGGGTAGGAATGAGATGTCAATGAACATTGGTCTGGAATGCTTGCAAATTGAAATGGCATAGGAAAACCGAACCAAAATTATGCTCGAAGGTGAATTGATTAGCATTCCCAATGAACTGGGTATCACGGGTGAACTGATTGAGGAAAGGAATGAAACTGCCTTCTTCGAGTGAGCATTGCTTGATAAAACAGGGAAATAAGTGAGACATTCTGACGGTGTTCAAGAGATGAGAATGATTCCGCATGATAATTCTGTTTCCTTTCAGTTTTAACGCTATGTTCTGTATTATATCAAATTAAAGAAGAGAAGTTTGAGCTGCACCTGCCCAAAGATGTGTGTTATACTTGAGTTTTGGACGTAAAAACGCCTAATAAATGATAGCCAGATCAGAGGGGAAGAAAAATGTCTTACATCGATATGGAAATCCTAAGCATTTAGCAGCATTTTTGGCGGTCTAGAGAATGTGGTCATTTCAACAAAGATCGTCGTTGAAACACATACCGAGTACTGAGAGATTTTCGGCTTACTCGTTTTAACGAAAATAGATAACATTGACTTAAACTCCACACGATTTTCTATACCACACTTAGCAGTTCTGTAAAGATAGGAGATTAATGAGCTTATTATACGAAGGAGGTGGACTTGATTAGAGAACGAATATAAGGAGGTGAGGGTAAAGTTGTCGGCAAAACAATAAAGTAGATTAGAAGCTTCAGGCAAGTGATCATTTATAAAAATGAGGAAGAGTGTCGGAGACAAAACTGAGCCCTAGAGAACACCAGCATTTGTTTTGTGAAGATCAGACTTGAAATCGTCCAATACAACACATGTATTGATCGATCTAAAAGGTAATTTCTAATCAAAAGATTAAGGGTTTCATTGCTACCAAACGCACGCATAATAAAAACCAAACGCACGATATAAAAGAGCCAAGTTCCAAACTCTATCAAATACCTTAGAAATATCTGGCACATACTTTCTCCACTTCGGTAAGATATTCCATCAGAACACCATTGGAACGATTAATGCAAAAGCAGTATTGCTGGTCATTGAGAAGCTTTCTATTTTCAATTTATTTCTTAAGCTATTGATTGATTATCGATTACATGCCCTTGGAAAGATAGGTCGTATTGCAATTAGTCAGCAGAGGGAGGGGGTTGAAGGGTGGCCTTTCAAGAACAGGCTGGACAAATGCCGTTTCCATCTTTGAGGAAAGATTCTAGAACAGTACGAGCGATGGAAAAGCTTATGCAATGGTTTTTCCAAAGATCTCGCAGGAGTCTTGGGACTGTACGAGTGTGGAAATATACCTGTTCCATTAAATGATTTACGTTCTCAAGTACACCGTCGACAATTTTGCTGTCAGAAAACTTCGAGCTAGCAGAAAAATTAGCTGGGAGTACATTTGCCTTATCCGCAGAGCTAGTTATCGAGTTTCCAACAGTTTCAACGAATTATGCAATTTAGAAAACGGTTTAACATTCTAGAAAAAAGTGTTCTTAAAGACTCTAAATACTCTAAGTACCAAAAATGATTTTTCGATATTTTATATTGTTCGAATTATACCTAAGAAGTGTGCGTTTGAAGTGAATTCATTTGTAAGTAGCGAGCACGGTTGTCATAGTTTTTTCTTTGAACCAATCACAGCACTAGAAGTTTCTAAAACTATAAATAATCTTAAAAATACTAATAGCTGTGGATATGATGACATTTCTAACCTTCTATTAAAAGATATTAAATGGTCTGTTGTTGACATCCTAGCACATATATTCAATAATAGCGTAATATCTGGTGTATTTTCAGATGAGATGAAATGTGCTGATGTCGTACCACTTTATAAAAAAGGTGGTAAGGATAAGTTAAATAATTATCGACCAATTTCGCTGCTACCGTCAGTAAGTAAGGTTTTTGGAAAACTTATTAAGATAAGGACCGTGAAATTTCTTAATAGTAAAAATTTTTTTTGCTCCATCGCAGTTTGGTTTTCGTGAAAGAAAATCAACGAAAGATGCACTCTTGGATTTTTGCTCAAACATTTTTAAAAGCTTAGATGATAAAAAATACACAAGTGGTTTATTTGTTGACATAACAAAAGCATTTGATATGGTTAACCACAAAATTCTATTAAAAAAGCTATAGAGTGTGCAGGTTTAGGGGTTCCATACTATTGTGGTTTACGTCATATCTTAATAAACGATCTCAGAAAGTTAAAATTAATAAGATTAGAAGCAGTGAGGAATATACATGTATGGGTATACCCCAAGGATCGGTAATTGGACCCTTACTGTTTCTAATCTATATTAATTCACTGTTTGAGTTGCCTTTCAAGGGTGTGTTGACAGGATTCGCTGATGATATCGGATTCGCGTATGGGACACAAAGTGTTTTAGACTTAACAGCCAATATAAACGAGGATTTAAGTATTCTTCGTGTCTGGTTTGCTAGACATGAACTTGTTATCAGCTCTAAAACAAAACTTATGTTGTTTAATTTATCGAATGCCCATAACCTTGATTTAGATGTTTTTTACCACTCTCCGGAATGTGAACGTTTTAAATTAAGTTACTGTACATGTGAATCTGAACTAGCAAGGAATACTTTTAAAAATAATCTACCATGTAGTGAGAATTGTTTTCAAATTGAAAAGGTAGATGAGTTCCAATATTTAGGTATAACTTTGGATTCAAAAATGAGTTTCTCTGGCCATACTGAAAAGTTGAGACGATACTTTCGTTCCATTCTCAGGCACTTTTTTTATTTGCGCTCTGTTTGTAGTAATGAGCTTTTAAAAACGATATATTACGGAATTTTTCATTCCAGGATGCAATACGGAATAACTTGCTGGGGGGGAACAAATTTTAACAAAATTCAACCACTTTTAATATTACAAAAACTTATAATTAGAAAAATATTAAGAAAACCACGTATGGATCATCCATTATTCGCGAGTTTGAAAATTCTTCCTTTACGCCACCTGTACTGTTTTAAGGTATTAAAAACATTCTTTTTGAGATCTGGTCACAGAAATTTAAGAGTTATTGAAAATTATAACATGCGTGGAGTTCATTCATTTTTGGTTAACATTCCTCGATCGCGCACCACTGCTTTTCGTAGGTTTTATAATATAACTTCTTGCAGACTTTTTAACAAACTACCGCTTTATATCAGATCAGAATTATCACCATCTAAATTTTTGAAAGATTTAAAATTATGGTTGTTTAGCTTTGATCATGCTTGTTTTGAATCATTTGTATAATGTTATTTACTTAAATATCGCATTTCGTTTGTATTTTTCTAATTTTAATTACTTATATTCATTGTATGAATTTTCTTTTTTAACTTTAATCTTTATTTTTGAAGGGTCACCCCACCCAATGTTAAATTAATTTGAATTTTTGAATATTAAGGGGCATTTAAAACAATTTTTTTTTTTAAATTCTAAATGCTTCTTCTATATTTCTCTTTTATTTTTACTGTATTATATGAAATAAATTGTTATTGAAGAATTATTTGAGAAATAAAGAAATGTATCTATCTATCTATCTATCTATCTATATAAGTTTTTGAAATGCCTTTTAACGCTATGAATTTTTTGAACGTCGAATTCCTCTTCTTTGAGAATCAATATTATCAATCCCAAATACATCAGCTAAACTTTAAAAGTTATGAGATATATTTAGTATTTTTTAAATTTGTTTTTGTTTCCAATTAAAGTTTTTTTCTTTAGCGGAAGCTGCCCCTACCGTCAATAGCGTATTATATTCTAAAGCTATTATTTAATTAAATGAAAAAGCTAAATACTCGACATTTTCATGCTTATATTGTTTCAGTAGCGAAAACGTTCTTTTCGAATTTCGATTTCCTATAACTTTGGTAATAACTAATGAGAAAGATTAAAATTATATACAAATATTAGTAATTTTTAAGATGCAGAAAAATTCATATTAGAACAGGTCTAAGACCATTGTTTTCTTATTCCTAGCTTAAAATTGTTAGAAAAGTGTGAATGTCTAGAATTAAAAATAAAAATATCCATAATACATACATTTTGTTTATTTGTGTCTCCTTAATATTGTTTTAGGACACGTTATGCAAAATACAAAATCAACGGCAAGACCATAATCTTCCAAAAGTCTTTGCGATTAAGGGCATATTCCTACGCTTTTTATATTTTTTACGGGATTACACCGGACGTTGCAGAGGACACCGCAAACCTTCGAAGTTGAAGGGAAAAACGTTTAATTGAATTTTGGTATGACATCTGTGCACAAAAATCACTCGAATAAGCCATTTTCAGATTTTTGCATTGAGTAGCAAAGCTCTATCACGAACAACAAAACAATCTTGGTTAATCTTATCCATTCCTGAAATATGGACCTTGCTGGAGATGGATACAAATTATATAAACCCTTCTTGCGTTGGTAGGCTTTGATGGAAACTTTCTAATTTTTGTAAGTATAATAACTGCTTATAACTATATTAGACTTTCAAGACCCTAGATTGTATCTCGAACATCAAATGAAACGGAAGCTATATCACTCATAAAGAATGAAATAAACTCCACCGAAATTTAAATCTGAGTTCATGGAAGATAAATAAATAATTAACCCTGTATGAAAAAATTTAAACTACTTGTCACAAATATACCAGCAAATATATTGAATGTAAAACAAAATTTATAACAAAATAACTTCCACATCAAATAGACTACATATATTTTAATAACCAAGTGTTACGGTGATATACGGTTGTAAATTTTCTTAAACTATCCCTATTAATGTTCTTCACTAATAAAATTTATTTAATTCCATTCATTCATTCTTTTCATTCGATGCCTTTTTATCCATTCCATAATTATTACTGATCACTCCAAAAAAAACTTCTCGTCTTCTTTTGACTCCCATTAGCTGATTCAATCATGGGTCATACCATTGATTTGATTAAGACTCGAGAATCACACAAAAGAAGACTCTCTGTCCTCCATTAATAAAATGAAAATCGGAAAAAAATATAAATATAAACTTCTTTGATTCCTATCTGTGATCAAACAATAGCTCAACCTCTAGATATAATAAATTCTATACAATCAATCAAAGTTATCAATTCCTTCATTATTCTCGTACATTGAAATCTCAATCTGGGCTTCAGATAAAAATGTGATAAAAGTATTATTATTTTTTTTTTTTTTTTGAAATTTTCTCATCATATATAATGATGCACGGGACTATAGAGTTCTTCTTTGCCTTAACAACGCCAGTATTGTCCACCATAAGCATAATTCACTTTACGGGAGCAAAGATACTTTCATCCATGCATACGCCTCTTTTATCTTTAGATACTCTCTTGAAGAACAAGAGGAACACATAACGCATCTTGATCTGATGCGGCGCTGCCACAGCCACCACCACCGCCACTGCCATCATCATCATCATCATCATCAGAAGCTGGAATCATTCACCAAAGAACTCGGCCAGCATCACCAGTATACACCATCTAGGCAACCATCAACGGAGCACGTATCCACTTAATTTTCCCGAATGCTGTATTCATTATCTTTGGTATCATAAATCATTACCTGCAAGTCAGGTAGCAAGGTGCACTTAATTTTCTTAAAGCATTCAATGGAGCACCCAGTCCAACCCAGCCGAGCCAGCCACCAAGAATGGAGGAAAAGGAACCAGTTCTGTCCAACTGCGATGACTACAACAACGACGACGTCAACCAGCACACTACTGTAATCCCTGGGTATTACCAATACCACTTCAGCAAGAGTGATCGAACATCGTGGAGCATCCGGTCATTAATAGCTATATACCATCTCGAATGGGCTAAGAGTGATCTTCTTATATTCTGTGTTATGCCATGAAGTGCAGGAGAAGAAGGTGAAGAAGCAGCATCATCATCAACCAACAGTAGCATCAGCATTGACTCGTATAGTCAGTCTGTTCCTTTAAGCGTTGCAAGTGCATTAAAATATCTTTGGACCAACAAATTTTTGAATGAATACGCAAAATCGTAACAGACACGGATTGTTTGTGAATTGTGAATCAAAAGAATCAATTGAAGGTGAATTTCAGTTTTTCGTTCTTAATTAACGACTTTACATCCTGTTAGAGATTTGAGACAAATATGAGCCACCCTAACACCAACGGAGCAGGAAATTTGTATCGACTACCTAGCGGTAGTTACCAGTGCAGATGTGCAAAGGACCTAACAGCACATTAACCGAACAAACAGAACAACGGCGCCAGCAAAATCATTTTTCGACCAGCAGATGTTCTTGCGCACGAGCACAACAACAACCACATGAACCCTTTTTTATTGCCATCATCGTCGGCGCTGACGATCGAGTCGACAACGAAACCATCGCCATGCAAGTGCGCAGGCCACACCCCTTTTCATAGTGTCGCGATGAGCGGTACTTGCGACCGAGAGCAATGCAACGAAGAAGAATACCCACGGGCTAGCTAGAGCAGCAGCCACACGAAGACGAAGGAGCAACAACAACAACATTTGTGGACCGAGCAGAAGTCATCAAGAAGGAAATATAAAAGGGCCATGAGAACTTGAGCTTACCACTTACCTCTTACCACTTGAGCATTTATACATTCAGTCGTGCAGTCTTGTCGTATCGTCAGTTTTTGTTTGTCCATTGTGCCGAGCAGAGCAATTCTTCATACAGTCCATTAAAAGAGCAATAAAAATCAATTTCTTTTAAATATTAAATATTTTCTTTTATTTATCTGAGCTATTAAACATCTGATCCTATCGAGCCGAATAATTTTGCCAGTGCCATTGGAAAATTATATAAAACTATTGAAATTTAATAACCAGTGCAGTGCTATAAAAAAAAAAAAGAGCTTTAAATCGTGCAGTTACTAAGACATTATTAAAACATTAGAGCCGTGCATTAACAATTGTTTTTTCTTCTGTGCCTCGATTCCGTATAAAATTGTTGCGATCTTCGAAGGGTTGACCTGGATTGTGGCGGTTTTGTGCGGTCTTACGGTAGAGTGCAAATTTAATTGTGCAGTTTAATCCGTTTGGAGCTATGGGTGACGTCACACGCAGGGACGTTTTTCTCTCGTCTCTCATGAGAGTCTCAACGTTTATTGACTCTATTGGATTTCCAGAGGCGAGTCTGGCGTTACTACGAGCGAAATTGACGGCAGCGCATACAGCATACGAGAAGCTGCTGGAGGAGCACATGCGTGTGGTGAACGGAGCAACTTCACCTGAAGCGCTGGCAGCTCAGGATGCATACTTGGCCGGAGCTGAGGATGCTTATCACAGCGCTGTTGCCGAATTAAACGAGCGCATCGGAGAGCTTGAAGCGCAAAGTGCATCAACTGGAGCAGGAGGGCGAGACACACCGAGCGTAATCCAACTACGTCAAGAGCCGCGCACGAAGCTTATCACCTTCAAGGGTGATTATACCAAGTGGAGGGAGTTCCGTGACCAATTCGTCAGCGAAGTGCATAATTGTGCGTCCATGGCGAACGTGGCCAAATTACGAGAATTGAAGTTGGCTTTGGATGGGCCACCAGCTAGGCTGATCAGCAGGTGGCAGGTGACTGAAGCAAATTACGAGGCAGCCTGGGCGAAGCTGAATGACGTATACGACAATAAACAGAATTTGGTCGACGCTCATTTAAACGCACTTCACGCGATCCCAAAGCTAGGGAAGGAATCCTCAAGAGCGCGCGGGTTGCGCGACCTGGTGAATGAGGCAAACGTGCACCTCAGCTCATTGCGCTCCCTTGGTGTAGCCACGTCGTCATGGGACCCTATAATAGTTAATATGCTGCGGAATAGGCTCGATTACGAGACAAACCATGCATGGCAAATGGCCAGAGTTGATGTGCGACAGATCGCAACTCTGAAAGAGTTCTTCGAATTCCTTGAGCGCAGAGCGAGTGCTCTGGATTCAGCCTTCTTCGACACCGAACAGAGCGCATGCGGAAAGGAGAAGCCAGACGACAACGCACAGAAGAGCATCCAAAATAAAGCAGCTGGAGCGAGCATGCCGAGAGCAACAACGGCACCAAGGTGCCCACTGTGCAAGGAGCCACATCCTCTCTATCGCTGTGGGGATTTTCTGGCACTTTCAACCCAAATCAGGAATGAGAAGGTGCGGATTTGGAAGCTGTGTGCAAATTGTCTACGTCCGGGACATTTTGCGCAATCCTGCCCCGGTGGAGCTTGCAGGAAGTGCAACAAGAAGCACAACAGCGTTCTGTGTCCAGACCAGCGGGCACCAGCTGTCGGGCTAGCGGCAGTGGCGGATTCAAGCGCGAATCCAGAAAGCAAGAAGACACCGACTGAATCACCGCAGTAGCAATCAACTGAGGTGATGCCTTCAGAGCAGAAGGTAGTTGAGAATGTCCCCGCACCGGCGGACATTAACGTTGAGCGGCTTGAGCAAGAGCAAATCGGCAGTGATGATGTGAAATACGCACTGCTAGCCACAGCATGCGTAAGAGTGCAGAGCAGAGCAGGACAATCCATTGAGGCAAGGGCGCTTCTAGACAGCGGAAGTCAGATAAACTTGGTCACAGAGCAGTGCGTGCAGAAATTGGGCCTTATCAAACGCCGTTGCGTTTTTGCTGTGCGAGGCATTGGATCGAGCATCGCCTTGCGTCCGACCGGAATAGTCAATGTGACCGTTCGGTCTACAATCGATCTGAGCTTTAATTTGGAGTGCGAAATGTTTGCCGTCAGAAAAATCACGTCCTGTCTACCCGGAAGACGCTTATCGCAAGCGCAAGCAAATGAAGCGAGCAAGCTTAAGTTGGCCGATCCGAAATTCAGCGAGCCAGCTAGGATAGAGATGCTGTTGGGAGCACAGGTGTGGGCGGAAATAATAAGAGATGGCATCAAGAAATTCAGTTCCGGATTGACGGCGCAAGATTCGTTCCTTGGCTGGATCGTTTTTGGTCAGCTTCAAACGAATCATGAGCGTGCAGGCAAGGCAATGAGCACGGTGGTGGAATCTTCGGATCTAGAGCTTAACCAACTACTGAGGAAATTCTGGGAAATAGAGGAGCCGAGCTGGAAATCTGCGCTGTCTGCAAATGACGAATGGGTTGAAGAAAACTTTAAGAGTACCCATTACCGAACTGCAGCTGGACGTTACGTGGTAACAATCCCAATAAATCCCAGTGTGCGAGAATTGGGCTCCACAAGAGCGGTGGCTATGAAGAGATTCCTACAAACCGAGAAGCGATTATGTGCAGAGCCAGAGCTGAGACAAAAATACGTTGACTTCATGCGCGATTATGAGGAACTCGGGCACATGAAGCAGGTATTCGGACCAAGTGAGAGCGAGCGAGTATACCACATTCCACACCATTGCGTCATTAAGAAGTTTCGGGTCGTCTTCGACGCATCCTGTAAGAGCGCGAGTGGAATGTCACTCAACGATGTGCAATTTTCTGGTGCTAAGCTTCAAGACGACCTGTCGGCAATCATAACACGATTTCGGTGCTTCAAGATTGCAGTTTCGGCGGACGTCGAAAAAATGTTCCGCCAAGTGAAGATAAATCCAGAGCAATGGAACCTCCAAAGGATTTTCTGGAGGGAGAGCCCGGACGAACCAATGAGAGAATATTGCCTGACAGTGGTCACGTACGGCATGGCGTCTAGTGGTTTCAATGCAGTGCGGGCAATGCATCAGTGCGCAATGGATCATCAGGAACCATATCCATTAGCTTACAAAGCTATTACGAGCAACTTCTACATGGACGACATGTTGACCGGCGCAGACACCGAAGAGGAGGCGACGAGGAAGTGCAAACAAATAGTTTCTTCACTGAGAGCTGGCGGATTCAAGCTGAGCAAATTCATGTCATCGAGCCAGCGAGTGCTATCGAAGCTTAGTAGCACCTGGTCGAGCGAGAGAGAGCTAATGTTTCCGGAAGATAATAACGCTTCGATGTTGGGCCTTGTATGGAACTGTGCAAGAGATGAGATTTCGTTCAAAGTGAGAGAGAGCAGTGGCAGTGTTTCTACCACCAAGAGAGCAGTTGTTAGTGCAATCGCAAGGTTGTACGACCCGAATGGCTACCTTGCGCCAGTGATAATTAGTGCGAAAATACTCATACAAGACCTATGGCGCTCCGGAATTGCATGGGACGAGCAAATCCCCACATCCATCTTGCCAGTATGGCAAAAATACAACGAACAGTTGCCGCACTTAGAGGCAATAAAAATTCCGAGATGGCTCGGCAGCACCGAGCAACATAAATTGGAACTCCACGGCTTCGCAGATGCATCCACCAGAGCTTACGCCGCAGTAGTGTACATGCGTGCAACTTCGCTTGTTGGCAAGACAACTTGCAGAATTATCGCATCGAAGACCAGGGTAGCTCCAATCAAAACGATCTCTGTTCCAAGGCTAGAGCTATGTGCAGCTGAGCTTCTGTGCAAGCTGATGAAGCAGGTGAGCAAGGCGTGTGCATCACAGGATCTCGCGAAAAATTACTGGTCTGATTCCACGATTGCCTTATGTTGGATCGGTAAGATGCCATGCGAGCTGAAGACATTCGTGGCTAATAGAGTGAGCACCATTCAAGAGCTGAGCGGAGGTCATCCCTGGAGACATGTGCGATCCGGCGATAACCCTGCTGACCTAGGGTCCAGAGGTATCACAGCAGAGCAGCTGGTTCACTCCAAACTCTGGTGGCAAGGACCGCCATGGCTTGTCCAGAATCAAGAGGAGTGGCCAAGTGCAGAAACAGCATCAAGCCGGCAACCACAAGAAGCGTTGGAGGAGCTTAAGGTCCCAGTCGTTGCTAGTACCAGAATAGCAAAGCCAGCAGTGCTGAGCGTCGGTGATACCAGCCTTCTTGATCGCAGGTCAACGCTCCAGAGCACTTTAAGAATTACCGCCTTTATATTGCGATTTATTCGAAACACCAAACGGCGGAACAAGCATGAGGAGATCTTACCAGTGACATCCGTTCCATCGACGTCACTAGAAGAGCGAGACGGAGCGTTGACGTACTGGGCAAGGATGGAGCAGCATTGCGCATACCACAAGGAGATTCAGCAACTCTTAGAGAAGTCTTCATTGGAAGGTACGAGCAGCATAATCTCGCTCAATCCATTCTTGGATTCCGAAGGAGTTATGCGAGTAGGAGGTCGGCTTCAAAATTCAGCCATGCCCTACGAAATGGTTCACCCCATTATAGTACCAGCCAAGAGCAAGCTAAGTGATCTGTTGATCAGAGAAGCGCATCTGAGGTGTGCAGCTGTGCATGCAGTACATCAGACACAAATTTTGGATTCCATCTCTAAGGCGTGCGGTGAAAACACATATATCACGGTGCATAATGTGCTTCCGACAGAGCAAGGCAACATCAGAGCAGCTAATGGGCAACCTTCCTAAGGATCGAGTCCAGCCTACAAGAGCATTTAAGCATAGCGGAGTGGACTATGCTGGGCCGGTGCAAATCAAGGCCAGATCAGGGCGATCGAAAATCATCGAGAAGGGCTACATAGCCGTGTTTGTGTGCATGGTTACTAAGGCCATACATTTGGAGCCTGTGAGCAATCTAACGAGCGGTGCATTCTTGGCAGCATTTCAACGTTTTACTGGGCGGCGCGGTGCATGCTCAGTGCTTTGGAGCGACAACGCGACAACCTTTGTTGGAGCGGATGCTGAGCTGAAGAGAAGCGGTGAGCAGTGGAAAGAGAGATTACCAATTCAGCAAATTGCTTCCTTGGGCACGGAATGGAAGTTCATCGTTCCAGGAGCGCCACACATGGGAGGCATCTGGGAAGCCGGAGTAAAATCTACAAAGTACCATCTGCGGAGGATCATGGGAAGGCAGATTTTTACGTTTGAGACTCTCGCTACAACTTTGGTGCTTATTGAGGCGTGCCTTAACTCCAGGCCTCTATACGCGCTCTCAGATGATGCTAATGATCTGCATGCGCTTACACCCGGACACTTCCTTGTTGGAGAACAAATGGTGCTACCTCTCAGCGCAGACGTGAGTGACGTGCCTCAAGGACGACTGAAGCTGTGGGGAATCGTGAATCAGATGCAGCAGCATTTTTGGAAGCGATGGAGCCGCGAATACATCCACACCTTGCAGCAGCGCCACAAATGGCACAAGAAGAGCAGAAATGTCAAGCCAGGTGACTTGGTGCTTGTGAAACAAGAGAATGTGCCACCCACAATCTGGCCATTGGGACGCGTCACGGCTGTTCATATGGGCACGGACGGGCTTGTGCGGAGTGCGGAAGTGCGGTTAGAGCATACGAGCTTAGTAAGAGCGATCCACAAATTGTGCGTCCTCCCTCTAGAGGATTCTACAGAAGCAATTGAAGACGAGCCTTCAATTGGGGGGGAGGAATGTTAGAGATTTGAGACAAATATGAGCCACCCTAACACCAACGGAGCAGGAAATTTGTATCGACTACCTAGCGGTAGTTACCAGTGCAGATGTGCAAAGGACCTAACAGCACATTAACCGAACAAACAGAACAACGGCGCCAGCAAAATCATTTTTCGACCAGCAGATGTTCTTGCGCACGAGCACAACAACAACCACATGAACCCTTTTTTATTGCCATCATCGTCGGCGCTGACGATCGAGTCGACAACGAAACCATCGCCATGCAAGTGCGCAGGCCACACCCCTTTTCATAGTGTCGCGATGAGCGGTACTTGCGACCGAGAGCAATGCAACGAAGAAGAATACCCACGGGCTAGCTAGAGCAGCAGCCACACGAAGACGAAGGAGCAACAACAACAACATTTGTGGACCGAGCAGAAGTCATCAAGAAGGAAATATAAAAGGGCCATGAGAACTTGAGCTTACCACTTACCTCTTACCACTTGAGCATTTATACATTCAGTCGTGCAGTCTTGTCGTATCGTCAGTTTTTGTTTGTCCATTGTGCCGAGCAGAGCAATTCTTCATACAGTCCATTAAAAGAGCAATAAAAATCAATTTCTTTTAAATATTAAATATTTTCTTTTATTTATCTGAGCTATTAAACACATCCATATTTATCGATTTCCCTTTCATTCACACTTTTAAATACTCACCTTTGCACACTATTTATAACTTTTTAACTGATTTTTAACGTATATCATATAACTTATTGTTTATAACTTATAACTTATAACTTATAACTTATAACTTATAACTTATAACTTATAACTTATAACTTATAACTTATAACTTATAACTTATAACTTATAACTTATAACTTATAACTTATAACTTATAACTTATAACTTATAACTTATAACTTATAACTTATAACTTATAACTTATAACTTATAACTTATAACTTATAACTTATAACTTATAACTTATAACTTATAACTTATAACTTATAACTTATAACTTATAACTTATAACTTATAACTTATAACTTATAACTTATAACTTATAACTTATAACTTATAACTTATAACTTATAACTTATAACTTATAACTTATAACTTATAACTTATAACTTATAACTTATAACTTATAACTTATAACTTATAACTTATAACTTATAACTTATAACTTATAACTTATAACTTATAACTTATAACTTATAACTTATAACTTATAACTTATAACTTATAACTTATAACTTATAACTTATAACTTATAACTTATAACTTATAACTAACTTATAACTTATAACTTATAACTTATAACTTATAACTTATAACTTATAACTTATAACTTATAACTTATAACTTATATCTTATAACTTATAACTTATAACTTATAACTTATAACTTATAACTTATAACTTATAACTTATAACTTATAACTTATAACTTATAACTTATAACTTATAACTTATAACTTATAACTTATAACTTATAACTTGTAACTTATAACTTATAACTTATAACTTATAACTTATAACTTATAACTTATAACTTATAACTTATAACTTATAACTTATAACTTATAACTTATAACTTATAACTTATAACTTATAACTTATAACTTATAACTTATAACTTATAACTTATAACTTATAACTTATAACTTATAACTTATAACTTATAACTTATTATAGTCCTTACGACTTTTACCTTTTAACATTTTTATGTCTTGTCTTCTTTCTTATTAAATATGAAATTCACCTTGAACACGAGAGACTTAACCAAAGAGGTGTAAGGTAAACACCTGCGGACACATTTTTAAGTAGCATTCGCGAAATCTCAGTGAGCGGAAGCCGCAAGAATGCCGCCGAAAAATTTACTCGATCGTTACTTTTTTCGGTATGGTAATGGATTTTGCGCAGACCACGACCGTCCGGGGGGAAAATCACGTAAAACAGATTCCTGAATGGTAAAACCAGAGCTTTTGGTTTAAAAATGAGTTAAATATTCAGCTGCAAGTGGGCGTGGCCTTGTCGAAGCCAGAAGCTAGTAGACTGAAACTTTTTTTATTCTTGTTTTAATTTTCTCTGTTCTTTGTTAACTAACAGCTTCTGGAGAATTCATGAATACGAATTGGTTTGGCTGTGTCCTTGGGGCTTCAGAAGAACAAAAAATAGATTTTCATTTAAAATGCATGAATTGTTTTTTCATACGATTCTTCACTTATTCCGTCTGAAGTGCTGAATTGTTTTATTAAGCCTTAAGTTAATGGAAGAATGGAAAACCGTGAGAGTTTTTAGGACGATTGCGATAAAATTAAAACCCATATTTCACTGGATGTTAAGTGTTTCATTAAGTCCAAAACAGCTATACAGTTACATATGTACATATGAATGGAAGTACGAGTAGATTTTGGAAGATTGCAAATGCCCACAAAACTTTAATCTTTAGGTCATGATGAATTTTCAAAATCCAGCTTTAAAAAAAAATGTATCTTTCTTACAATACGAACAAATTACGAGTATATCCAGCGTCAAGATAGTCAGGGATACAAAACATCTCAAACCGTTTTTTCCTCCGTTAATAACACGAGCCAAATGAAGTTTTTTCTTCGTTGACAGCTTGAAAATGTATAGGATAAGTTTATGTCAGAAATGGCCTGGCCACCCATGACGTGTGATGATGGGCAATAAGTTTTAATTATACATCAGCCATTCTCATCATCAATCGTTTAATATGCCATAAATGGCTGTCATTACCATTTCTAGCTTCAGTACTTAAGTTAATCATTTGTTTTATGTGTAAAGGGACAAAAATGTTGGGGTTTTTGCTTTCTTTATTTCTTTATTCTTTTTCTTTGTTTGAAAATAAAAAATACATTTTGAAGTTCTAACCAAACGGAAGCGAAATCAAAGCAATAAATTAATAATCTCAAAGAAATTCATCAAAGCCAGCATAAAAGAACTCTTCGAAGAATGAATTTTGCTGATCGTATTGCTGTGCCTACGGATTTATCGGTGCTGCGCGGATGGGATCGTGCAACTGTCAGTTGTTCCTCTTGTTACAAACCCTGCCGAGGTGTGAAGTAACAAAGTCACGGTGCACACTTATTCAATGTCCGTAATTACACTTTAACAAAGTGCTTAGGAGCAGACTTATATCCACATTCTACACCTTTGGTTCGATAGTGTGGCGGCTTGGTGTTTGGTGCATCACTTTCAGGAGATCAAGGCCAAATGCCGCACTTCGATGGTGCCGCATTAATAAATTGTTCATGGGGCAGAGTATATTACGCGCAAATAACCACAAATTGTTTTGTGTGATCACGTGCGGAATCTTTAATTTACGATCGGCTGTTTGTGCAAGGATATAAATAAAATAAAATGGTATTAGTCAGCTGATTTTGACCTTCAATATGCTGAGGGTTTTTTTTTATTTGATTTTTGACATAACGAAAGGAAGAAAAAACCAAAATGATTATTATTATGCCGTAAAAGCATGAGAATCAACAAGAACGAACATTTTCACTAAGATGCTTTTTGAAACACTAAATGCGAAATAGTTAAGTACATTTTTATTTCACTGTAATCGTAATGAATCATCCTGAATTTTGACTTTCGGACTCTTCCTTTTTTAAAGTTTTGAATTTTGGAATTTTTACAACCTAATTGGATTGATTTGATTGAGAACCGCCGTTGAATTTACTACATTAATTGTCATAATGGAACAGAGAGTTGTGCTTATGACAAAACGAATTGTGAAAAATTGTTGTAGATTTTATAATAAGAAAAATTGTGGATACCATAGCATGTATTGTTTAATTCAAAGTTCCATTTGCAAAATGCACGTATTACTTGCGACTTATAGGTGCTATGAGGCAAGTTACGAGGCAAGCGAAGACCAAAAAAGTGGGTCTCGCAATTCTGTCTGTCTGTCGGTTCGACTACAGCCTAAGCGGCTCGGCCGATTTTGTTCAAACTTGGTAGATATGGGTTTTGATTTTTTCCCCCACACGTTTTTTTCTTTTTTTTTAAGATCAAAAATAACGGTACCTCCCATACGATTTTTTTTCGAAATTTTATAAATATTTTTTTTTCAAAAACTGTCCCACAGATTAAAAAAAAATCAAAAAAAATTCATTTAGTAAAAGCAAGGTAGTGGTTGAAATTTTTTTTCCAAAAAATGGTTATTTTTCGCTACCCCCCTTGGAACCATTTTTTTTGATTTACTCAAAAACGGTACCACCGATTTTGATCATTTTTTTATGTTAAGGCTCCCCAACAGTTTCAGTAGAATTTTGAATTTCTCATTATCGGCATAACGGATTTTAATGAAATTTTTTAGAGGGAAGCTTATGAAAAGTTTAAAAATTGCATTGCACATTTTTTTTTTTGAATTTTGAAAAAAAAAATCTATTTTTTTTTTTGGAAAATTCAATATATCTTGAAAACGGCTCAATATTTTTTTTGTAAATTTAATTTTTATTCGAACAATATTAAAAACTTTAAATTGGCGTACCAAAATTTTTCTTAAAAATGTTTTAAAATTTTGTATATAAAAGCTTATTTTTTTAAGAAATCACTACAAAGACTTATAATTTTTATTCTTGCATAAACCTATATGTGCTTGAATCACATGGCATCCTATCTTTATCTTTAACTACTAAGGAAAAGTTCTTTTAGTCATTTAAAAAATTAATTTTATGCTTATGAACAGTTTTTCTCTAATAACATTCATTTTTAAAATTATTAGTCTATTGCATAGGAGCAAGTTCGTGCGACCCAGTCGTGCATTTTATTTTTTTTTAATTTGCACACAATTATGTTACTTTGTAGCATGATAATAGCGTTTAGTAGAGAGGGTTTAATAGGAGGCGTGCATTAATGTATGGTACATATGTATTGAAAGCTTGTATAGAACTGTTATGGGAAAAATCGAGAAAGGCAACGTGTTCCATATTCGAGTATTACTTTTTATTGCTTAAGAATATAGAGAAATATTTAAGTCTATGTCTCTTCATGTAGCCTTTTCCCGACGAAAAAGTTCGGCTTATTCCCTACCTTGGTATAATCGCAGGCTACGATCGTTGCGTAACAAGAGGAATAAGTTTTGGTCAATTTTCCTCGTTCTCGATCTCCAACTGACTATTCTAATTATCTTGGCACTTGTCTTCACTTTACCGAACTTTGAAACTCCCTCTATCAAAGCTGTTTAATCCAAACCCGAAGCAATCTTATTAAAGACCCCAAATCCTTCTTCTAATTTGTCAACTTTAAACGAAAATCCAATGGTTATCCTCCCTCCCTCTTTTTTGCTAGCTTTTTTAAACAATCCTTTACCGACGACTCCTTTATATCTGATTTTTAAGTATTTCAAATCAATGATGAGTATACATATATTCCCGACCAAGATGGTATCCGGCCATATTTTTCAAAAAATGCTCTTCAATACTCTCTCTTCCCCTCTCAAAAATGGTCGGTTGATCCCTATCTCAAGGAGAATTCCCTCAATTATAGAAGATCTCTTTCATAACCCCAATACATAAAAATGACCCAAAGTGTGAAATTACAAACCATCGTCCAATTGCTAAGCTTTCGCATACACCCAAATTTTTTGAAAGATTTTGTATGATATTTTAGGTTTTCGTTGTAAGTCTGTCATTTCCCCTAGACAACACGGATTCATCAAGGGTAGGTCCACAACGACTTACCTTGTTGAATTTATATCATTTAGCCTCTCAGCCTTAGAAAACGGAAAGGAGGTCGACGTTGTCTCTACCGATTTCAGTAAGGCCTTTGACAAAATTTCTCATAAGCTTATTTTATTCACACAGTCCACCCTTGGGCTTGAACATATCTTCTTAAGCTGAATTTCTTCTTACCTAAAAACACGTTACTACAAAGTTCTATTCAGATCCACCTTCTTTGATGATTTCTTTGTTACCTCCGGGGTCTCACAAGGCAGCCACTTAGGACCTCCCCTCTTTATTCTTACTATTAACGATATAGAAATGGTCATTTAATATTCAAATATTTCACTCTACGCCGCGCCGACGCGACGATACAAAGTATTTCAAGACCATTTCTTCCGCAGATTATCTCAACAGTTTCTCAGTCTGGTGGCTGAAAAATTGCTTAGAGCTAAATATTTAAAAATGTTATTCAATCACTTTTTCACAAAAATGCATCGAATCCCGTGGATACCTTCTCCATTATCAACCCATACCTAATGTACCGCTGAGTCTGATCATACTCAAAGCAAACTCTACACTAAGCTTTGTGAAATGTTGGTCAAAAGAATTCTCTGAATCCTACGTGAAGCCTAATAAAGGGGGGTATTTTCCCCACTAAAATTAAATTTAAAGCTCAAAGGTAAACAGATGATCTAGATGATTGTTGCAGAATTGAAAGAAGATATGCTAATTTGAGACCCGTTTATAGAAGAAGCCATAAATGACAAGGGTGGTATATTTCGTTTGGACGCCAGAAGACAGTTTTGTATTTTAGGAGCGGGTTTTATGGCCGATTTCATAAACAAACACTAAAAGCACTTTTATCAAAAATCCTCTTAAATTTTATCAGGCTCTTAAAAATTTTTAGTTTCACCAATCTATAAAAGGGACATTTTGGGGAAATTTTTGTTAAAATTGAGTTCTCTTCACATCCCTGGGAAAAATAAATTGCTTTTTTCTTTCTAACAAGCGAAATGTATGAGAAGAAATGAGAAAGCGTTATGTGTTCAAACAAATGCCAAGAAATGAAAAAAAAAAGAAATGCACACAAAATATTTGTAAAGATTCTGATACTGACATTCTGTGGCATAAAATCGTTAAGTAATAACCACTTAATTTATTTTTTATTGCATTGTTGGGTTTGTTTTGGTTCCAAATGAAGACCAAACATATTCAACAAACTCATCCACAGATGCGTTGGAAAGTCGGAACCACATTTTGAAGTCATATAATGTATTTCTGTGAACCGGGAATATTCTTGCTCAGCGAATAACTTTGTGTTGCACTTTATTATTGGATGAAGACGATCAATATTTTTTTCGAAATAAAGAAACAAATCATTTAAATATTTAGTATTAATTTATTTATTTTGTATCTTCAAAAATTGAACACTAAATCCTTACAGAACGATAATTTCAGCTGCTATACCTATAACCAATTGTTGTTATCTACATCTGATGACATTTCAATGACACTTTTAAAATTTAATGAGCCAAAAATGGGCATTTAGTTTATAAGGGTGTTTAAAAGCTTGTTTAATTTAAAAGCGCTTGGTGAAATCAAAACATCTCATTTTAAGGTTTAGAAGCCTGTTAAATGTTTAAAAGTCCTTCGTGAAATCGGGCATTAATCTTCCATTGTAAAAGGTTCTTTATGAAAGCGGGTCTCTTGTTGAAGAAACATTTCGCACGCTTCGCCCATGTTATGGTCGATATAATCGTCCTTCTGAGACGACTATTCGCAACCTGATAGATAAATGCGATTCGATCGGCTTAGCTTACAATCTTCCAATACCAGTATGCCAACGACCCACCACTTTTTTCGCTGTCCTCTTCAAGTGTAATGCACCATAGGCAAAATATGGCCAGCTATTGGTGTAACTTAAGGACGAATCAACTTATAAAGCTCATTGATATTTCTTAGATAATTTCATTCTCCAAAAGTTTTTTGCGTATCATTTTTCAAAATGGCGGCCAGACCAAATTTAATTAGTTATTGTTGTAGACACGAGCAAGTGTTTTACAATTTTGGAAAGTTCAATAAATAGACAACTTTGTAAACTTAACTTTAAAACTTACAAAAAAAAAAAACATAGGAAATATTTTGTCCTGAAAATTCTTAAGGCCCATTATTACCAGTTGTGCTTGGTGAACATTCTTTATATAGCTTAAGTAAAAAACTGATCAATTGATTACATATTAATTTTAATGTTTCCAGTCTATTATTTCGTCTTAGAATTCCAACTAGCGGGAAAATTTTAGATATTTCCTCAGATCTGGGCAGAAGTAATCTCTTCTTTTTCTTTGAGCTAACAACTTTTTAAATACAAATCTTGTACCTATACATTTATAAAGATAGATAGAGTAATGTCTAGCTTTCACGTGGACCCTGCCAAATATGGATTTGAATAAGAAATGTTTTGATAGGAAAATTCTCTATGTGATTTTTGATCGCTTCGGCATAGTCGGGAGTGGAGGGGAACTCTATGAGCTGTAAAGCGACACGAATCCAACGATTTATGTGGTTGAGTCATTTAGATTGAATTACCAGGAATGCTCTTGATAGCCTTTGAATAAAACACGAAGAGAAATCGCAATATATAGAGAAAGGTTGCTACACAGTAGACGTACACAAGCGAAGCAAAAGAAGACCACAATAAACTAGGCGCAGGAAACTGGAGACATCTGTTTCGGGGCGTAGTTAAGTGAAAAATCATGTTTGTCCTAGTCTTTGGTCCACTCCGTCACGAAGTATGTCAATTACTTCCTCATTACTTGTGACATATAGGTACTTTAGTCAAGTATATCTACACTCATAATAAAGATAGAATAAAAGATTTTGATCGGACTGGATATTACTTTGATAGGGAAGACTAAGAAACTCGGTCTCACAATTCTGTCTATGTGTCTGTTTCGACTAAAGCTTAAAAGCCTCGGTCGATTTTTTCAAAACCTAGTAGTTATTATTTTTAATTTTCTTCCACACACGTTTTTGTCTTTTTTAAGGCCGGAAATTATAGTACCTGCCATACAATTTTTTTTCGAAATTTTATAAAATACTTTGTTTGTTTGGCAGCACAGCTATTCAACCAGAAGAAGAAAATGATGATATCCTCAAAAATGTTGAGAGAACGAGTACAAGAAGATATGGAGTTTAACTCAGAAGAAAACAAGAAAACTTAAAACAACCGCAAACCTCTTTGTGAAAGAAATTATATTAAAATCTTGCGAACAAAAGGATATGACATCATTTATTTTAACGAAGGCTTTATTCATATCTCACATACAATGCCAAATGCCAAGGGCATGGGCTGAGGACAGCAGGCTGACAATGGCGCTTGCAGGTGTGAAAAACGTCTTACTTTTATGCAAATATGGTATGAAAACTGGAGACTATAACGATGACATGAATTTCGAAAATTTCTGCAAATGGATGAAGAAACAAGTTTGGAATAACTTGGAAGAACCTTCAGTAATTGTAATGGAAAACGCCTCATACCATAATATAAAAGATGAAAACCAAAACACTTCTGCTAACTGAAAATCTAAGATGATACAATGGTGACCAAAAACAATATTCCACCGACTATGCAGATGCTTAAACTTTGAACTTTAAGAGGTCATAAAACAACATTGAGCTATACAGAAGCCAAAGCATAAGATTGACGATATTATTCACGACATGGGACATGAAGTTTTACGTTTAACATCCTATCATCCAGACCTCAATCTTGTTCAAAAATTCGAAGAAGAATTTTAAAAAATATACCATTGAAGACTTTGTGAAAAGTTTGTGCAAAAGCTATAAGAACTGAGGAGGAATACTTTCCTCTAGAGCTGATGTGGGTCACAATATCAGATTCAATTATAATTAGTCCGATGATGATTCTTCAACGGACTATGAAACCGGCATTAGTTAATAAAATTATATGCAATATATGTAAATGCACAATTATTATTTAAATTATATTGTTATTATTTATATTATACTAGGCGATAATATCCGGTATTGCCCAGGATTGCAATTTGCAAAATTCGAAAATTTTCCAAATTTAAGTAGTGGACGCACGACACTTATTTTGTTTAAACTACGAGTACTTTTTATTTTATTTTTTTATGAGTATACACATAGTATTCATATTTTAGTTTTAAGTTATATTTTGTTAATTAATTTTTTAAAAGGTATACTTAAAACTTGTCTTCTTTCCAAAAAAAAATTGTTTTTTTTTTTTTGTAAATTCAAAGTCTTGAAATGCCACGTTTTTTTAAACTTTTTAGAGGCTTCTCTATAAAAAAATTTCACTAAAATCCGTTCTGCCGATAATAAGAAACTCAAAATTCAAAATTAAAAAAAATGGTTCTATGGTAGGTTGGTAGGTACAGTCTGTTATATCTTAATTTCAATTTTTTTTTATTAAATAATCGATCGTAAAAATCAATCAAAAGAAAACAAATTTTATCAAAATTCTCGACCCTCTTTTCGAGAAAAATACGATGTACCGTGATTTTTAGGTAAAATAATTTTCTTTTCTCACATCTTGTAGATTAAATTAAGAATCTTTAGCTTAAAACAAATCAGACCAAAAAACATAAATGTTAAAAAAGAGCCAAGTTCTTCTATACAAAAACCTTTGTGTAACAAGTCAGCCGTGAAAAGTACTGAGATCTAAAAGTACGCCAAGTTTTTATTACTTCATGAAGGTTTAACACCGAATATTTAAAGTAGAATAATATTGAAACAGCTACAATGTAATAGAGAAATTTTATTATTTAATGACTACTGACTAAAATTTGATGGGCTTACTGGTCAAGTTTTCAAAACCTTTTGAATTGGACATTGCCAAGTAAGCCCATCAAATTTTAGTCAGTAGTCATTAAATAATAAAATTTCTCTATTACATTGTAGCTGTTTCAATATTATTCAACTTTAAATATTCGGTGTTAAACCTTCATGAAGTAATAAGAACTTGGCGTACTTTTAGATCTCAGTACTTTTCACGGCTGACTTGTTACACAAAGGTTTTTGTATAGAAGAACTTGGCTCTTTTTTTAACATTTATGTTTTTTGGTCTGATCTCACTCCTTTTTGCAAAGATTTCAATATTTTGCCATGTCAAAATCTCAAAAGATACGGAAGGATAGAAGGGTGGACCCTACCTACTAAAATCAACTTAGTTTATAGCTTCCTATTTCTTTTGGTATATTTTCTTTTTGTTAATGGTTGTTTTGATTTGCGCTTCAATTATTTCTTCTTATCCTGGCAAGATACCTAACACTAACAAACCTACCTTAATTACAGCAATCGGAAGTGTTCCATATAAATTAAACATTTTCTCAGAAAGTGGGCGGATACCACGCCCCTGCATGGTGAACCTCGATTTTTATTTTTGGTCCTTTATATGCGATTTGAGCCCTACTGTTCTACCAAATTTCATTGGTCTACTCCAATCGGAAGTGCGCCATATATAATTTACATCAGCTCTGAGGAAGTGGGCGGATACCACGCCCCTGAATGGAAAACCGCTACTTTTATATTTTTTTCTTTGTATGCAATTTTAGCCCTACCACTTTACCAAATTTCATCGTTTTACAGCAGTCGGATGTGCTCCATTCAACCAACACCAATTTGGAGAACGTGGGCGGATACCACGCCCCCTAAATGGAAAACCTTGGTGTTTATTTTTGGTTCCTTATATGCAATATAAGCCCTACCGGTTCACCAAATTTTATCGTTTTTCAGCAGTCCAAAGTGCTCCATTCAACCAACACCAATTCGGAGAAAGTGGGCGGATCCCACGCCCCCTGAATGGAAAATTTCAAATTTTCGATTTTTTCCTCTGGTTGCATGACAAGACCTACCGTTGTGCAAAATTACAAGATTCTACGATGTCGGGAAGTGCTCCATATTTTTGATGATCTGTCAGTCAGTCAGTCAGTCAGTCAGTTACGGTTTTTGTGATTTTTGAGGTCTTATATCTCAGGAACCGCTTATGCCAGAAAATCGATATTTGGTGAGGCGCCTGTGCCTGACTAGCTTAGCATATATTCGGAGTTTTAAGTTTCTGACTTCATTTTTACTAAAGATAGGAAGGGGTCAAAAATCGCCTGAGTTTGTTCCTGTAAAAAGGGTGTAGTGCCAGAACTTGGCTGGGCACTACCGTGCCCTTTGATAGAGCATGGTGTTTTCGAAATATTAAGTTCTGAAAAAGAAATTTGGAAATGTTTTTTAAAAATCTAAAAAAAAAAATTGAAAATTTGATTGCACAATAATATTCAAACTTTTGTAGAGCTTAAGATCTACCAGGTTTGACGATAAGCAGCTCGGCCGATTAAGACTGTATTCAAACAGACAGACAGACAGACAGAATTTCGAGATTTTTTTCGTCTTCACTATTATCGTTATTTCTTTTATCAAAATCTCGAGTTGGATTTTTTTACGAATGCATAGCTTGCCTTATAGTACCCTTAAATCGCAAGTAAAAAATGTATTTTGTTTTTGACTTACGTGTTAATAGCTTATGTAACTTTCGGGTTTAATTACATTACAATTTTTGACAACTGAAAAGTTGCTTTTGAGTTTACTTGAATTCAATTTACTTGGAATATCTACTAACTCTGAGTTTACGTTCAGGACTGAAAGTGTAACCCTTTTTTATGACAAATTATTAGTAGATCTTACAATATTTGCTCCTAATTTTCAGTGCTGGTGGTGACTTTCGAGCTAAGCCTGCAAATAAATTGAGCCAAAGTTATCTCAGAAAAATTTTTTCAACTTAGAATTAATTATCAATTGCCAAATAAAGTGCGACACTAGCGAAACGTGTCTTGAATATCGAAACAGAGATGTACTGTACATGCGGTACTATGGAAAGGGTATCACACCCGTAAAATCTATCTCTCATAAAATGCATAATTTTTTTGATGAATTAGAAAATATTTATGGAAACTGGCACATCAGTAGATTTTTTATCTCTTTACGGATATAAAACCTACCTGTGGAACTGTATGCGCTTTTCAGTAAAATGAATATGAAAACAGACACTTACCGCCATATTATTAATTCGGTACATCCAGATTAAAAGTTAAATCCGGATGTATTTACATTGAATTTGTATCATTTACATACGGATTTAAGTTTTAATCTGGATAAATCGAATGAATAATATGCCCGTTAGACTCTGTTTCAATAGTATACAGAGGTCCTCACGGGTCTCATTGACGAAAACATCGTCATGGATGGCGTAATGAAAAGTCACAATCTAAACAGGGTCTTATAAAGATGCGTGTAAGCGCACCTTAAGTGGATGGCAAATATGAACATTGGCGCTGTTATCGTTCAGATGACCGCAAATAAGAAGAATATCAGAGGAATGTCAAAACACTCAAATATTTAGGCCTATTCTGCCACATCTTTTATTCTGCTATATAGATTGTCTGTTATGAATAATAAAAGATTTCCACCTTAAAAGATCTTTTATGATTGGTATTCAGAGGTTCGAACTTTTATAAAAGTCTGTTATGCAACTTCGAAAACAAAATCTGTTATGAAACTGAACTAAATCTGTTATCATAATCGGCTGTGATTAAGTAAAATATTTCATCTGACATTTCATTGACGAAATAAAAAATAAAAATATCCATTTTTACTTGATATATGTACCTCTGTGCACTTATTGAAATCTTTTATGATAAAAGTCACATAAGTTTGTCTTTTATTCTTTTATGATTTTTAACAGATTTCATAACAGATTTTGGAACGCTGAATACCAAAAATGCTATTCGTAAGAGATTTTTTTTAGGTTCGAACGTTTGACAGTTCATACAAATTTTCTTAGCAGATTTTATAACAGATTTTAGCATGCCGAACACCAAAATTATAATTCATAAAAGATTTGTTGACAGCTCAAGCTTTTGTATGGAAATTCATAACAGAATAACAGAATTATCCATATGATTTTTTGTATAGTATATTTTTAATTTTATGAGTATAGTTTATTTAGCAAAAATGGTGTTTATAACTTAACAGATAAGTAAAATTTAACGAAAATTAATAATTATTATTTGACATAGTAAAATAAATAAATAAAAATAAATAAAATAAAATAAAAAATAAATTATTCCGTATTTTAGTTTTTTTTTTTATTATAAGCGCCCCGTAATTTGCCAAGCCCATAGTAAAAAAAATAGAACCCATAGATGCAATTGCATTTCAATTAAACAAAAAAAAACAAAGTTGAGTTATAGACATTGTACAATTTAAAAAATAACCTTTACTCATTAAATCTTTTTTGTATCTATTGATTCCCCTCTCTGCGCAACCGACCGTTGGCCAAGTGATTTGGTTTAAGCTACACAACTTGAAACATCAATTAAATGTGCCGAAAACCGAGTGAAAGATTTAAAAGTAACATGGTTGGTTAAGAGATAATTTAACCAAAGCAAAAATTCAAATCAGCATGATATCATTAAAATTCCACCAAATACCCATTATTGCAGCAGAGAAGCCATATTTTTTCCAAGAATCTCGAACTCTCTGTCCATAGGCCACTAAATCGTTCATCAACTCCCACTGTTGGCTCTAGCTAGTTCCATGCAGATCCAACAATAACAAAAACAACAACAAAATCCATGTCTCAGCCTTCGTTTTATACATCAAAGCATTTATGGCTGTTGTGCGTTTTGACCCTCCGGTGTTGGCCTGCATCTCACATGACCAATTGCATTGGCACATTACGTTCGAGTGCGTGTTATATCGTGTTCGTTGCGTATCATTGCGATGTTAAATTAATTTAAGGAAGCAAAAGTAATAAATTTCCCCATAGACACCCAGCAGGATACCCGACAATTTATTAAGCCGTCGATAAATTTTGTTTCGCGCGCACAGCAGTGAAAAGTGTTCGCGTTTACGCTCAATCCTCCTGTATGAGTATAGTCAAGTTGGACTTGAGTTGGGTTCCGAGATGGTCTCCGTTTAAATCGCTCGCCTACGGTGCAATTGTTCACTTCTTGAATTTCTTTCGTTCTTTGACTATGATCCAAATATGTAAAAGAAACAAAATCAAGAGTCATATTTGTATGCCTTGGTGCATTCTTGATCCTGATTAAGGTCAGATTATGGGCTCACCAACAAAACACTTAGCGGATGGATTTCATTTCGGTTGCGATCACTCTGAACAGAAAGAGACTTATCAGATTTCAGTTTGCGGAGCACTGGGAAGACTGGAACGGATCATTACAGAGTGGGTCCATATGTACATATGTACAATTCCTATGACCAAACGAAAATCTGAATATTATAGGAAAGGCCTTAAGAGAAATAGGAAGGACTCATCTTCAATTATTGGTATGAAAATATATACTAACATTAATTTCCAATCAGTCTATAGATCCGGAAATAACTTACTTCGAAGCATTAGGTTCTCCACCCAACCTTCTACTGCCGACCATATACTATATTATATTATATCCTCCATATGTTAGCCAAGCACAACTTCTTTGAGCACCCTTTATTTCTTAGGTATTGTTTGTTATTTTGCAAATGGGCTGACAGGTTTTCCATAAAAATGTCTTATGACAAATATTGCAATTTTTAAGTCATGTAAATTCAGCTTAAGTGGTATGTTTGCCTTCCACTTCGTCAATTTTCGAGAAGACACTTCAAAACAAGAAATAGTAATTCTATTAATGTATTGGACTTAATATCGGACTACAAATCCCCAGAAAGTGATATAATTCTATTACCAGATTGCAGCAGAAATCAATACCCGAGCAAAAAAAACGTGTCGCTCATTTAAAGCCAACCAGTGCGGTGCGAAGAAATTTGAGTACGCCAGACACTTGCTTGATAGCGAGCCAAAATGTTTGTTCCAATTTTCGACATTTAATCCAATTTGTCTGCATTTCTGAACAAATGCGTAGGCTAAACTCACGTACAATGTCTAGACACCTCTCCATTGACTTCAGGTACACACAAAATCGACACATGTGGTTGTTGCTGCTGCAACAACTTGTTTCTGGTTAGACCAAAAAATCTGAACACTCACTGTGAGGTTGGGTGGTACGTAATAGGTTTATCTATAATACAAGCCACTCGTTCTCAGGTGCGCTATTTTATCACGCATATTCGCGGTACCTACATACTATGTAGATACATATGAATTTTTTCGTATCAGCCATGTTGACAAATGGTACGATGACATGGTCAGCAATGACCTTACCGTGGGCAATTTTGTTGGCAGCTGGGAAATTGTCTGTTATTTCGAAAAGTAATATACCCACAGAGTAAGCTTGTTGGGAATTATATTTTATTAAGTTTTTTGCATAGTTAACACGGATCAGGTAGGTGGTCACGACAATATCGGATTTTAAATTATCGATGTTGTTCGATTGCGCTGATTGGGTAATATATTTTTTTTTAATTAATTGATTAATGATGATAAGGCAGCAGGTGTTTAGTTATTTTTTAAGGTATCGATATGGGAAGCTGGGTATGTTACTCTTTGTTTGAAGAGTAATAGATATTATATTAGTTTTTCTAAAACTCCCTTAGTCAGTTTTCTTGTTAGACTTTGGCTTAATATTTGGACGTGGTTAAGCCAAAAAATAGCATGGCCAAGAAGAATGGAACAGGCTAAGAAATTGGATAACTGAAGATTCAAACATTTGTATTTAAACGCAGTTGCAAAGGTAATTGTCTCTTCTAAAAATCTCTTAGCGAAGTTTTTTCCATTAGTAAAGGGTGACTAGAAAGCAATGATGGTTTTCCAATTTTTGTGTTTCTGCAGTTGTCAAAGTAACCAATGACATAAAGCTTTGACCATAGATAATTCGGTAGATTCGCTAATTGAGCACTGGAAATGTAGCTCAAGAATCCATATTTTGACCAGAGGCCCATTTTTGGCTCAGTAGCTATGCCAACAAGTGAAATTGGCAGTTTTGGAGCGAACACAATTCACAAGTGTTTGACTAAGCATTAATGCAGCTACATAGATAGGCTTGTTTGACCCCAGGTCGGACCTTATTTCATTAAAAGTCGCTTTCGGGTAAAGAGCGATGTTAGCCGACTTTTTTGTGGCCAGAGCTCCATAACATCAATATATCCGAGCTCGGGTTCTAACAAGACAGTGATACATGCCATACAAGCAACTCAGCGCTCAAAGGATCGACCGATTGAAACAGCGAAACCGAGGCGGCCTTTTGAATGAAGTTCTATACTATCGATTCAGCAAAATAAAGCCAGGCTCAATTTTATACGAATATCTTATACCTTTGTCGCTTTATCTGGTTGCCCCGTATTAATAAAGCTATTTGCGTTGACATGGGCAAGAGTACACCAAATCCTTAGTAAAAGATGCCTACTTTAGAGATAGATGCTAACTGTAGAACTATTTTTACTTGCGGCTTATAGGTACTATAAGGCAAGTTATGCATTCGGAAAAAAAACCGAACTCGATTTCGAAAAAAGTAGGTCTCGCAATTCTGTCTGTCTGTCTGTTCGACTACAGCCTAAACGACTCGGCCGATTTTCTTTAAACTTGGTAGATATCATTTTTAATTTTTTCCACCCACTTGTTTTTTTTTTTTTTTTCTTTTTTTTTCTAAGACCAAAAATAACGGTATCTACCTGCCATACGATATTTTTTCGTAATTTTAGAAATATTTTTTTTTTCAAAAACTGTTCGACAGATTTAAAAACTAAAAATACAAAAAAAATTCACTTAGTTAGGCTAGGTAATGGTTGAAAATTTTTTTCCGAAAAATGGTTATTGAGGGTACCCCCTATAGAACCATTTTTTTTGTTTTTGATTTTCTCAAAAACGGTACCACCAATTTCGATTTTTTTTTTCAAACCTAACTTGATAAATAAAGGTTTCGAAAAATAATCTATAAGATGTGAGAAAAAAAAATTATTTTACCTAAAAGTAATGGTACCCACCCAACCATACAAATGTTAAAAAATGGCTTTCAAAAATCGTATTTCTCTCGAAAACGGCGCCTGAATTTAAGATTATACCTACCATACAACCATTTTTTCTCATTAACGACATAACGGATTTCAATGAAATTTTTTATAGAGATGCTTCTAAGCAGTTTAAAAAACATTTTATTTCAAAACTTAAGAAAAAAATATTTTTTTAATTTTTGGAAAAAGTCTTTTTTTTTGAAAAATTCGATATCTCAAAAACGGCTCAATATTTTTTTGGAAACTTAATTTTCATTCGTACAATAATAAAAACATAATGTTGGCGTACCAAATTTTAATGTTTCTTAAAATTTTGTATATAAAAGCTTATTAATATCACAATTTTATTATAAAAGAATTAAAAAAAATAATTATATCCTTATAAACAGATAATTTAAAACAAATGTTATGAAAAATCTAGGAGCCATTTTCGACAAAAATACGATTCCCGAAAACCATTTTTTAACATTTATATGGTGAGCAGTGGCGGCTGTACCTTAAGTGCGCTCGTGCGCTGAACCACCAATTCAAAAGATTTAAAAATTACAAAATATTACTGCATCTTTATTTTTAGATTCCCATATTAATATTTATTTTTTAAACATATGTACGTACAAGAACACAAACAAGTAAAATTTCCAATTATGACGAAACAATGTAAGCGCTTTGCTTTACTATTAAGACCTGACTTACTTTCCTTGCAAGTAAAAATTCTCGTGCGCTTCGGCGAGCGCACGAGGACTGCTAATATAACTTGTATGAGTTACAAGCAAGTATCCCTGACGCGTGAGACAAAAGATATTTCATTGAAATGTACTAGGAATTAGCTTGCTCTCGTGCGCCGCACGAGAACTGAAGATTAACTACAGCAACCGATGTTTGACTAGAATGCGCTGCGCCTGCGAATATGTAATGTTGTTTCGCTCTATCCGTGACTGGTTAAATAGTGTAGGTTTGTAGGTGTTAGGTTAGTAATTGTTTTTTATTTTGGTTTTGGTTCGATTCTGTACTGTGTACAGTGTGTGGTGTGGGCAAAATTAACAGTGATTAGGTATATTAAAGACAGTAATAATTTTTTTTTAAAATAAAGTTACGTGAATCCACGATTTGACGCATTTAAGTGAAAAAATAAAAAACATGATTCCTTGCTAAATGTAATAAGTGTGTCAGTTTTATACATGGTCGAAATTCTTCGAGCAATTATACAAAATAATAAGAAATCGACATATACATGTAAATTTTTGTTTTTTTGCGATTTATAATCTTAATACCTACTTAGTGAGCAAGTAAAGTGCACCACCTGTTCAACAACCCACCAGCCGCCACTGGTTCTAACAAGACAGTGATACATGCCATACAAGCAACTCAGCGCTCAAAGGATCGACCGATTGAAACAGCGAAATCGAGGCGGCCTTTTGAATGAAGTTCTATACTATCGATTCAGCAAAATAAAGCCAGGCTCAATTTTATACGAGTATCTTATACCTTTGTCGTTTTATCTGGTTGCCCTGTATTAATAAAGCTATTTGCGTTAACATGGGCAAGAGTACACCAAATCCTCAGTAAAAGATGCCTCTTTAGAGATAGATGCTAACTGTAGAACTATTTTTACTTGCGGCTTATAGGTACTATAAGGCAAGTTATGCATTCGGAAAAAAAAAAATCGAACTTGATTTCTAAAAAAGTAGGTCTCGCAATTCTGTCTGTCTGTCTGTTCGACTACAGCCTAAACGCCTCGGCCGATTTTCTTTAAACTTGGTAGATATCATTTTTATTTTTTTCCACCTACATGATTTTTTTTTTCTTTTTTTTTCTAAGACGGTACCTGCCATACGATATTTTTTCCTAATTTTAGAAATATTTTTTTGTTCTCAAAAACTGTTCGACAGATTTAAAAACTAAAAATACAAAAAACATTTACTTAGTTAGGCTAGGTAATGGTTGAAAATTTTTTTCCGAAAAATGGTTATTGAGGGTACCCCCCATAGAACCATTTTTTTCTCAAAAACAGCTCAATATTTTTTTTGGAAACTTAAATTTCATTCGTACAATAATAAAAACATAATGTTGGCGTGGCAAATTTTTTTTTCTTAAATGTTTCTTAAAATTTTGCATATAAAAGCTTATTAATATTATAATTTTATTATAAAAGAATTAAAAAATTAATTATAAATTAAAATTAAAATTTTTTTCTCACATCTTGTAGATTGTCTTGAATACTTTTTAACTTGCAAACTTAAAAAAAATTGAGCTTGGTGTTTTCGAAATATTGAGTTTTCAAAAAATATTAGCATAGCAATGCTCACACTGTTTTTCTGGCATATTAAGGGTATACAAAAAACCCCTTGAGTGTGCGCCGATTATAAAAAAAGAGCAAAATTAGCATAAAAAAGTGATCAAAATCGGTTGAACTGTTTTTGAGAAGATCAAAAACAAAACCAAATGGTTCTAGGGGTTGTACCATAGCTCTAACTAAATGACATTTTTTCGTTTTCTCTATCATCGTAATGTAAGATTTGATCCAAATCTCGAGTTCGATTTTTTTTAGATTGCATAACTTGCTTCATAGTACCCATAAGTCACAAGTAAAAATTCGTAAGGCGAATACTTTAACATAAAGTTGAAGTTCGGATTAAAGGGAAGAGTAGCGCGGACAAATGAGATTACACGATAATATTGATGGAGGCATTCTGATTCTTTTGAAAAGATAGTCAGGAAATTGTAAGATCAGGACGTCAGACATCATAACTTTTGAGTTTAATTTGAGAAGGTTATTAAATTACTTGTTGTAGTTTTTGTTGAAAAGTCCATTTGTCCCAGATCAATTCAGGATTTCTTCTAGATCTTCACTTAGACTTGCTATATATTGATCTAAAATACCCATTTGCTACTACATTATCGGCCTACATATATGTAGGTTAAAGATAGTATCCTACGTGTTGACAGTTTATGTTCAAAGGGAACAGCAATAAATTCAATATAGACCTTTGAAGCTTATAAAAAAAATTGACTAAGATACATTGAATTCTATAGGTTATGATCTGCTAATAATATAAACAAACTAGCGGCCCGGTACGTGCTTCGCTACATATAAAGTGAAATAATAAAAAAAAATAATTGCAACATCAAATTCATTTATTATTCAAACAAAAAAATATTCTATTAATTGCTAGCTATTTTAAAACTTAATCCAAAACATTTGGATAAACAATATTCTTTGTTTTTCCATTTTGGGCATGAATAAACAAACGGCAGAGGGTACCGACTCTGGAACAGGCAACATAAAGTTGGCCATGTGAAAAACATGATTCCTCCAAATTCACACCACAAAAGTGTTTGCCCTTGATACTTGTTGATGGACATCGAAAATGATAAACGCACAGGATATTGTAATCGTTTGATCTCAAATGGCATATCAGTTGGAATCATAGATATACGTGGTATCAAACAAACTTCTCCTTTTGATTTCGCAGTTAAGATCGTAGCTTTAATCAAATTTGGCAATAACTTTTTCACTGCCAATCTGGTGCCATTACACAGTTTTGGTGGATTAATATTTCGCAATAATATAATCAAAGAACCAACTTTCAGATTCAAGCAATGCGGTGGCATACCAGCTAGTTCCAATGAATTTTAAAATTCAATTGGATAATTCATTGCCTCATCTTTATTCATAACACAGTTTATTATCACGTAAATCTTGCATTGTTCGATTAAATGCCTCTAGTGATTTTTTATTCGCCGTTGTACACCCATCCCATAAAATAATTGACGTTAATCGCTGAACTTTTGCCATAGCAGAATTTCTCGAAATATTGCAATGTGGAGTTTCAATCACCTGTACATTCAATGGCAATTTTAGTGCAGAGTGTGCAGTCCGACCACCTTCTAATAATGTAGCAGCAATTCCCGAAGATGCAAGTGCCAATACAATTTTCTGTTCCGATCGAATTGTTAGAATAGCTAAAATCAATGACATAACCAACGTTTTGCCTGTACCACCAGGCGCATCCAAGAACTATAATCCACCTGCATTATTGATAACGGTTTGCATGATTGTGTCATATACGATGAAGTTCCGAAACATGTTGCAATTGCTCATTTCTGCGATGAAGTACAATATCACGGGATTGAAACTGATCACCAAAAATTACAATTGCAACCTCATCAATTTTCGATGTTCTATCAGCCCTTATTACGAATTTGTGATTTATCAGATAGCATACGATCGAAAGCAATTTTGAACAATTGAACTAATGCGTTATGCTGATGGAAAAACCTTTGTAGCTCACGAATAATTTCTCGTCTTGTATTCGAGACAATTACACAACGTTGATCCAATTTACGATTTTCATCACCAATAAAATAAATTTGCTAAAATTGATGATCAGCGTCGGGGTATGGCAATAACGAACCAGCTTGATGATAAATCTGGCCCTAAATCTGTAACATGTATGCAATTTCAGGTAGATGTTGGATCAGATATTTTAAAACTATCGAATACTTTATGATCAGATTGATATAAACATGGGACAATCATGTTGAAGTATTTACCTTAAACGTCGGCATAATTATCTCTAATAATTTTAGTAGCACTAAAAGAAGTCATTTGAAATGCCGAATTGTGTTGTTGAATATGGATCAAAAAGTGATTCGACGTTTGAGATGTCCCAAAAATAAATGAATACAATGGTTCGGGTGGAGTTTCTATTGCTAGAAATCTCACTTTGTCATTAGCACACATGCCGGGCATTTCACCTGGAAAGTTAGCGGCATCATAATGTGGACATATGTATGTATTGCGTCCATCATTCCAATATATCCGTACATACTAAAATCAATTTGGCTGTTGTAATTAAAAGCAGCACGCATCATTTTAGCCAAAAGAGCAGCACGACGTATTCGTGATCGGCGTGCAAGGTTCAGTACAGGTACAGGGTCAACAGATCTATTTCGTGCATTACGTTTACTGCGATGCATTAGCTTGTGCGCGTTCATCTGCAGTCTGTGATCGACTTAGTAATGCCACATCATTTGCATTACGCGTTCGCCGACCTATATTTGCTCGCCCGGCTTGTGGCATTATTCCTTCATATAAAAAAGAATAAATCAAATTAAAAATATAAGTTTCAATTTGACAGCAAAATCCCCACTTACAAAATGATCCGACATTTATTGAATTCATTTGTTACAAAAAATGTGATAAATGGAGAACCACTCGACCGATTTTGTGCAAACTTCACATAAACCATCTACTAAATAGTCCAAACAAAGCCTTAACATTTGGTTTGGATAGGTAAGCCCGTTCTTGAGTTATAGAATTACAACGAAAAGTGGCATTGATTTTTATATATATAGATAAGGGTTCACTTCTGTTGTTGAAAAATTCAATTCATTGACTAGTTTTCCATAAAAAATGTGATCTTCTAATTCGAACGTTTCCGAAAAATCTAAACAAATTAGAAAAGAAAAATGATCCTATTCTACTGACTATCTTAAGTCGGAAATACAGCTATTTCCTTACAGTAAGAAATGAGTCAATTTGTTTCTGAAAAAGTCTTTTCAAAACTTTAGGCAAAAAAGATAAAACAGCAGTTGTCAGTTAGGCTAAGTTTAAGGCCTTTATAGTTTTTACGAATAGGAAAAATGCTAAATGCCATTAGAAATGTGAGTTAGGATAGTTGAGTTTTATTTGATTGACTCAACTGTATACTGGAAATAGAGATTGATTTCAATGGCTAATTTTGTGTAGAAATCTTTGATTGTGAAATATATTTTTTTGTATAAACAGTAACAAACTTTTTGTTAAGCTTTTCGTGATTTTACAAATAATTTATGGCAAGTTAAATTGGCAAATGTAAATTATATTCGAGTTATTTTCGAAAACAAAAAGAAATACAACAATGGCTTTCGTCGTCTGTTGCGTTTTTTACAAACCCTTTTTTATTATGTTTATGCTGTAACAAAATTTTGAAATTATGTTTTTATTTATCCTTTTTACTAAAAGGTTAAATTTATTAACCAACTCCTGGAGGTATTTGAGCGCATTATGGAGATATAAGACAATATAACACCAATCTCTTACTCCGTGTAGTAAACTGACCTCATTCAGTGTGGTGGTTCCGAAGCACTCACTGTGTATCCCACTAAGTACTGGGCAAATTCCTATAAAGTGAGTTAAAGTTTTAACTGCATTTAAATTGCCAAGTGAGAAGTTCATATTTTTGACGTTACATTAAGTCTTAATGAAGCTCTTGCCTTAAGGATCCATCTGATCGTTGAGGTTTTCAAATTATCACTGGTATAGTTCCTGCCAACAATGTAACTAAGCATATGGTAGATGACACCTAATCTTGTGAGATCGTCCTTGGGATTACATCTTGATGGTCTTCCGCACTAATATTCTCTACAATATTTCCCATAAAATTGTTGAAAAGGTTCCTGTTTGACACCAGTTCTTTTAGATTACTCAAACTAAATCGGTGTAAACTATTTTTCGATGCTTATGGCCAAGTATATCTGTTTCTCTCGTACAACCCTTGCCAGCACTATAGCTAATCTATTGTCCTCATGGGAATTGGGAACTTCTCCTATGTAGTTCGTATGACATCGCATTGTAAAATCAAAAATTGGCTTTAATTGACAATCCAGCGTCAACACATAGTTAGGTCTTGCATAAGCGTCGTTTACTTAGAGTTCTTCCAGTGTGCAAGAAAGTTATGAAAATCGTGTTCTTCATTGCAATCGGTCGATAAAAGTTGTAAGTTATAAGGATTAGGCTGCGGTGCTCCACGATGTTTTTCCCCTAATATTTGTTTTTATAAGCTATATTTTTTACTTAAAGCTTGATATCTTCTCTTTTTAATGCAATCGTTTGTTTAATACAAGCAATACAATATTATGAAATGATATATGATTATGACCAATGAGATTCACCAATGGCATTGATTTGGTGGTTTCTGATTTATTGGCAAAGACACATGACTTAGGAGGAACATCCCACAAGAAGAAGTCTAACAGGGTCAAATGGCACGATCTCTGTATTCAATTCACATCGCCCCCACGTGAGATAAAACATGTTCGGAAATCGCTCGTCCAAAATATCCACTGTTGCACAGGAAGTGTGGCACATACTGCCATTCTGTTAAAACCAGATGTCAGGGGGTTCCATATCATCCAAGTTAGGCTGATAGAAACTGGTTACCTTCGACCGATAGCGAAGACCGTTGACGCTAATTGCCTTGCCAACGTCGTTCTCAAAGATGTATGGACTGATGATGGTGCCAATCCAAAACCAACCCAAACAGTGATTTTCTCTTTATACATTGCAATTTCGTGAATCTTGTGTGGATTGTGATAATTCCAAATTTGACAAATCTTGCTTCTTGACGAACGCATTTATCCATAAAATAGTCTCGTCACTGAATATGATATTTTGACCGAAGCACGTGAAATGCTTGTTGAACAGAGACCCATTTCATAAAACTATTAAATGGTTTAATGATGGATCTTTTCTTGAACGCTGGAGAGTTACCATGTTGATTCTAATTTGTCTATTAGTTTAAGGCTCATCAGAGTTGTCAGTATATGATGGCTTGTCAGAAATGAGCCGATATTTTCATTTGCGGCCAAACTCATGTTTTGATAGTCGAAAAGAAAACGGAAAACCCATATTTTTAAAGGGGGGATATCATTTAATTAAAATAAAGTAAACTCATTGATTAACATAAGAAATTTCTTCTTCTTGAGTAAACAAAAACCAATGAACAGACAAAATCGATACAATAATTGGGAAAGAATTTAAACATCGAAGTTGTCCGGCTAAATTCGGTTTAGCAGCCCTAGCTGGCAATATGATGGACCCCTTTGCATAAAGTTTTGCTTATCTGTGGACCACCCTATCGATTAGACCGAGAGCCCACAGCAAATTTTGGGTGTGATTGATAACAAAAAATAATTAGCATAATTAGTTAGGCCTTTAGTAGTTATTTACAAATGTGAACGTCTTGCATACTCTAGTGGGCGCAATAGTGCATTATAGTGCATCAAGTATGCAGTTCTTTCCTTATTCTAAAAAATTGGGAAAAAAAATTTGCCATAACTTCAAAATGAACAGCTAAGTGCCCTGATTGCAAATATCGAGGTCCATGACGTTTTGAAGGTGGCCTTCTTAGTGCAAGAAGTTGCCTATTCTTATCGCGTCTGGCAGGCAGAAGGCTGTCTGTAAAACGTCTTGGACCTCGATATTTTCAATCAGGGGGCTTAACTCTACATTTTGGCAAAGTTGTTATCACAATTATTTGGATTTGGAAAGAACTGCATACTTAATGCACTATAATGCACTATTGCGCCCACTAGAGTATGCAAGGCTTTCACATTTGTAAATAACTATAAAAGGCCTATCTAATTAAGCTAATTATTTTTTGTTATCAATCACACCCAAAAATTGCTGTGGGCTCTTAGTCTAGATTCAGCCAACAATCGGTTGAGATCACGACCGTTTATTTTAAAGCATCTTAACAGTGGATGTGATTGCGTAATCCGTTACTTACTTACTGTACTTTAGATGGCGCTTACAGTCCAGGGTGGACTACGGCCTCAACCAACAAGCCCCTCCAGCTAGCTCGGTCCCTAGCTAGCTGCCTCCAGTTACGCACTCCAAGTTGGTTGAGGTCACTCTCCACTTGTGCGCGCCACCTGAGGTGGGGTCTTCCTCTGCTGCGCAGACCATCAGGGTTGGATTCGAAGATTCGACGGGCTGGTGCGTCGGTGTCCATACGCTCCAAGTGTCCCAGCCATCTCAGCCGTTGTATTTTCAGCTTCTTGACTAGGTCAACGTCGCTGTAAAGCCCATACAGCTCGTTGTTGAACCTTCTCCTCCATACTCCATCGATATAGACTGGACCGAAGATCAAACGAAGAACTTTTCTTTCAAAGCACCCAAGCAGATTTTCATCCATTTTAGACAGTGTCCATGCTTCCGTTATCCGTTATTCCGAACTAATTCAAATCAATTCCCTTACTAGTTTGCAACTCTCGAGCACTGCCGAAATGTTTCTTGCCTATCTCTATATTACCGTTACTTCTATAAACAGTGTTCTAGCGAAATAACGAGTTGGATTCCTCCCCTTAAACAATTTATCTGTAATACTTGCGCTTTTACGAATGCTTACCCTTGAGTCCAACTTCGGACGTACTGTGAAATACAAAGATTCTTTTTTCAGCCGGACTACACGAATGTGGTACGCTCTACCTAGCTCTATTTTGCCTTCCCATTGTAATCTTCAAAAATTTAAAACTAATGTGCATAGCTATCTCCTATTAACCCCTTGCTTGTTTTCCTAAGGCTCGTACTGTGTTAATTATTTTAAGGGTAGTAATAACCCTTTGAGTGCGCGCTAACTATAAAAACAAAACAAAAATATTTGTAATTACAATTTATGGAAAATCTTCAAGTTTGCACCTGGACGGAAATGACATTGTTGGAAGATGAATCGATCCATTTTTACAACGATATTCATAGAACAAAACCGATGACAATTTGAAAAAATCATTAAACAGAAATACAAAATTTATCACGCACTACTTCTTCACTAATTTTTAAATTACCGACTACAGTGTAACTCTCTTAATACAAAAAAACGTTAATCCAAAATGAAATAAATTTCACAATTGTAGTATGCATTCATTGACCTCAAAGTCATAACTTTCAGTGCCAGGAAATAAGCGAAGCCATGTCAGATCAACGAAGATCACTAATCACATTTAGTCCCAATGAGTTAGTTAGATCATATACATACCTAAGCCGGAACAATATTTTTCAATCCTGAAGTTTCACATTCTTCAGTTAAACTGAAACTTGGTTTTTTCTCACGCGGCTATAATTAAGGGTCACTTCCCTAATAATGATCATCACTATCACTTCATGGTCATCAGCATTGGGCATCCCGTTGCGTTGAGAGCAGCGCCTTTCCCTACCTTTCCATCCAATCCACTTTCAAACCATATCATTCAACTTCTGTTACGAATCAAATCATTTAAAATGACTGATGGATGTGAGTTGCGACGGCTGAATGAATTGAAAAATTCATTCATGCAGGTGGAGAGAGGTAATTATTATTCCCCGATTCTTCGTTAAGATTCGAATTTAGAACCAGAACCAGCAGCAGAGTGTTCAATGGTTTTTGGCCAAAAAAAAATAAGAACCGGACTCTATGCGAAATATCCGTCAGTGCGTATGTTACACTGGGAGAATATCGAAGTGGACAGGTGACTTATTCGATACCCACATGGCGCAGCAAACACGTTCCTGGCACTTGATATCGAGTCACCAAGTCAGGCGGGTCTCTGACCACATCGAAACAACCACACCGAGTCCAGGGATCACTCTGAGGTTCCGATTGAAATTGATCGCGACAATATAGCATACACGTTGTGAATTTATAATTTTCCTTAAGGATAGCGCGCCAATGAGGACAAGTAACAAAACTACACGAGGCACAAGGGACACACAGGCAATAACACTAGTGGATCGATGCTGGAATTTGTATTCCCCCTATATCTGGAATAGAAGGAACTTTATATTGGTGGGAGGCGGTGTATAGGAAGACCAGTCCAGTGGACACTCTTTGTGACACAGCTTTATGGCAATAAAAATGTGTTGTGCAATACACAAGGAGATATTCGTTGTACGAGTCGTGTGATTTATGAATGTAATTCCAAATGGAATCTTTTGGTCAGCTAATGGTTTCACGGCAACAACAACAACTTAAGTTACTGCGTAATCAATATAGAGATCGAGACGACATAGGAGCGTACTCGCAGGCGATCTGCGATGAATCAAAAATTATTAAAATAATTGCAAGCGGATGGAATTTCTGGAATTTATTTGATTTACTAAAATATTTACAGTGCATTGCAGCGATGCACAGCAGTGCAGTGGCTATGAAAATATGTATAAGTGTTATTGCAGCATGAATGGTGAATGGAATTGTTCTTGGACTTGAATATTAATTGAAAGGATATCGGATTCAGTAGCGTGCAAAATGTTATTAAGAAGATAAATGAGAGTTAATGAATTATGGACAATGACGAGTTGAAGAAACTGGTTTTCAACGATTTTGATTTGGTCATTTTTTTGTTACACGGGATTTTGTATGCAACTCAGGTGAAGAAATTCGAATCATTGTCTTAGTAAACGTACGTCAAATATTCTCGAAAACGCCTTTTAAGATTTTAGCTTAACATCGTTTCTCTATAATGTCATACTTTAACGCACGGTTCTACGAAAAATCTATAGTGCCACGCACTTCTCGGCCAACTATTATTATAATTTTTTGTCTAAATTTTAATACAATTTCTAGCTTAATATCATATTTATTTATTTGAAACAAGTTAATTATCTAGAGAACAATATTATTCTTAAATCTATACATTATACAAAGTCTCTTTAAAAAACGATAGTTATTACATTAGAAATATTAATTAATAATTTTTGGTAAACATTATACTATTTCAACATATTATTTAGCGGTGAACTTTGTTCATAGTTGATAAGATAGTGATTTATATAAATAAATAGCTCTAAGATTTCGCTTTGGAACATTAAAATTAACTCGAGACGAAAGGCTTAAGGCATCGATGTGACCGTCAATAAGTCTAACCTAATAAGTAAAAACCAAACATTAATAATAACGTCTATTCTCTAGACTAGGTAGATCAATAAGAGTGAAGCCTGTTATGCTATTAAGGTAAATTCAATGGATTCTGCCAGCTAAAACCTCTGAGAGCAAATTTCAAAAATACGATTCTAATTTTATGCCAAGTATAATAGGGATACCTGGCAAACATACTCAATGATGGGTCTAACAAATAAATAAACAATTGTTTGATAACGTAGGGGCCAAAAAACTGACTTGATTCCCTTTTATCCGATCCTAATATTGAATTGGCCTTATTGCAAGTCATATTAATATGTTGCGTGAGTTCAATTTTTTTGTCAAACAAAACACTAAGTATAAATACTTCATTTACTTTTAACAGATTAACGCCATTTAACCTGTACTCAAAAGACAAAACAGATATTTTACGTAAAATGTATGATCTTACATTTTTCGATATTAAAATACAATCAATTACGCGCACACCAACTATAGAAAGAATTGATATCAATTTGAAGCTTTTCACAATCAATATTATTAGATAGAAACTGATGGAAGATCATTTGTAAATAATATAAATAGAATCGGGCCCAAATGGCTTCCCTGGGGAACTCCTGAGCGTACAATTAAACTTTTTGATTGATACCCGTTAATAAAGTATATGATCTGTCAAGCAAGTACGATTTGAGCCAAGCAATGAATTTAACATCCAAGGTTAATCATTTTTTGAAACAAACATGATGTGAAAGTTTATCGAATGCTTTACTAAAATCCGTAAGTACGCAATCAATTTTTTCATTTTTAAAGGACTCTATACAAGACTCTACTAAGTCCACGAGGAAACTGATAGTCGAACGACCTTTAAAGAAACATGTTGGTTATGTTATGATTATGAACAATAAAATTTTTGGTGTACTCGTAAAAGCTTAAAGTCTTGCCAATAATTTCTTCAAGAAATTTTGGAATAGCTGACAGTTTAGCTATCGGACGATAGTTATCAATTTTATCTTTTCTTCATTTTTTATTAAGAGGAATTATTAAAGATAGGGTTGTCACAGTTAGAATAGTTATCACAATTGTATGCACTTTAAAAAGAATCTGAAAAAAGTTGCTCGGAATGAACCAGGAACTAGTGACTTACAGCTCTCAACCATTCCTGGGTGCGTGATACCAGGAACGGATAGGACCTACAATTTTCTGCCAATTCCTAACGGCTAATAAGCAGCACTTTCCATGACAAGAGTAGGTACTCTTGGAGAATTTGTCAATTCCTCGCAAGAGGCAGTACACCCCTGAAAAAAACTTTCTTGCAGCGGCTTAGAATCGAACTCGAGACCTTCCGCATGACAGTCCAACGCACTAACCATTATGCCAAGGGGTACTTTTACTATTTATAAAATTCTAAAAGGTTTTGGGATTTATTTTTAAATTTCTTTGAGCCTTTTCTATAATAATTGAGATATTTTAAACTAGATACTACTCGTACCTATATCGAGAATATCTCTGGCTACACAATAATTATTAAAGTCAGATTCTAAATCAAAGGGCACGGTAGTGCCCAGCCAAGTTCTGGCACTACACCCTTTTTACAGGAACAAACTCAGGCGATTTTTGACCCCTACCTATCTTCAGTACCAATGAAGTCAGAAACTTAAAGTTCCGAATATTTGCTAAGCGGTATAAGACCTCAAAAATCACAAAAACCGTAACTGACTGACTGACAGATCATCAAAATTATGGAGCACTTCCCGACATCGTAGAATCTTGTAGTTTTGCACAACGGTAGGTCTTGTCATGCAAGCAGAGGAAAAAATTTTAAATTTTCCATTCAGGGGCGTGGTATCCGCCCACTTTCTGAAAAAATGTTTAATTTATTTGCGTAGAATGATGAAATTTGGTAGAGTGGTAAAGCTTAATGTACATTCAAAGCGAAAAACAGAAAATCTAAGATTTTTCATTCGAAGTGTCTTTTTATTTTCATTTTGAAACTATGCATGCATTTTGAAAATTCATGACTTTTCTTAGAACTAGAGTGCTCGATTTGGTAATCTATGTTGTTTTTACATGAATGAAAAAAGAAAAAATTTGCATACCTGAAAAAATTATGGGCTTATACTTACAATATAAGGTAGGTATGTTAGTGTTAGGTATCTTTCCAGGAGAAGAATAAACAATTGAAGCGCAAATCAAAACAACCAATAACAAAAAGAAAATATACCAAACCCTGTGTGCTCCCTCTGCAACCTAAATCAGATCGAAGATATTTTTCATTTCCTAGCACTTTGTCCAGTTCTGCAGGAAATCCGAAGACTTTATTTTAGTTCTAGTTTTCTTTCGCTAGCGGAATGGAGACCTTGGTTGGAAGCCTCTTATACGCTATGTTTCACACGCAAGAAACTTTCGAAATGAATATATGAATATGTTTTGAGATATATACTCGTAATTATAATTGCTCTTTTTTGTTTTTTTTTGTTTTTTTTTGTTTTAGCTAAACTAAAAGCCTTTAACTAAAATAAATATTTTAAATATGCAGTCCTTCTTTCTTCTTTTTATATTTATTTATAACAGCCTTAAGAGATGTATCTCGACTATCTTTTGTTTTAGCTAAACTAAAAGCTTGTACTTTTCTTCAATTTTTGTTTTGTTTTGACTAAACTAAAAGTCACATTATTATGATATTGAATTTTGAATAATAAATCTTTCTAATTTTTTTGAATTCAAACTTAAACTTTTATTTATACATATACACAGGGGCGTATTTACCCTAGGGCTAAAAGGGCTACAGCCCGGGGCGGCAAGGCTGCTAGGGGCGGCTTGCGCCAATTTATAATATTTTTTTGAAGCGATTTAACTTTCAAAACATACACGCCAAAGGGCGCAAGCCGCCCCTTGCAATTGGCCAATTTATTGTATTTTTTTGAAGCGATTGAACTTTCGAAACATTCAAACAAAAGGACGCAAGCCACCCCTAGCAATAATTGGCCAATTTATAATATAGGGGAGGCTTGCCCTCTCTAATTGTTTAATTTATTTTTGAAGGATTAAAAAAAATACAAATAATGAGTGTCCGGCAGTGACAGAGTTCACTGTGACATGTCACTCACTTTCTTCACCATTTACTATTCTTATTTTTTATAAACGATTTTTTATAATGAAAATTTATAATAAAAATATTTACAGACATGTACCATGTACTTTTTCCTTGGAACAAATTCCAATGAAACGAAAGTTTTATCAAAAAAAAAAAAACACTTGTTGCTATATAGCTCTAAAAAAGGGCTAGAAAAACTTTGGCTGGACGGATCTTAATTTTTGTTTCTAAACCATCTACAAAGAGTCCCTTTTTATTAAAAAAAATTATAAAAATCAATCAAGCCGGATTCTAGATATAAGGTCACTTACAAAATTTTATTCTTTTTATATACATACCTAGCAAATCATGCCTCAATTGTTTTTAGTTTCAGCTGACTCGTGTCCCTACATATATACAAATAGGGTAAGATGGCCCGTTAGCTAGAAATTGTAGAATCGAACAGAATTAGAAGGTTTTAATAACACAATTCTTTAGTTTATCTGGCATCACTGACATACACGAAATATTAGCAGTTTCAAGCTATTGTTTGAAATTTTACAGGTCAAACTTTCTCTAGCCATCTACAAAAGTAGTACCAATAAAATGTTGTAAAAAGTTTGTTGACAAAAAAAATTATAAAAAAACATTCAATTTTGGAGAAAACAGTAAATGAATGTAAGTATTTAGTATTTCTTATTAATTTACTGAAATTAGTTGGCCCATAACCATTTCAGTGTGTTCAGAATTAAAACTTAAATAAAAGAACTCTAAACGGGCAAAATGGCCTAAGCACTCACCTAAAATGGCACAGTGCGGCATTTTATACTTACCCTCATATTTTCATTTTCTTTATAGTGAAAATGGTTGGAAAATATTAACGATGTACAGAGACGCAGTCCTGGACTGATAATGCATTAACAAAAGCACTAAATGCCGTAAAAAAAAAGTACTTGCAATAATTGAGTATTACTTATTATAATTTCTACTTTTCCTTATTTTGTTTTAAGTGAAGTTGTTTTAAATGAATTGTTGTTTTTATTTTTTTTATTGATTATTGTTTATGTTTATTTTACTTTCAACTATGATTTGTTTAAAATAAAGTTTGAATGAAATTGAAAATGGGTTTTGGTTAACTTGCCAAGTTGGTTTACTTGCAAGGGTAAAAGGCATACCAGTATGCCATTTTACCCGGACAATTTTGATCGTTGGAATTTGGAGAGTTTTTGAAAATTAAATACTTTAAATATTTTTTGAAACTTTTTAAACTCGTAGAGCAAAAAAATGTAAGCGTTATTAATTAAGCTTTGAAAAGAATATAACATAGTAAGTTTAAATGTCACATTTTTGTGAGATATGACACATTTTCCTTAGGGGGGCCATTTTAGGCCACCTTCCCCTATCTTTCCCTTCGGCAATTATTTTGAACGACTTAAGAAACAATATAATGATGTTTTTTTTGTACAACAGTTAATAATGATGGATAAATAAAAGGATAGGTATTATTTTAAAAGCTATTACCGCAAAATTTTAGTCGAACTAGTACGATATTAAAACTTTTTTATTATAATACTAGGTTAAAAAGACGATTTTGCTAATTTTAATCAAATTTAGCATCATGCTATCTCTAACATTTTACTAAAGTTAAAATCGTCGAATACCTAATTTATCTTTTTAGTATCGTGCTAACTTCATATGCCTGTTGCATACTTCCAGATGTCAAAAAAGGTCTGCTTGCTTAGTTTTTTGCACGAACTGTCATTGTTTTAGGTGTGTTCAGAAGCAATTTAAACAAATTGTAAATGTGCACACATCGACAAACCGGCCGACACTAAAAATCAAAACATTTTGATTTTGCTCGCACCGAGCCTCACACGAGAAATCGGTGCACACACCAGCCCACACACACAGCACACATTTTAATACATCGTCACCGGTGCGTGCGCAACTGTGGTCCTAATGGGCGGCTTAAGGGTGGTTGCTTTTGAAACAAAGGGTGATACGTTGACAAAGCGATTAATTAAAAACACAGGATGTAGATATTAATGTCATGTTATGTTCTAGACAGGCCGAATTATCAAAAAACGTTCCATTGGCTGTCTGAAATTGGTTCGGAACACACATTTGGTTTAGACCAGTTTTTCCGTTCCAAAATTTATCCGAATAATATTTAAGTTATTGTTATATCGCTCCTAAGTCTTACTTCAAAAAATCGTTTTTAAGTAGTGTGAAAATAGAAATTTTATATATTACCTATAAATTATTTTTTTTTTGTTGGACACCCTTTTCCTCGTTTTAAAAGGTCTTCTTTTCTTGTTGTTTTTTCACATAACTTTTTTGACTACCAATTACATATTTATAGTGTAGATTGACGGTATCTTCAAATTATAAATTTTGCTAAAGTGCAAAGATGCAAAGAATGTTATGGAGTTGGTATTAAATATAAATGTAAACTCTTTTTATCATTTGTTGGTGGATGAGGTATTCCTTTTCCTTAGCCTTTTTTATTTACTGGAATTGGCAATGAAACAAAGTTACATTGATTTGTTCCCAACGTTTCGACAGGGATTGCTGTCCTCCTCTTCAGGGGATGTTATAATTAAATAAACATTAACATTTTGTAACAAACAAAAAAAAAATGAATATAAGTTATTATTTATAAATAAATAAAAAATTTAAAGAAAGAAAAAAGCACTTCTGTTGCTGAAGTATTGTCGTTTTTTCAGCAACAGAAGTGCTTTTTTCTTTCTTTAAATTTTTTATTTATTTATAAATAATAACTTATATTCATTTTTTTTTTTTTTTTTTGGCTCAATTTTCTCCCGAAAAAGCGTATTAAAAATATTGTTTCAATATTTTTTTTGAATGAATGTAACAATAATAAAAATAAAATTCAATGACATGTTTGCCGAAAAAGCAATACATTTTATGATACTTGGGAAAATCTGAAATATGAAATATTAAGAAAAATGTGTTTTGCTTTTTTGGGCGAAAAAAGGAGTTTTCTGATTATGGACACGTTTCTAACAACAGTTGACAATAAGAGTGGTTTTCCAAGAATTTTTCAACGTGCTCGTCGAAAGGGTAATGCTGATTTAATCTTTCGAACTGTTTATTGCGTTTTTATATACCTATAATAATATCAGTGTCCAATGGCCATAGTCGAGTCGTTGTGGAAATAGGTGCCGTGAATTAAGGTAGAGAGAAATAAGGTACGAGTAGAAACGACTTTATTTCCATTTTATATTGGAAATAATGTCGAATTCTACCATTTTCTGCATTCGACTTTATTTCCAAAAATTAAAACAAAAAATGGTAATAATGTCGACAGTTCAATATTACCACTTTGACCCTTGAAATCCGAATTTCCGTAATCGACTTTATTTCCCAAATGAAAAAGATATTTTCGATTTTATTACCAGCAATATTCTATTTTATTTCCAATGAAAGAAAAAATTATAAGTACAAGATTTCAATCAAACAATCAAAAAGGTCACATAAATAAGTAGATATATTCATGAATTTGACAAAATGAAAAAAAAAAAAAAACACAGGAACATAATAATTTAATTTTCAACTTTAAATAATCAATCAATTGATTAAATAACGGTTTCTTTCTGGGTAAGCTGGTTAAAGAAGTCGACAGGCGATATTCTTCCATCGTCCAAATTCTGGAGTGTTTTGTTAATGACAAAATGTCGGCTAGATGTTTTTTTCTTTGGTGGTTCGTACATTTGAGCACATCCATTCATAGATTTAAAAAAATCACTCGTCTTACTGCAGTCTTGGTCTAATAAAACATCAAGGAATTAAAAAAAATTACCTCTCTTAGCTAATTTCGATGTTAAAATGCTATTAAATCCTTCTACATAATAAGCTCGTTGTCCTCTTCAAAACATTGAAACACGAAATTTTGTCAGCTCCTTCCTGTTTGGGATACATAATATGTATGTACATATGTATATGCAAGTTAATTAGTTGATTTTAAGTTTTCTGTTACTAAGTGTGTAAATTTTGTTGGGTCGGCGCGGGTTGCACGGGGCGGCGTGGGGTGGCGCGGGGCGGTGCGGGGCGACGTGAGGTGGCGCATCGCCCCGCGCCGGAATTTTGACTTTATTTCCCAAACTTTCTACATTCTTACCAATTACATTTCTATCTTATTACCATTTCTTTTGTCAGACAATATTTCTGCTTTATTATCATTTTGATGTTCGACATAATTACTCATTTTTTTCGACGTTATTACTTATTGTTACGGAAATAAAGTCGACTATGAAAAAAGGTAAAATTCGACATTATTTCCAATATAAAATGGAAATAAAGTCGATTCTATCTTATTTCTCTTTACATTAATTCACGGCACCGTGGAAATATTTCCACATTTTTCTTTTGATTCGCGAATTTTTAGTTAATGACTGACTGAACCGATTTTATTCAAATGAAACTCAACTATCATATTGGTACATACCTATAAGCAGCTCAAGCAATATTGTATACCAAAATTTCTCTAACATGTTTATTTATCTCATAAAATAACAATAATTCTGACATTTTCAAACTTTCAACTCAACAATTCATTGTAGCAATAAACCCTTAACTTACTCATTAAATACTTGTAACCAAACCGCTTTTTCACCTTAACCCTTAAGAACAAGTATGTGCGATAAAGTGGTGAAGGTATTTTAATTTGTTTGTAATTGTTTCGCAACTTTTTGCTGTTCAACACATATATTTTAGCTTAAAAAACTAAAGTCGAAAAGCAGGTTTATAAGCGAAAGTCAATTTTTCTTGCAGGATACTCCCCTAAGGTACAAATTAGATCATGAATCACTCTGTAATTCAATTACCTTACATAATTTTTGTAGACCTTTGACTCCCATTATATTATAGTTTATAGGCATGAGTCTTTTGTTACATGCTTTCCAATATAATTACTAAAATGTCAATTGAAAATATTTAGACAAAAGTTGAATTGACACCAAAATATCTAAACGGTCTTCTTTAATAAAATCAAATTGAATTCAAGCTCCCTTAGTCGATTTTTTTTCGAAATTGAGATAAATATCTCACATTCCTCTAAGTTCCCTAAACTGTCTTTTGAATCTTATGTTGATCAATTTAAATAAATAAAATAAATTTGGTGGTGCAACAGCTCGAAGTGAACCAGAACCTAGTGATTTACAACTCTCAACCATTCCTGTGCGCGTGTTACCAGGAACGGAGGGAACCTTCAATTTTCTGCCGATTGCGAACGTCTAATGAGCAGCTCTTTCCATGACAAGAGATACTCTTGGAGGATTTGTCAATTCCTCGCAAGAGGCAGTACATCCCTGAAAAAAAACTTTCTTGCAGCGGCTGAGAATCGAACTTGAGACCTTTCGCATGACAGCCCAACGCACTAACCATTATGCCAAGGGGTACTACTATCTATTGATCTATTTCCAAATAAAAAAAACTCCCCAGAGTCAAACGTGTTCCCAATTATGTCAGTAGTAAATCGATAACAAATTCAAATATCTCAAAATACAAAAAAAAAAAATAAAACTTAGGGTGTTTCCAATGAACAAATATCAAAAAGCCGCTGACAGTTGATGTTTCTTAATACCCAACCGTTATATCCATCGAAATGCGTAACTATTACCCATGAATTTCATACATTTCTGTGTATACCTACCAACCTAAGAAGCTGAGCCGAATAAAGTATGTATATTTTCGGAACGCTATGAAGTAGTTGCGCTTAAATATTGTCAGATCGAGCGAGCGTTAATCTAATTTAGACTTCTGTGTAACAAATTGGAATCGCGTCGTTTTCAAATAAGACTCGAATATGCATATTAATGAGTTGGATAATTATAATATTAAGTCTCAGGTTACTTTATGGCCAGCGACGACGACGATGGGGAGATATTAATTGCCTTAGTTGTGGTGATAAATTTTATCAACTCAATCGAATGCTGCTCTGAAGTTTAAACCCACTATACATATGAGACTTGACCACGTTAACGTAGGCGAGCATTATTGGTGTTTGATTGTTGGCTGGCGTTGTAAATGTAGGTTCTATTTTTTGTAAGAATAAAGAAATAATTATAATTTGTTTTTTGTTTTTTGTTTGTCTCATTCAATTGTCTATTAATGCGGAAAGTAATACGAGACAGACGAACATAATATTCAACCGGAGGTTCATTTGAGTTTTGCTAGGTATATGAATATTTATTAGGGCGTGAGTTATAATTTGCAAATTAAATTAATCTTACCTTATTTATCATACAAATAAAAATAATAATAGGTATACCTAAAAAATCAGCCTTATAGGGTCAAGTCCAAGTGTACAATAAAATGCCTTACCTTTAGATAGCTAACTTTCATAACTGACAGGTGATCGAGTTATTCGAATGTTTTAAGGGCGAACATGTAGATCGTAAAGATTTGTCATAACACTGTCAGCTTATGAAATAAACATTATTCAGTCGATTTGATTAAAACCCCAGTGGCATTGCAGAAATGGTTGCTGTCACGTGGACGAAAAAAAAGGAAAAATCTATACCATGATACTCATGCATTTATAATATGGCTCATGATGCAATTTATAAAACAAATCAATGTTTTTAGTATTATAATTTATGTAATAGATGTTTAATGAAAGGTAACAAGTATAATACCTCAAGAAGTGAAATTGAGTCACCATTTAATTTGTAATGCCAGTAAGACTTAAATCCTTCCACTTTTTTCCATTCATTGGTCTCTTACGTTTTGTCTTGCTGCTTTATGATCTGTATTAAATGGTGGCTTCTTGAGAAGGTTTTTGTATACTACGCTAGGGTTAGATTTGGCTAATGCGTCTGTTTGAAACAGACAAGTCAAGTTGGTTCTTTATTTGGGATGAAAACAACTAGTTTCTTGCACACTTCATGGGATATCCATGCGATCTGTAAGCTTTTTCATCTGAAGAAAATTTTGGATTACTGTGTTTGATCCGCCAATTTTTTTGCAATTTCTCGGTCATAAGGGTAAGTGTTCTTTGAATGTAGTAATTTTTCTTCACGTGATATAGTTAAATTCTGCAGTTAAATTTCTGTTTTGTTTTGAAGAAATATGATGACTCCATAAAACAATTTGCATCCTTACATTCACTTTATATCGAGCTCGAACCTAAACGGGTAAACTGATTTTCTTAAAATTGGAACAAAATTTCTCAAATAACATTTTCAAAAGTTTTCCAAATTTGAAGAAAATCAGTCAACCCGTTTCAGCCCTAGCTACGTGTAAGGTGAACGTAAAAACGCAAATTATTTTATGGACTTATCATGTTTGTACCAAACACTACAGATTTATACTTAAAATTTCTGTTTTTAATTTGCTTCAATCAAAAAATCTAACCAATGTATATAAAATAATTTGCTTACACTGTTTTATTGAAATTTCCACCTAGTAATGTGACTTTTCTAAAATGATTGTGCAAAAGAGGGAGAACCAAAGATCTGGGCTGAAAAAGTCAAAACCATAAGAATTTTTCTTCCATTTGGTCTAGTTTCTAGTAGATGATTGTCCATCCAACAAAGAAAAGTATTACCAATTCCGTAGTAAGCGGTAAGGTACATTATATACGAAAAACTAAAATGTTTTTTATGGAAATTTCCACTACTGGTCTTAGTTCCGAAAATGACGGTACTTGACACTCAACCATTAAGAAAAAGTTTATTTATTTCGAAAATTAAAAGGACATAACGTATTACGCCCAGGGATGGAAAATTCGGTACAATTGTACCGAATTCGATACAATTTTTTATAAGAAGACAAACTGATCATTTCTGCTTTGATTTTATAAATAAAATAATTTGGAAAAGTTTTAAATAGGTAATTGAATTATTGATTTCTTTTTTCATACAAAATTCGTTTTCGGTACAATTGACATCATTTCAGTACAATTTTATTCCAGATTTCAGTACAATTGAAAAATTTCATTTTCCATCCCTGTATTACACTACTCCGTGGATTAATATACGAAGTAAAGGGTTTTTAACAGGGAAGCTACAAAAGTAGAGGGTCACAGACAGAGATGAGTATTTACTTCATATGTAGCAGATCTACTTCATTAATTTATTTTTATGCATCTGCTACGTAGCAACTTAATTCTACTTCGTTTTACTTAGTTTTATCTAACGTACAAATTTGATCGCTCCATTTGTTCTACAAGAAACATGTTTCATTCCATATTGTGACAAAAGAAAATTTTCAATTATTTGCGATGAAACAACAGATGTCTCTATGCAAAAATGTTTAGTGTTATTAGTTCGTTATTATGAGCAAAGTACATCTAAGAAAGTTGATAAACTTTTAACTTACATATATAAGACTGAAGCAGTCTAATGCTGAAAATAACTTAATGAAATTATAAATTTTCTGAAGGAAAACCAGATTCCTTTGGAAAATCTTATCCACCTAGCCACAGGCAACGCTTCTGGGATGCGGGGAGAGCTCACGGGGGTAAAAACTCGACTTCAGGCAAACAAAAAAAGATATATTTTATTTAGGATGTGTATGTCATTCACTGCATTTATGTGCATCAGCCGCAATAAAAAAAAAATGAATATCAAATTGAAATAATCTTACAAGATATTTACTTTTATTTTGCTCACAGCTCTAAAAGACAAACTGAATTTTGTGAATTTCAAAAAGCTTTTGGCTTTGAGATACATACAATTTTACGCCTAAGTAAGACTAGGTAGTTGGAGTAGTGGTTAGCGCTCATAAATTATTTCCATCTAATAGTTTTTGAAAAAAAGGTAAAACACAAGCGATTTCAAAAGCTAAAAAAATCTTAAACGATTTAAATAATCCAGAAATTAAATTTTCACTTTTATTTTTATCCTACATTTTGGAAATTATTAACAATTTTAATAAGGCATTTCAATCTGAAAAGACACAGATACAAATTTTGCGTAAACGTGTGCTCATGGTCTTTAAAACCGTTTTATCAAATTTTGTTAAGGCAGAACTACTAGCTGACTCTTCAATACAATTCGTGGAGTATAAAGAAAAATCCAAATCTTTAGATCTAAAACAAATGTTTTTTGGATTAAAGTCAGCTTCAGCTGTGTATGAGGAAGAGTTAAACACGAATCAAAATATAACGCAGAGGTAGATTTTTTTCAAACTAAAATGTATTTAGTTTCATTTTATGTTGAATTTTGCGATCAATTAAAACTTCGGTTTGATTTAACTGACAAAAAGTTAGAATTGTTAGAACTTTTGGATCCAAAATTAATACAAACTGAAATATATCTATGATAATAATACAACAAGCATAGAATCTCTGAACTCCGAGCTTAGAACGCTTATGCTTGCTAAAAATATCAAAATGAAGGACGACGAAGACGTTGTTAACTTATGGTCGCTACATGTTTAGAGTGTTGGCCGACTATATGCTTACACTAGCTTGTCTACCGCATATAGCAGTGCAGCAGCCGAAATAAGATTTTCAGATTTCAATAACGTAAAAAAAAAAAAATAATAATAAGCTAGATATAAGTACCGCTTCTTCCTTTTGTGGCTGGGCTGGAAGATTTTCAACCTCCCAAGAAATTATTACGATATTTTTCAAAGTTTAAATACATATGTTCAGGAGGGCTATGTGTTAAGAAACTAAGAACCGATTAAAATTGTAATCACATAATATATATACTTAGTATAATATTTTATGAATTTGTGTTATGTACCTATCCCTTAGAGGAGAATCTAATTAGGTATATTTAAAACAGACAGTTCCTATTTATTTCAATATAATAATTTACATATGTAAGTATATCAATTAAGCTACTTAATTTATGAATTTGTTAGACTTATTCTAGTCAATGTTTGTTTTCTTTATATAAATATTAAATAAAATGAAAATAAAGTGGTTTTTTCTTATATATATATTTCTTGTGATTATCTGCTACATATTTTACAAATCTACTTCGTTTTTTTGGTCAATTTGTTTCACTTTATGGGTTTAGCATTCTCATCCCTGGTCACAGACAGCAAACGACGCCATATTTCTTGCCGCTCTTTTGACATTTCTCTTCAGTAAGGTTTGCCATTTCATGATGGAAAGATATACCTACGAGCCAACAACGAGTCGAAATTATTAAAATTTACTACCGAAATTCGGAGTCAGTGGCCTCAACGTAAAGAGCGCACAAGCCACACAGCGAATGTCACAATCAATTTATTGGAAACCAAGTTTGGAGAACGTGTTATCTCACGAAATGGTCCAGTCGCTTGTCCGCCTCGGTCGTACGATTTGACGCCGTTAGACTATTTCCTGTGGGGCTATGTCAAGTCTATGGTCTATGCCAACAAGCCAGCGACGATTGATGAACTTCGTACGAATATCTAACGTGAAATTGCAGCAGTGTCGGTTGATTTATGCTTGAAAACCGTCGAAAATTGGGTTCAGCGTCTGGACTTCTGCAAGCGTACCCGTGGTGGCCATGCAAAAGTAATCGAGTTCCATACATAATGGCATCAAACGTACTTTCACAGGAATAAAGAATTTCATTGATATCCAAAACCGTTTTTGTTTTATTTAAAAAAAAACTTTTATAGCACTCTTATTGAAAAACCCGATAGAAAGCACAGGCAACTGAGACCATCGGCTAAGACATTACAACAGAGAGAGACACAAGGAAAGAAAGAAAATTAATCTTACGATTTCAACTAAACAAAATCTTACATCATTTTTATCAAACCTTTGTATATAACCTTTGTATTTTATATACAAAGATCAAACTGAATTTCAACAGATTATAATATAAAGGTTATCTAGCGTAGAACTGGGGTGCCAGCACGTAACTTGGTACAATCGAGTTTAATCGATACAATCGAGCCTCGGCAGCACCTATTTTGGTTCAATCAAGTGTCGTCGATTGTATCGTCAGATTTGGCAGCACACAAACTTGAAAAAGAGGTTTGAAACAAAAGTTTTCACTCGACAGAAAAAAGTTATCGTTGGCAGTGATTTTTTAAGAAATAGCATGGAAAAACAAAAAAATGTCAATAAATAAGAAACAGACGGACCTAATATAAAATATACTAAAAAGTAAAAAACTTCACTTAAAAGGCACGAGCCGAGCTACATGCATGATTTTAGCATTAAGTACTTCCTCATCTTCACTTTCCGAATCAAAAAATATCAGAAGAATACCAATATGACATTTCACGTTATAGTTCACAATGATATTTTTAAATGGAATTCACAAGAAAACTCGTCTCAAATTACGTGCTGCCAAAAATAATTTGTTTCGAGTTGACCTACGATCGACAATGCTCGATTGTATCAAGTTACGTGCTGGCACCCCTGGGTTATTGATTGGCAGCGATTTCGATGGAGTATCTGCTTTAAACTTGAATTAGTATTGCATATGCAAAATTTTTGGAAAAATACTTTCAGATTTTTACTTGGGAAAAATAAATGGTGGGCAAAATACAAATTTCTTTTTAAAAATGCAATGAAATTAGTAAGAGCAAACATTCCCGTTTTATGGAACAGAACGTCGTAAGCAAGTAATCCGAGATCTTTGTGCACAATTCTCCTTAGGCTAGTGCGTGAAATCGTAGTGCGTAGAATCGATGACGAGTTGATGTTCGTGAATTGTGTTTCACACTCTCGGTTGGCTACAGAAGCCACATTATCGTCTGTGTGCACCGTGCGACGACGGGGACCACGAGTGTTGTCCACTAGTATACCAATCTCAAGAAGTTTTTACACAAACTTGCGTACAGCAGGCGCAGTGGGTGCTTTAGACCAAAACTTTTTTTCAAAAAAACGCACTGTTTGGAGTACACAGCACTCACTTTGGAAATAAGTTTTCAATATTTTTCATCGTTGTTCATTTGTTCAAGCGTAAAGCGTTCCGCGAAAGTATGATACTGTCTTTCTGTCAAGATTTCGAACGGGAAACAGCTGTCACTGTCAAAATAAAAAGTAACCACTAGATGGCCCACCCTGTACAATAATATGAAGGTACTATATGGCAATCGTGGATTTGAAAAAAATCAAACTCGAGATTTAGATCAGACTTGACATTATGATGATAGGGAAGACGAAAACTATGGTACTCGCAATTATGTCTCTCTGTCTATTCAACTACAGGCTAAGACAAAAAAAAACATTTATTTTGAAAATTCGATACCTCAACAACGGGTAACAATTTTTTTTCGAAAATTTAATTCTTATTCGTACAAAGAAAGGTTATTTATTGCTGCTGAATTATGTATTTTTACTATTTTTTTTACTAAACCTATAACATCCAATTTACTCGTACAAAGACTTGGTATAGAGCTACCTTTTTACTGAAAATTTATAAAAATGTTTTTTAATTTCATAGACCTTAATAAATATTTGGTAGAAGGAGAAGCTACAAAAAAAGCGTTATTTCATTAGATGCGATGGTGAGAAGGGGAGGGGAATAACTGAACATACCTCGATGAAATCGAATAATATGTTATAATGCACCTATACCTACATATACATATGTATAACAAAGATAAAAAAGGTGTGAATCACAAAAATTAATAAACAAAAATACATGTGTTAATAAAAGTGAATAAATAAATGATTTTATAATGAGTAAATAAATAAATGCATAAATAGATAATAAATAAATAAGTCACTAACTTGCTCATGACTTAGATTTTTTACTTGCGATATAGGTACTATAGAGGGCAAATTCTGCATTTGGAAAAAAAATCGACCTCGAGATTTTGATCAAAGTTGACATTACGATGATAGCGAAGACGAAAAAAGTGGGTCTGACAATTCCGTCTGTCTGTCTGTATGTCTGTATGTCTGTACCTCGAACTACAGCCTAAACTACCGGACGTATTTTCTTCAAACTCGGTAGTTAAGGGTCTTCGGTGATTCCCTAGAGGAAAAATTGAAATTTTTTTTTTAGCTCCAAAACTAAGGGTACCCCCCATACACCCGTAAGGCAAAATCTTATTTATCTCGAAAACGGCTCTAACGATTTTGATAAAAAAAAAATGAAGTGTGATATTATGGACATGGACTATATTTTGGTGAAAAAAAAATTTGGGGGGAAATGTTATTAGGGGTACCTGTCATAGAACGGTTTTTTTGATTTTCGAATTTCTCACCAACGGCTCTAACGATTTTAACCAAAATTTGTATGCAGGAGCTGCTTTGCATTTAAAAAAACATAAACTAAAAATTTTTTCGAAAAAAAAGTTTTTGGATTTTTAAAAAAATAATACAATTTTTTTTTGAAAATTCAATATCTTGAAAACCGATTACACGATTAAATTTTTAAATTACGTTTTAAAATGTATTTTATTAAAGACTAACAATTTGCATATCAATTTTTTTTATAAAAATTTTAAGGAAAATTTAGTACACAAAAAACATGTTTCAGTGTGTCTGTATGTCTGTACCTCTCACTACAGCCTAAACCCTTGGACCTATTTCTTTCAATCTCGGTAGTTAAGGGTCTTCGGTGATTTCCTAGAGGAGAAATTGAAATTTTTTTCTTAGCTCCAAAACTAAGGGTACCCCCCATACACCCGTAATGCAAAATCTTATTTATCTCGAAAACGGCTCTAACGATTTTGATAAAAAAAAATTAAGTGTGATATTATGGACCATGGACTACATTTTGGTCAACAAAAATTTTGGGGCAAAATGTTATTAGGGGTACCTGCCATAGACCCGTTTTTTTGATTTTCGACTTTCTCATTAACGGCTCTAAGGATTTTAACCCAAAATTTTTAGCAGGAGTCCTCTTAAGTTTAAAATAATATTGTATATAAAAATATTCGAAAAAATATTTATTGGGTTTTTAAAAAAAAAAAAAAAAAATTTTAATCAATATCTTCAAAACCTATGAACGATTATTTTTTGAAATTATTTCCTAAAACTAATATTATTAAATACTTAAAATTCGCATCCCACATTTTTTTCTTGAAAAATTTTAGAGACATTTCTTATATAAAAAATGTATTTAATAATAAAACGATTTTTTAAGGTTTATTTGCATAAATTTATACTTTTCCGGAAACCAGACGGCAATTTTATGCATTTGAACATTATTATCTCATTAAATCCATGTTTTATATTTATAAAATGTATCTCAAATTCCAAAGTACTTTTACATAAGAGCAAGTTCGTGCGATCCAGTCGTGCATTTTATTTATTCATAAGTCACCCACTAGCTGGCAAATTAAAGCCAAGCTTAAGCTAAAAAGTTATAAATGGGCATAAGTGTAACTTAGTAGGAGTACAGGGAACCAAAAGACGAGCATAAGACCATAAATAACTCATTTTTCCCAATTTTCAAAATAACCGATTCAATTGGCGTTTTGTAACTGACGGATCATTTATAGGGCTTAATAGTACATTTGTATACAAAAAATATAATTGTTATGTCCCTATTAAAAAATACAATTGCAATTTCTTAAGATTTTAAAGTGATTGAATATAAGAACTTAGGTACAGTGCCTTCTATTTGTGGGTTTAATTTTTCTGATGTATGTATTTTAAAATAAACGTATACAAAAATAGAACAATGTTGTCAACACCTAACAATAATATTTTGAGTTTGTTTTAATCATTATCAATTTTAATCTTATTTAGTAAAACAAGACACTGTTTCCTGTTTTTCTTATAATGATGAAAGCACCAAAATTAAAAAAACCAAAAACAATATTTATATTAAAAAAAAAAGAAAAAAACTTTTTGCCTAAAATTGATGCGCGCCTGATTTCAAAAACGTGAATCGTGTCCTTCCTTACTGATCATTAGAAATTCCATATTTTTATTCGTGTTTCGTCTTATCAGTTGTTTTTTTTTTAATTCTTTAAAATTATTTCTATTAGAAATGATCATCCGGCATTCCCATATCACAATCATAATATCTCTTAATATTTTCCCACAACTCAAGATCATCTTGCGAGTAAATCGTTGCACAGGAAGGAACACATGCTGTCAACGAAACGAATTTATCCCACTTGGGAACATCACTTTGGACACTTTTAAAATGCGAAGAGATATTTTTTGTTGTGATGCAGCCACTTCCCGACTTTATTCAGCATGCAATGTTTTCCCGAGAAAAACAAGTACACTATTATATTCTGAGACTATGGACAGGACACAGTGAATATATTTTCACAAACAGTACGACCACTCCCTTGAGCTATTATTCACTTGGTCGGATTTTCGTCGTTCTTGTAGTTTTACACCATATCGTCATCGTCGTGTCGTTCCATCAGGAACAGGATATACTGAACTTGGGATACCAAAGCAACCCCTGCACGCAATATAGCAGTTAGCACACAGTGCGAATTTAATTCCTCTTCCATCTGAAATCGATGTGATGTTGGTTGGACTTAGGAACATTGCATGTTGGTGTGTTACGCGCGCCAAAACCAGCATAAACTCCTCTCTTTCTCAGGTGCTCCACATGTTTGATGAACTGACTATCTCAAAGTGTGGGATTCAGGAACCAGAGGGGGAGCCAGTACTGAACCAATACAGCAGCAGATGCACATTATGCAAAATGGAATCCCAGAAGAACCACATCGGACGGACATAAATTTCGCTCAAAGTTCTGCACCAAGGCGATCATGGTGATGGCCAACAGTTGGAAAGTATCGGACTTAATGTTGTTCGGCTGGCTGCTGCTGCTGCTTCTGCTGGTATCCTATAAAACTGCAGAAATATAACCAAGTATACAAAAAGAAACAGGCGACCCAGGGGAAGTCAAGATCTGGCTGCCGCCGCCGCTGCTGCCGCTGGCGTTAAAACTTTGTTTGTACGTGCAACTGGTTCTGATGTCTTGCAGGCCATAAAGTGTTCAGCTGGAGTTAATGAGAGCATTTAAATGCGTACAAGGCCAGAGCGCACACAAAATAAAGTACCATAACCCGTCGAAAGTAACTTGTGTCCAATGTCCTGGCAAGGCTATTAATAACAGTTACATGTCATTAGGTTCGTGCAGAATTTCAAATGAATTGCATAAAGATTGGTCTGGCCAAACATGAGAATTGGTAATTTCTGTTTTTTTTTTTTTTTTTTTTTTTGTAAAATTGTCCCTTGGGTCATCCTTTGATTGCGGTGTTAACAAGTGAAGTTTGAATTTATTAGTGTGTGAATTTAGCTTGATAGTTTGTGTAAGTTACCTTCTAGATGCAAGGAAAACTTGAAGGAAATAAAAATGTTGCTTGACAAAGGGGGAGTTCCGTTTTTACCTGATTCGTTCTGCTTGAAATAAGCTCCTTCTCGAGTATCCCCAATCAATACGTCTCCAACTTGTTTTCCAAAGCTCTTCTGATTTGAACTTTGCTCAATATATAAATATATATTCTAATCTAGAAAGATGATTTGGACCCAGAAAAAGATTTTAGAAAAGAGTGCCTGAATAAAAAATGTTCAGAATGTCAGTGTATAAGTACTGCTTTTCTAAAATACTAAATCAAAGTTAAACCTCATTATCATTATGATTTAAGTAAGTCCATATTATTCCCCGCCATTACCCAGTTAGAAAAAATTAGCAATTCCCCATAGACAGCATGATTTTCCCAGAGGTCTCATTAGCTTAATAACAAACATTTCAGTGGAGTAGCAAGATAGTGCGTAAGGTCTCTAGTCCGGGGCTCAAAAATTACCTGAGTTGTTGGGATTTGGAAATAATACTCAAAATTATTACAATTTTATTTTATTTTTTAGCAAACAATTATTTTTTAATTTATTTTGACCGTCTTCATTCCCGAAAACTGGCTTATATTATGAGATACGAGTATACTCCATATACTAAATAATCTAATGATCCCGCAGTTTTAGTTTGTATTTCGAGAATCGCAAAATTTCACAATCTATATTGAATCATTAATTTTTTTTTATTAAATTATTGATCGTAAAAATTAATGTAAAGATCAAAAATCTTATCAAAATTATAATTCTAATTTTTTAACAATTGCTTGGTGGGTACCGTTATTTTTAGGTTTAATACATTTTCTTTGCCACATTTTTCCAATTATTTGAAATTTTCTTAAAAATTCAAAAAAAAATGTTTTAAAATTTAAATACACAATACTATTCTTACAAGAAAATGCTTCCAAGGGGATACCATTAATTACCATTTTCTGGATTTTTTTTCAACCATAAGCTTTAACTAAATATTTTTTTTTTAAATCTGTAGAACAGTTTTTGAAAAAAAAATTACGAGAAAAAGTACAAAACGTGTGGGGGGAAATCTAAAATGCCAAGAAATCTAAAATACCAATTTTAGTCGAACAGACAGACAGAATTGCGAGACCCAATTTTTTTGTCTTCGCTATCATATAATAATGTCAACTTTGATCAAAATCTCGAGTTCAATTTTTGTTACGAATGCATAACTTACCTTATAGTACCTTTAAGTCGCAAGTAAAAATTAAAGTAAGGAATCAATTGAAACCGGGATAGTTAGAAATACTTGAAAAAATGTAACAAGTTTCTTAAAAAGTTCAAGTAAAGTTGGAGATTACATAACATCACTAAACAATTAATCTGGGTCTTATCCACCTAAAAAAATTGGACCAGTGTCAATCAAAATTTTTGTATTTTCATAAATTTATTTTTATAGAACTCAATTAATAGCTCTGTTAGTTTTTAGAATTCGTATAGAAAACCGAAACGTACATAACTTTCATATTTTCGATTAGAGAACGTCTGATTTTTTTAAGAGCTATCGGAAATTAAAAAAAAAAACATCAAGTTCAGAAAAATGCATGAAATCTTTATTTGAATCCATAGTACGGTCGATATAATTAATATTTAAAGATTATTTCATGCAAATGTTGGCCGCGGCTGCGCCTCAAATGGTCCATCCGCTTAGTCCAATTTTGGCATACTCTTTCTAACATTTCGGCCGGTATTTTACGAATAAATGCTGACATGAGCCTTAACATAGCCCTACAAAAAATAGTCTAGAGGCGTTAAATCGCACGATCTAGACGTTCAATTGACCGGCCCCAAACGTAAAATAAACTGTTCACCGAACTCGCCTCTCAATTGGTTCATTGTTACTCGTGCTATGTGGCAAGTGGCACCGTATTGTTGAATCCACATATCATGCAAGCCAAGCTCATCCATTTTGCGCAAAAAAAAGTTTGTTATCATCGCACGGTAGCGATCACCATTCCCAGTAACGTTGAGATTCGCATCATCTTTGAAGAAATACGGCCCAATGATTCCGCCAGCTCATAATCCGCATTGCATTGGTAGCTCTTGCAATGCTTCCGGCCGCTCTTCACCAAAATACGGCAGTTTTGCTTGTTCACGTATCCATTCAACCAGAAATGAGCTTCGTCGCTGAACACAACTATTCGATAAAAAAGTGGATCTTCGGCCAACTTTTCAAGAGCCCATTCACTAAAAATTCGGCATTGTGGTAGGTCGTTTGGATTCAATTCTTGCACCAGTTGTATTTTGAAAGGCTTCACACTTAAATCCTTCCGCAATATTTTCCACGTAGTGGAATAACACAGCCCTAATTGCTGCGAACGGCGCCGAATCGATAATTCACGGTCATCACTAACACTGGCCGATACAGCTGCGATAGTTTCCTCAGTTCGCACTCTACGTAAGCGTGTTGATGGTTTAATGTCCAACAATGTAAATTTGGTGCGAAACTTAGTCACATAGCCCGAATAACCGCCTCAGTAAGTCGATTAAACTGACCATGGAAGTAGTGCGCGATGAACTTTCTTAACAGAGCACGCATTTTGATAATAAAATTCAATAATTTGCAAGCGTTGTTCGTTTGTAAGACGATTTATGGTTAAATTATAGACCAAACTGAAGATATTTGACAGTGACACAAAACACGAAACGTGCGTGAGCTGTCAAAACCAGTGTTGCCAAAAAGGAAATAGCAAAAAAATTACCCATTATAAAGAATGAAGGCCAAGAAGTTGACATCTAGTATTATAACTAGAAATCGGGATATTCTAGTTTAACCGATAAACAGCAACTCGAGAGATTTTTTTTTTTTTGATTTTTCCAATCCGCATAGATTGAATTTGATAAAAAGAATCACAAATCACATAGCAATATTCCAATGAAGATCTCACATATGCAATGAAAAGAGACCTAAGAGTGTAGGGATCTTTAAACTCTTTGGAATTCCTAAGTATGAATCCTAACATTGAATTAGCTTTGGCAACCACAGTCTATATGGGACTTGAAACCGAATTTATAGTCAAAAATAACCCCTAAATCTTTCTTTTGACATAAATAAATTTATTTACTATTTACTATTTATTGGTTTAAAGCAGAACTTAATATTAAGATTAACATCTTTTAGATAATTAAGCCTTGTTGTGGAATTACGTTAATGGACATATATGTATAAATAATATTAGATTATATATGAATAAATATTTTTATCAACTATGTATTTACAAACAATATATAAAATAAAATGCACGACTGGGTCGCACGAACTTGCTCCTATGTAAAAGACTAAGAATTTCAAAAATGAATGTTATTAGAGAAACTGTTCATAAGAATACAATTCATTTTTTAAATGACTAAAAAAAATTTCTTTAGTAGTTAAAGGTAAGAATAGGATGCCATGTGATTCAAGCAAATATAGATTTATGCAAGAACAAAAATTATAAGTATTTGTAGTGGTTTCTTAAAAAATAAGGTTTTATATAAGAAAATTTTAAAACATTTTTAAGAAAAAATGATGGTGCGCCAATTTGAAGTTTTTATTATTGTATGAATAAAAATTAAATTTACAAAAAAAGTCTTGAGCCGTTTTCGAGACATTGAATTTTCAAAAAACAAAAAATTGATTTTTTTTTTTCAAAATTCAAAAAAATATTTTTCTTAAAGTTTTTAAATGCAATGTTTTTTAAACTTTTTAGAAGCTTCTCTCTACGAAATTTTATTAAAATCCGTTGTGCTAATAATGAGAAATTCAAAATTTAAAAAAATCGTTCTATGGTAGGTACACTCAGTAATGTTTTGTTTTCAAAAATTTTTTTATTAAATTACAGATATTAAAAAATAATAGAAAGAAAAAAAATTTAAGCAAAATTCTCGGAACCGTTTTTGAGAAAAATACGATTTTCGAAAACCATTTTTTAACATTTGTATGGAGGGTACCGTTATTTTTAGGTAAAATAAATTTATTTTGCTCATACATTGTAGATTATTTTTCCAAACTTTTATTTATCAAGTTTTCAAAAAAGCGAGCATGGGGTTTTCGAAATATTGAGTTTTCAAAAAAAAATTTTGAAAGTTTTTTTAAATATCCAAAAAATTTGGTTTGGAAAATTTGAATACACAATAATATTCAAACTGCTGGGAAGCTTTAGCATAAAAAAAATGATCAAAATCGGTGGTACCGTTTTTGAGAAAATCAAAAACAAAAAAAATGGCCCCAAGGGGGGTACCAAAACTACTCATTTTTTTGAAATTTTTTTTCGACCATTACCTAGGTTTAACTAAACTAAATTTTTTAAATTTTTTTTAAGAAAATCGCAGGGACAGTTTTTGAGAAAAAAAAATATTTATAAAATTTCGGAAAAAAATCGTATGGCAGGTACCGTTATTTTTGGTCATAAAAAATCAAATCAAAAAACATCCGGGGGTAAAAAATCAAAACCCATATCTACCAAGTTTGAAGAAAATCGGCCGAGCCGTTTAGCTGTAATCGAACAGACAGACAGACAGAATTGCCAGACCCACTTTTTTCGTCTTCGCTATCATCGTAATGTCGACTTTGATCAAAATCTCGAGTTCGATTTTTTTTACGAATGCATAACTTGCCTTATAGCACCTATAAGTCGCAAGTAAAAAGAAAAAAAAAGAATGAAAGAAATCGATTCGCATATTATGTACACTTATAGGTAAGTTACAAAATTTTTTTTTAAATTTTTTTTTTTTTTTTTATTGCACAACAATCGACCCAGCTCCAGCAACAAGAAACTTCAACCCAATATTCAATTTTGAAATGATTTGAAACATAACTGGGGTTCAATTTTAATGATTTGAAACATAAACCGGTTCAATTTTAGTGATTTGAAACATAAATTAATTTGAAAAATATTTCGTTAAGTTACTCTGAAAATGTTTCAGATTATCTATTCTCCTTAGTTGACGTGGCAACGAATTCCAAAGACGAACTGCACTAACGAAAAACTGTCGCTCAGAAGACTGACAAGTAAAGCGTGGAATAGAGATTTGGTTGGTTCTGTCAGAAGATAGAAAAGTTATATGGTTATAGAGGTCCGGTGGTTGCTTCGTATGGACAATTTTAAATAACATGGTAAGCGTTCTAAATTGTAATAAATTCGCAGAGCTAAATCCATACAGACTTTTCGTATAATTCGAAATGTGGTCAAATCGTTGGAGTCCAAAAACATAACGAGCTGCATTATTAAAAACAACGTTCAATTTTCTCTGCGAAACAGCATCTAAGCTACAAAAAATTTCACACCCGTACGTTAAAATGGGCACTACCAATGTTTTGACCAGCATTTTCCTAGTTTCTACTGGTGTGAACTTCTTTGCAACAGATAGTGTTCTCAGCACACCATATGCCTTTCCATGTAAGATTACGATTAAAGTATATACCTAAATTTTTCGCCGTATTAACGTACTCCACTGGAGTGTTGCTTAGGAATATGGTCTGAAAATAGCTTAAGTCTAAAGTCTTTTTCGAAATGACGAGACACTTAGTCTTAAGCGGTTTGAGAACAAGACCATTGGCGTTAGACCATTCAGATAAGGCCTTCAGATCTGTATTAATATTATTAACGCAATTTTCGATTAGACCCAATGCTGTACTTCCGAGATATTGTACATCATCAACAAACATACTCGTTTCACCATGCCTCAAGATACTTGGTAAGTCATTCACATAGGAAGAGAATAATAGTGGACCCAGAATAGATCTTTGTGGTACACCGCGCGATAAAGAAATGAACTCAGATGTGTTCGTTCCAGAGACCACAGCTTGACTCCTTCCAGATAAATATGAAAAAATGAGGTTAACTGCTCGAGTTGAAAATCCAAAGTCAGTTGACAGTTTATGGCACATAATGTTGTGATCAATAGTATTAAAGGCCTTAGAGTAGTCAAGAAGAACCAAGAATGAAACTTTGTCTTCATCCATGGCCTTCCTTACTTGCTCAATGACATTCAATAGAGCAGTGGTGCTGCTATGTTGAGACCGAAAACCAGACTGTTTTGATGAGAAGAGACTATTCAAAGTAAAATATCGAGTAATCCTATGCATTAATTTTTCAACTATTTTTGAAAAAAAAAAATGGTAAAATTTATATAGGGCGATATTCTGTTTTTTGTTTGTTTTTTGGAATAGGAATGATTTTTGAAAGTTTCCATTGAGAAGGAAAAGTACTAGTAGTAAATATTGCATTTTTAATATGAGTAACAAATGGGAAAATATGTGGTAATATTACTTTAAAGAATGATGGATGCACTTTATCAAAACCTATGGCATTTGACTTAAGTGATATCAAGCTTTCTACAACATCTTCCGGGGTTATTCCTGAAAAGTCAAATACCTCTTCCAGTCTCCCTTCCCTTCCTAGTCCACGTATATTTTTCCAAAGCTTGCGCCCATTCTGAGACCGATTCAAATGATTTGCATACCATTTAGTTTTCTCTGCATTTATAAGGCTGACACATTCGTTTCGCATATACCGGTATTGTTGGCGATCTTCAGCTATCCTAAATCGTTTCCATTTATTGTATATGCGATTTCTTTGACTTATACAGTTTCGTATCTCTAGTGTAAACCAAGGGTTATCACCATGCTTAACAGTTTTTGTTTTCAATGGAACATGGATGTCAATAACCTATTGACATTGCATTGTAAAAATTCAACTTGTTCGTCTGGAGATCTAATGTAATAAACATTCTGCCAATAGACTGATCTGATGTCAGATTCAAGGGATACAACATTAAGGTTTTTGAAATCTCGATACTGAAAAGTAATTGTTGGTCTGACAGGAGAAAAATCAAAGGATAGGTGTATTAGATCATGACGTGAGAAACCTGGTGCTGATAACTGATCGTATAAGATAACTTTATGAATTTCGCTTACAAAAAAAACATCGAGAAGAGTACTAGAACTTTGCGAGAAGTGGGTTGGTTTGCTAACGTTAACCGGATGTAGGTTGAATGTACTCATATTGTCTGTCAAACTTTTATCTACTATAATGTTGCAGTTGAAGTCACCACAAATGATGATATTTGGAAATAGCATACAGTTTTCTTCTAGAAAGGAATAAAAAGAGGATAAATCAATATTTAAATAGGGTCTATATACAACGCCTAGTAGGAGTCTATCGTAATGACTCGTAATTTCAATACAAATAAATTGAAAGGAACAATTGGGAGGAGTTGTAAATCTGACTTTGGCTTTCAACGACTCTTTAACATACAATGCTACACCTCCACCATATCTATCAAATCTATGCATTTTATAACCCGCCATGGAATAGAAAATATCGTTAATACCGTTTCTGTACCATGTTTCTGATACGGCAATGACATCAACCTCGGAACCTTGAAACATATCTCTAAATTCATCGATTTTTCCACTCAGGCTCTGCGCGTTTAAATGGCAAACTTTAAAACCCTGATTTTGAGCGGTTAAAACGTTTACCATGACCTTAGTTACATTAGCACCTCCATCATTGGAAAACGTTATATTACGATTTCGTTCACCCGCCATCATCATATTTGGAAAGTGAAATGAAAAGACGTGAACCAAGAAGAACAGATAAACTATAAAAATGGTATGAATTGGAAGAAAATTTCATTATTGAAGAAGAGTGTAAGGCAAATCGTTGTGCTGTTAAAAAAATTAAGCTTGAAGTAAAAGTACCTAAAAACATTAAATAAAGAGTTATAGAAATAATTAAAAATAAATTACAGAATGTTTTTATAATGAAAATTTTCATAATGAAATAAATAATAAATAAAATGCACGACTGGATCGCACGAACTTGCTCTTATGTAAAAGTACTTTGGAATTTAAGATACATTTTATACATATAAAACATGAATTTAAAATGAAATTGCCGTCTGATTTCTAGAAAAGTATGAATTTATGCAAACAAACTTTAAAAAATCGTTTTATTATTAAATAAATAAATTTTTTAAATAAGAAATTTCTTTAAAATTTTTCAAGAAAAAAATGTGGGATGCGAATTTTAAGTATTTAATTATATTGATTTTTGGAAATAATTTCAAAAAATTATCGTTCATAGGTTTTGAAGATATTGATTTTTCAAAAAAAATTTTTTTTCAAAAAAACCCAACAAATAATTTTTCCAATATTTTTATATACAATATTATTTTAAACTTAGGGGGACTCCTGCTGAAAATTTTTGGTTAAAATCGTTAGAGCCGTTAATGAGAAAGTCGAAAATCAAAAAAACGGTTCTATGACAGGTACCGTTAATAACATTTTGCCCCAAATTTTTTTTTTACCAAAACGTAGTCCATGTCCATAATATCACACCTAATTTTTTTTATCAAAATCGTTAGAGCCGTTTTCGAGATAAATAAAATTTTGCATTACGGGTGTATGGGGGGTACCGTTAGTTTTAGAGCTAAAAAAAAAAATTCAATTTCCCCTCTAGGGAATCACCGAAGACCAATAACTACCGAGTTTGAAGAAAATAGGTCCAGTGGCTTAGGCTCTAGATCGAGGTACAGACATACAGACAGACAGACAGACAGACAGACAGACAGACAGACAGACAGACAGACAGACAGACGGAATTGCCGGACTCACTTTATTCGTCTTCGCTATCATCGTAATGTCAACTTTGATCAAAATCTCGAGTTCGATTTTTTTTCCAAATGCAGAACTTGCCCTATAGTACCTATATCGCAAGTAAAAACAAGGCATTAATTAAAAGCTCTTACGAATTAATAAAATAGTTTTCCTACTTTATCGGCAACTCTGCAATATCGGCATTATTTTTAGGCAACTCTGCATTATCGGCATTATCTTGGACGACTACTGGCAACACTGCTGATACATCGATGACATCTTTAAACTCCGCTGTCAATCTCTCAATATTGTTTATTATGACAGCACTTGATCAGTGCCATCTTTTGATTAATTGAAAGCAATTAGCGAAGACCCCCATCATTGAGAATATTAACATACATAAAAACTTATTTTTAAAGGAAGTGGAAATATTCCTAAAATTTATATAAGGTCCAATTTATATAAACCGCTTCATATAATTTTCAACATGTTGTCTCTCGAAAATTGGGTTTTTGTGTATTATTGAAAAAGTTCGTACATAACCCCAATTCATAAATCGATTTTTGAATCCTTGGTTCAAATTAAAATGTATGATGCTAGGTAATGGTTGAAAAAATTTTTGATTTTTTTTTAATCTATGGAACAGTTTTGAGAAAAAAAAATATTTCATAAAATTTCTGGAAAATTTTTTTTTTGAATTTCTGGAAAAAAAGATCAATTTCTTTTTTGAAAATTCGATATCTCAAAAAAAGGTCAATATTTTCTTTTTTTCTTGGCTCTATTCTGCCGTTCTCATTTTTTGTTCAAATATTTTACAAGGTGAAAGGAAAGCATTATTTGATTTAATTCTTACGAAATATTAAAACCTGTAACTTTGTTGATGAGTGTTCTTTATAATGAATATTATAAACATAATTATTTAATTCTAATCGGTACAACTCGTTATTTTGTTCCAAAGACATTTTTACGAAATTCTGGTTTTATTAAAGTTTGAGTTTTTATAACCATTCATATAATTGATAAAAAGATCTACAAATTAGAACATATTAGTCCCTTATACCATGTTTAAAAGAGTCAATTTTTGGACGGTAATTTTCTCACTTCTCAAATGTATAAATAGACCTTTCAATTTCCCGCTAGAAGTAAACCTAAATAATGTTAGATAAGGTTTAAGGCGATCAGAAGAACGGTAAACTAATAAGCGTCAGAAAAAAACGCTAATTTTTGTGGACTATTTTATGACCTTAGAGACTATATTGAATTAACAAATCCAATCAAATAGTGTTAAGTGCTCTACTTGGCTGATGTACATGTTTGTATATCAGGCAGAATGTTTGTTATAACACATATTCATATTAACTTACATATAGATATGTTAAATGCTTCCAAAGTCTTCTCCGATTAATGTTCCCGTTTCACTTGACGATGAAATTCTCTGCATAATGGTATCATTTAAAGACAAGAACCTGTATGTTATAACATTATATTTAGTTCCTGGAAGCCCACAAGAGGTTTATTCCAAAGCCTTCGAATACTTAAGCTATATCTATGATTTATTAGAATACCAGAACGAAATCATTTGCCTTAGCGATTTCAACCTTGCCAATGTCGCTTGGACGCGCTGTCGTGACATAAATGGTATGTTACCAACTGGTTATCTCAGATCCAACGACTCTAAACTAATTGATGATTTAAAATCACTTAGACTTCTTCAATTAAATGATGTTTTAAATATTAATGGAAAACTGCCGGATCTAGTGTTTACTACCATTGACGACGAAATTACAATACAAAAATCCACCGAGCCTTTAGTGACTGAAGATAAACATCACCCATCACTGATCTGTTCACTTTTTAAAAAATTTAATAATTTTGATAATGAAATGTGTGTTAACTTTTACTCTTTTAATGTTATAAAGACTGATTTTTTAAAACTTAATTCATTGTTATCACTAGTTGATTGGTCTTGTTTGAATATATGTTTAAATGTTAGCTTAATGGTGTTTAAATTTTACAATATTTTGTTTGATTGTTTTCTTAAATCAGTGATCATATCGAATGTTAAAACAAGATCTTTTGGTACGATAGTGAAATCAAAAGTCTAAGAAGTCGAAGAAACAAGTTATGGTCTACTTTTAAACTATATCCAACAGAATACAATAATTTTAAAAGTTGTTGTGAATCGAGTGATATTTTTTCTAGTTTAAAGTATCTTAATTACATTCAGAAGGTGCAAAGAGATCTAAAAATGAATCCAGTGTTTTTGGAATTTTATTAACTGCAAATGAAAATCTTGTCCTTACCCGTTTGTTCTCAAGTTAAATGACATTTCAAGTCATGACCTACGGGTTATAACGAAACTTTTCTCAGACTTCTTTCACAGCCCCTTCAATTGTGATACTTCAAACTGTGATACTTTTAACTTTGATTCCTCAATCTGTGATAAATCTGACGAAATGGCTCACAACTTTGACCATTTGAAATCTTTTACTTACTTCACTGATATTAACTTTAACATTGATATTGACAACATTGTAAAGTTTATTTCTAACCTTGACGACATCTGTATACCAGGTCCTGATAGTATACCCTCTACTATTTTCAAAAACTGTGTACGTCACTTTTCATTACTTTTGTCTACTCTTTTTAATTTTTTAATGTCTTCATGTTCATTCCCATCTATTTGGAAAAGCTCTTTCATAATCCCTCTACATAAAAAAGGGAAAGAAGACGAAGTGAAAAACTACAGGCTATTGCCAGATTATCTGTGATTCCTAAACTTTTTGAGGCTATTATTTGTGAAGCGTTATTTTTTTATATTAAATCATTTATTGTTCCTAATCCTAATCAGCATGGTTTTATAAAAGGTCGCTCTAATGTTACTTTTTTAATAGAATTGGCTGAAAATTGTATTGAATCATTTAAAAACAATAAACAAGTAGATTGTGCATTTATTGATTTCAGTAAAGCTTTTGACAAGCTGTCACATCGAGTTCTGCTTTTTAAATTAAGTAAATTAGAATTTAGCGAAAATTTTTAAGATGGCTTTAATCTTATTTATTCGATAGATATTATTCGGTGTTATTTAACGGTTGCGAATCAAATAAGTTTAAAATCAGTTCAGGAATCCCAGAGGGTAGTCATTTAGGTCCTATCCTTTTTATTTTATTTATAAACGACTTCCAGCTGTGTTAAAATACTCCAAGTGCCTCATTTACGCAGACGATTCAATCTTCAAAACTATTTCAAATATTCGTGATTGTGAAGAATTGTAATGTGATCTTAATTCGTTTTTCGTTATGGTGCACTCGTAATTGTTTGTTTTTTAATATCGATAAATGAAAAACTATAGGTCTTACAAGAAAGTTTTCTTTGATTTCGTTCAACTATCTGGGGGAGAGTACGATAACTTGGCCGCCAAGATTTGATAACGGGTTTTTGTAGGGGGGTCAAAAACAAGCACTTTTTACTATGGGAGGGGGGGGTCTATCTCCCCCCGTTTAGGAGGTAGGGGCACTTTTAGAAAAAATGGTTTAAATTGAAAAAAAAATATTAAAAAACAACGGCAACACCTACAATAAAGTGCTATACTGCGTTTGAAAGCCAGAAGATTGTTCTATAATCCTGCATTTAAATTTTGTTACTCATATCAATAGTTTTTGAGAAATTTGCATTTAAAGTCCAAATTTTGATAAAAAAACGTGAAAAAAAATGGTTAGACCGGTTGTTTTCAAAATTGTGAAATGAAATTGTAAATTAGCTGATATGTGTTTCATGTACCTATCAGTTCTTAATCGAACACAAAAATCCGCATGGTTCTATGTCTTCTGGTTTTTGAGAAAACCTCCGTTTATGAGGTAGGGGCACTTTTAGAAAAAAATGGTTTAAATTGAAAAAAAAATATTAAAAAACAACGGCAACACCTACAATAAAGTGCTATACTGCGTTTGAAATCCAGAATATTGTTCTATAATCCTGCATTTAAATTAAATTGCTCATGTCAATGGTTTTTGAGAAATTGGCATTTAAAGTCCAAATTTTGATAAAATAACGTGAAAAAAAAAGTTTAGACCAATTGTTTTCAAAGTTGTGAAATGAAATTGTAAATTAACTTATATGTGATCCATGTATCTATCAGTTCTTAACCGAACTCAAAAAACCGCATGGTTCTATGTCTTCTAGTTTTTGAGAAAATCGAAAATTACCAAAACTACTTTTTTTGATTTTTGGTGGTGACGGTGATTCCATTTTAAGGATTAATGTTAATAAACATAATGAATCTTTGTTAGTTCAGTACCGCAATTCATTTAGCGTTACCCAGAATGCACCATGAGGAGGTAGAATTGCATCTGGGTCAGTTATTTTGTCAGTTAGTCAGGAGCTAGTCAGTCATAGTTAGTTAAAAAAGGTCAAAATGTATTAAAAAGGTGTGTACGTCTCGTCAATAAAGCCATCGTCCGTACTATAACTGTCGAGTTCGTTGAGTTACTCTTTTATGGTGGGAAGCCGAGGATGTTTTGGCGGTAAAACACTTTCTAAATTTTCGCTCTGAAGGGTGGGAGGATCGATGTCTTTTAACTGTAAACCCTCACATATATCACCATCGGTATAACAAGGGTAAACTTTTTTTACATCTGATAAAAACTCTATTATTTGCGAACCCCAGTCGTCCTTATATTTCCTTTCTAGGCAGTATTTTCGATAGAAAAATAGTGCCATGTATTGGTGAACATGGTCGGAAGTTTGTTTTGGTTTTCAAGATCGTTTATTGTATTTTATATGTATTTAGTGGACATTGGATAAATAGAATAAATTTGATTTTTTTTAAATACAGATTCTGTGAATGCAAAAGAAACTTTGCATGCACCCAACCTCGCACCTACCCCAAATCCTATAGTGTGCCCAAGCAGGGGGGTTGCAGGGGGGCAGCATGCCCCCCCATACATACTTTACTGTTTATATATTGTAATGTTGGAAGCTAGCACTGATTTATTTATGTAAGGAAGCAAAAAATATCAAACATTTTGTAGAAAAGTAGTTTTAGTTATTTTCGATTTTCTCAAAAACCAGAAGACATAGAACCATGCGGTTTTTTGTGTTCGACTAAGAACTGATAGATACATGAAACACATGTAAGCTAATTTACAATTTCATTTCACAATTTTGAAAACAATTGGTCTAAACTTTTTTTTTCACGTTATTTTATCAAAATTTGGACTTTAAATGCCAATTTCTCAAAAACCATTGACATGAGCAACTTAATTTAAATGCAGGATTATAGAACAAACTTCTGGCTTTCAAACGCAGTATAGCACTTTATTGTAAGTATTGCCATTGTTTTTTAATATTTTTTTTTCAATTTAAACCATTTTTTCTAAAAGTGCCCCTACCTCCTAAACGGGGGGAGATAGACCCCCCCCTCCCATAGTAAAAAGTGCTTATTTTTGACCCCTCTACAAAAATCCGTCATCAAATCTTGGCGGCCAAGTTATCGTACTCGTGCCACTATCTGTTTCTCTCTTGACTGCCTAAAGCTTTATTCGGGCAAGTTGCCCATAATCGAAGCATATGAACCTTTGTCATTTTGTCAAGTCAGTTAAAAAGAGACAAATATCGCTTCCAGTATTTTATTAAAAAATGCATTTCGACTTTGGGTCGAAAAAAGTACATCGGGTGTATAAAATTTTTCCCAAAAAACGTTTTTGCTTTAAACATCGAAAGTCTGATACCTTTTCAGCGTTCATATCCGAATTCAAATTACGAATATCTCTGGGCGATAAAAGACAGTAATCAATAAATTCCAAATAAATGAATTTGGTAATTTATTATTTTTTCCTAGCTCGAAGCTCTTCAGAATGTAAACAAGCACTCACTCACATTTCTATTGGAGAACAACAACACTTATAATTACATTTCATTAAAATCTCTTGCTAGATATTCCTTGTGAATCGTGATTCATTAAATTGAAATGTTTCAGCTTTAGGTACTTTATTACGACTGTCTCCTTTCTGTGAAAAATGCATGTTCTCCTATCAGATCGAACTAATTTATAAGGCAAATCAGTCCATCTATGATCTTTTCTTATAACTAATTGTCTTTCGAACCTGAACTAATTTATTTAATCTAATCCGTAAAGAAATCACACTGTATTCCAATTTAGCTCTCCTGTTCCATCAATGAAACTCCTCAGTGAAGCCATAACAACAACCTTGAATGTTTCTCTCCTCTTGGTTGTAGATCTCTTAGGTCTTAGAAGCAAAAAGTAAAAAAAACTATGATCGATGGCAATAACTTAAGAGATTCAAAGGTGGGAGCTACTATATCGGAATGTATAATGCCACATCCCTTGGAGTCTTAGTTGGTTTCGAAGGTAGTTACACTTTCAGCATCCGAAGCTTGATGTTCTTTCTAGCGCATGCCTCATATACTCGTACAAACAGCAGCTGTGAAACATTTTAAACCTTAGCAATATAGGGCTTCTTGAAAATAGTTGCACACAGCACACCCTGACTCCTGCTCCTGCACAGAAGACTTCAGTTATTCGTCGTTCATAAATCACAACCCGTTGCAGAATCAATTTTCAATAATGCTCACCACAGGGATTCATGTGCCACACGCTGTTCTAACAAATGGCAACCTATCTGCTGGCCGCTTCTTGATTTTAATCTTCTTCTTTCTTTCCGTGCTGTCTTAAGTTGGATGCGTGCCGTGTTGTGTGTAGCCGAAATGGTACCTATACAACATTTTGAGATGATCATATCAGCTATTATAGTATGCATCAGCGAATGCAAGGATGTAAGGTAGTATGTAGACCTAAAATAATTGTCCCACTGTGGTTTACAAGGTTTGCTAGGCTGTAGCTGTTGGACTTCGGATGTATTTTTTTTGTCTCTCATTTTGATGTCTTAAGTTAGAGCGCTTTTTTTTAAATCAAGGAGAAGCAATGGGAATCTGATAGCTTCTTAAGAATATTGATTTTTCAGCACTTCAAGTGCATTACAGCCTAAAGTACCTACCTATAAGTAGGATTGCTTTTGGATAATTGCACTATCGGTATATTCTCAATTCGACGCAGTTATGGTGAATCATTGAATGTTTATTTTAATGAAACTAATATTTTTAAAAATGTTGCCCTTCTTCTTGACCTTTTCTTTATAAAAATGATGTTTGTCAAAGGTCAATTGTTAATATTTTTTATTTTGTGACGTTTCGGATGTGATTAGGTACACCCTTCTTCAGACTGAAGGAAACGTCTGAAGAAGGGTGTAATCACATCCGAAACGTCACAACATAAATAATAATAATAATAAATGACCTTGAGCCCACCTAAGGACAAACATAACTTTTCTAATATTTTGAGATTAATTTTCATTCTTTTATGATTTTTCAGGAGTAATTTTTTGAAAATATTAACCGCATTTTCAAGTGCAGATATGACTTCAAATTTAATTGTTTTCGGAATGAGAAAGTTTATCACGAATAGGGAAAAATCTATCGAACCCAAAGAGTATATATGGTTTTATTCGAGATGTAAGGAGGTTACTAGGATTAGAGAAGTAAGTTTTCAATGTTATAAAGTCAACCCTGCTGAGGAAAACCGGAATAAGTTCAAACAAGCTAGAAAGACCTGTAATGATCATATTCGAAGAACCAAATTTTTGCATAACCAAATATTACGACAAAAAATACTAAAATGTCCCAAATTAGTAAAAAATGTTTGTCATTTGTAAAAAAATTACAAAACACTACCTTGATTCCTACGCTCGTCTTCAATGATACTCCTTATGTCAGCTCACAAGAAAAAGCTATTTTGCTTGCAGTACAGTTCTCTGCCAGATAGTGACATATCTCCTCCTTATTACGTAAACGATTTTATGGGACAAATCTTCTTTCACACTTATACAGTTGCAAGAGTACTGAACATCTCTAGATACACAAATCCGCTGGCCCGTATAGTATCACTCCAATCTTAAGGTTTTTATATCACCAATAAATAAATGAAATGAAATGAAAGGTGTTCTTCAAAGCTAGCAAAACCATTTCGTAAGCTTTTCCATCTGTCCTACTCTACTGGTCCCCTTCCAAGTGGATGGAAAACAGCATTGTCCAACCTGTCCCCCTCTAATTCGTTTAATTGAACTTAAATCCCTTCTTTAAGCTTCTCAATGACCGCCAGTATGGCTTTCATAATAGGTCCACTTGTGATGTGATGGTACATCGTTTTGGTCAAAGTATGATTATTGCACTTGATATTTCAAAAGCATTTGATAGAGTTTGGCATCAAGTACTCTTTTCGAAAATGCGTGCACTACGTACTGACATATCTCTTCCTCGATGAATTAAAAACCATATTTCCAACTTTTCTATTCAAGTTGTATTAGATGGTTTTAAGTCCGTAGTTCATAAAATAAATCTTCGTGTACCACAGGGCTCCGGCTTGTCTCCAACTCTCTTTCTCATATTCCTCAATGATCTTTTGTCCGACATTTCTAATCCATTAAATTGTTTTGCTGACGACAGTACTCGCAGCTTCTCATATTTTCCATATGCATGTCTTTTTCCTTCGGATGTGGATTTGGAACACTATAGTATTGTAATATTTTTACTATGTTCGTTAAATAAAACTTATTACTCTTTTTAGTATTTCTTCTTTATCTACACTTTCCAAATCAAAACAATAAATCTCAATTTATAATCAACTCAAATACTTTTATTCAAATTTAAATCACACTTATTTAACACCACTTTCTACAATCCAATAAGCAAACCTTTTGCACACTTTCATAGTCAAAAATCAACTGTCTTGTGCTCACCGCGAGCACTCCCTTACATATATACTTATGTTAGTTGTTCTCGAAAATTCGCGAAGCTTCTCGTCTTGGAATGTTGGAATAAGGGGAAATACATTTGACATTGGAAAAGAGCTTTTTGTTTCTTCCATAAATTAGATATGCAATTTTCCAACAGATGGCGCTGTAGTAGTATAAAGCTCTGTTCACAACATTGCCCCCTTCTTAATATTGTTCGTCCCGAACCATTCTATCTCCAGCTTCGCCACTGTATCGGTGCAGTCGATCGCTATGCACAACTTTTAACTTTCCTCTTAACCCTCTTTGAATTCGGTAAACGACATCATTGATTTTCGTGACGACAGTATAAGGGCCTTCCCAGTTTTGTTGAAGCTTCGCGACAATCCCTTTTGACGATGTGGATTATACAGCCATACACGATCTCCTACTTGGTATCCTGTCGTGTTTGCTCTTGTGTCGTACCTTGTCTTCATTTGATCGCTGTAAGTGCTTCTAGTCCTGGTCCTTTCGTGAATGTCGATTAGCCTCTCTTTTAGGTCACTCACGTAATCCCCTTTTTCCTGAGACTCTTGTGATGGGTGTCCAAACCTTATCTCACTAGGCAGCCGTATGCTTCTTCCGAACAGGATTTCAGATGGTATTTGTCCTGTTGAGCTATGTATTGCACTTCGGTAGGCCATCAAAAATAGTGGTATGTGCCTATCCCAGTTTCTTTGGTGGTCGCCTACGACTTTAGTGAGGTGCTCTTTTAAGGTCCTGTTGAATCTCTCGACCATTCCATCAGATTGCGGGTGAAGTGGTGTGGTTCTTGTTTTTTTAATGCCAAGGAACGCGCAGACCACATGGAATATGTTCGACTCGAAGTTCCTTCCTTGGTCGGAATGAAGTTCCATAGGCACACCGAACCTGCTTACCCAGTTAAACACAATCTGGTCGGCCACGGTCTTGGCTTCTTGGTTCGGGATAGCGTATGCCTCAGGCCACTTGCTGAAGTAATCCATTACTACCAGAATGTATTTGTTTCCAGCATTCGTTTCCAGAAATGGGCCAGCCACATCAACAGCAATCCTTTCAAACGGTTAGCCGACATTATATTGCATCATTTTTCCTTGCAGTTTTTTACCAGGTCCTTTGGTTGCAGCACAAGCGTCACAATTTCGGCACCACTTTTTAACGTCGTCTTTTGAATGTAACCAGTAGAATCATTGTCTCACTTTTTCTAACATCTTGTGGATTCCCAGATGGCCTCCTGAAGGTCCATCATGCATCTCTAGAAGAACCTCTTTGATTTTCGATTGAGGTAACACAAGCTGCATCACATAGGATTTAACATCAGCGGATTCCCATTTTCGCCGAAGAACACCTTCTCGCACATGAAGTGTATCCCATTGTGCCCAATAGGCCATTCAAACTGGACTCCTATCGGAAATGTCATTCCATGCGGGTTTTTCTTCATGTTCTTTCCATGCGAGAAGAGGTTCAATGTCGGGGTCTTCTTGTTGAGCAGATTTTATTTCTTCATTGGTCCATCCACAAATGGGGTCAGCCCTTATTCGCAGTGTCGATGGCGACCATACGTTTGTTGCCATTTGACGTTGCTTCGACAGTCAGACTTTTATTGTCTCGTTTAGTCTGAGAAACATGGATGGTGTTTCTGGAGCCATCGATACCAGAAACCAGCTTCTGTCCCTCGAAGTTGGTTCTTACTCGTTTCTCTGTTGGGAAACTTGTTCGGAAAGTAACACTGGTGTTATTGTTACCTTGTTCTGAGTTTGAGACTCCGTGTTCACAATGTTTACAAGCTCTTCTTGGTGGTAATCGACATTGACGCTGTAAATGTCCAGTATTGTTGCAATTCCAGCAATTTGCAAGTCCGTTTCATTGGTTCCTTTGAACATCAGTTCTTCGGCATGAGCATTCTTCGACGATGGCTTCTCTAAGTTGATGTATTCCGTGAGAAACTTGCTCTGCTGCTTCCATTGTCAAGGCAAACGCTATTGTTTCAGAAAGCGTTCGTTTTCCAGCAGTTCGCACGGCCCTTTGAAGATGTATGTTGGAAATGGCGCGAACAAATGCCTCAACTGCAAACTGGTTACGGATTTCTTCTCCAACATCTGGATATGCAAGATGAACAAGCCTTTCAATGTCCGCTTGTAGCTGGGGGGTTATTATGAAAAACGATACTCGTTCAAAATAAGGCGTATTCGTTAAATTGCGATTAGGAAAAACGATTGCAGTAGCACTTAATCGTCAAATTGCGATTAAGAAAAATGAGAATCGTAAAAATGACGATACTCGTATTTTTATTTACGAGTGCCTTCAGCTCTCGTTCAGCTCTCGTTTTGGCGGTAGTTGTCAAATGTCATTTTTTTTTAAATTTTTTTTTGTTGGTTTTTGATTTGTTAAGTGAGCAAAAAAATGTAAGTAAATAATAAATAAAATTGTGAAAAACATAAAAATAAGTTATTTCTAACCTTCTAGGCCTACAAGTAATGCTAAAAATTATCATTTTTCGTTTTTGCCTGGCAACTTTTTTTGCTTTCTATTTTCGTATCTTGTAATCGCTCTTCGCCATGACTTTCGTTTCTTCGAGTTTCGTTTTTTCTGCCGTTCGTTTCGTAATTCATAATAAGGGCCCTGTTGTAGAGTTTCGCCCCTCCTCTGAACTCTGGAATAGAGTCGTACTTTGAAGACTTCTTTCATATGACTATTGCCAAAGCGTTTGTCTATAGCCTCAACCAAGTAATTAACTCTTATCTGCTAGTATGGTTAGCAATAACTCAGCAGCTGCTCCTCTAAGAGCAAGGATTAGAGCTATACACTTGTCAGCCTCATCCCAGCCATTTGCTGTAGAAGCTGCCTCGAATTGCTTCTTGTATATAGACCAAGAAGTTTTTCCATCAAAGGTTGGAGGTTGCGTCTCCTTTATATTTCGAATGCGATCTAGCTCTTTTGAAAACGTCTCCATTTTGTTGTTGATTTGATTCTCCAATAATGAAATACGTTCGGCTTGATTCTCCAACAATGAAACACGTTCATCAAGTGCAGATACATTCTTCTCGGTGCTAACAAGCTTGCCTTCTAGCATGTTTCTCTGCTCTTCGAGAAGGTCTTTTTGTTCGCTATGCTGTTTCTCAAGGCGTTCGAGAATATTGTTTTGTTCATTTTTCTGTTAATTGAAACGTTCGTTTTATTCATTTCGTTGCTCTTCGAGACGTTCAAGCAGAAGACTAATCATATTTGAAACATCTACATTTTTACTTACGTCTGCTTCCTCAGCATTACTGTTTTTAGTATTTCTTCTTTATTTACACTTTCCAAATCAAAACAATAAATCTCAATTTATAATCAACTCAAATACTTTTATTCAAATTTAAATCACACTTGTTTAATACCACTTTCCACAATCCAATAAGCAAACCTTTTGCACACTTTCATAGTCAAAAATCAACTGTCTAGTGTCTTGTGCTCACCGCAAGCACTCCCTTATATACTCATGTTAGTTGTTCTCGAAAATTCGCGAAGCTTCTCGTCTTGGAATGTTGGAATAAGGGGAAATACATTTGACATTGGAAAAGAGGGTAATCATAAACCGCGTAGAATAATGCTGCTAAATGTTAAAGTTTCCTTCGAGCTTCGACGTTACCCCTGATCCTTGCTGTAATATAAAAGGCCTATATTCGTCCAAAGCTTGAGTATAATTCCCATATTTGGGCAGTTGCTCCAATATCTCGCTTGAGTTTCTGGATAAAATGGAAAAAGAGCTTTAAAAATAATAGGCCTCAAACGGCGCCACAATGTTTCTTGTCATTCATTATTTTAGCGATATTTTTTTAAACAGTGTTCTAGTGAAATAGCCAGTTGCATTCCTCCCGTTAAACAAATAAACTCTATTTCTCACGCTTCAGGGAATTACTATCAGTTTTTTTCTTTTCATTCCTTCATTTCTGTATATAAAGATTTTGTATCCGTGGAAAAACATCTTGACAAAGTTGCAGAAGAACAGCGAATAATTTTGTACAAGAAAAAGAATTTTACTTATTTTAAAAAAAATAAGAGGTTCATTTGAGTCTGCTAGACTCATCATCTCTCCACACTCCTTACTGCACTCATTTAAGCGAAGTTAACTGAGCGAACGCAATATAGAAAATGAAACATACTCGAGAAATAAAGAAAATAGAAAGAAGAAGGACATCTCAATATTATCAACTTCAACAATTTCGTACGTATATCCATGCCACCACATACGTCTCTCACCAACGGGTTTGCAAGGTGATATTGCATCGTTTAAAAGCAGACTTATTAACTTCCCATAGGGAGTTATTGTAATCCGTCCGATTTGTCAAATTGGAATTTTTGACATTTCTCGACGTTTCAAGGTCCCTAGAGGCTATATCAATCATTTTTAGAGAGATGTCTGTGTGTGTGTGTGTACGTACGTTCGTACGTGCGTACGTTCGTACGTCCGTGCGTTCTCGTACCATTTTTCGTCGTCGATATCTCAAGAACGAGTAAAGATATCGTCTTCAACTAAATTTTGTTTAATAGATAATAACTTCGAAAGAGGCTGAAAGGGCGTTTATTAAAATTCAGTGAGTAGTTTTTTCACTATAACGGTTTAAAAAAAAAGTAAAAATTTTGGTTAGTTTCAAATATCTCACGAAAAAATAATGCTATTGATATAAAATAAAATTTAATGAACTCATTATAAGGTCATACAGATCTGGTATGAATTTTTAAAAAAATTAACATACCGTTATTTTTTTAAATAAAAAAAACTGAAAAAAAAATTTCATAACCCAGATATTCTAAGAACGGAAAACAATTTGAAACTCAAAATAATTTTATTTTATGAAAAATAATGTGTTTGACAACTGGTGAAAATTTCAAAAAAAAACTAGTTTACAGTTTTTTTACAAAAAATAAAAAACTATATAAAATTCTATTGAAAATTGGTAAAAATTGTTTTTCGACTCAAAGTTCTCGAGAACTAAAAGCGATATTGACTTCTAATTTAGTTTATTTTATACATAGTATAATTTTGTACAATTGGTAAAATGTTGACAAATATTGAATTAATAGTTTTTTTTTAAATAAGAAAACTATTAAAAATTCTAGTGAAAACTAGTTAAAATTGTATTTCAAGTCGAATTTGTTGGGTATGAACACCGATAGTGCCTTCTAAAGTATGTTGTTTCATACATCGATACCTTCCCGTAAGAATGTATACTAAACGAAATTTCTAAACTCTACTTATCAAACAGTACCTTTGATACATTTTTGCTTATCTTACCTGTGGTCGTATATTTTATGATAAAAAAAGTTAATTTAATTTTTGTATGTAGAACTTAAACATTATATTTTTGTAGTTCTTACATTTAAATTTTCCAAAAATAAAAAAAAGTTCAAAATTTAATAAATATAATTTATTTTTAATTATACTTGATTTTTTGAAACTTGACAATTACCAGTTCTTAATACTTGCTACAAGATTTGAAAATGAAGCATTTCTTTATACAAAAATAACGGTACCCACAATACAAATGTTAAAAAATGGTTTTCGATCGAAAATTCCATACATTTTTTCTGTTTCGCTAAGTCTTATGATCTATGATTAAATGAACAATTAAATTACGGCATTACAACAATAGCAATTTTTTTTTTAGTTTTTGACTTTCTCATGATCGGCAAAACGGATTTATATTAAATTTTTATACAGACATTTCTAAAAAAAATCCAAAAAAGATTGCATATCAAAACCTAAAAAAAAAAATTAATATAAATAGAAATCTTTAAATATCCGCATCGAGATTACAATCTCATTTTCTTCAACATTTTTGCTTGTACGAAGTAAGGTTTCCTTTTGTCCCGACGATACAGTGGTTGAGCTTAAAGACTGTAATCTTTTCAATAATTTATTTATACGAGTACGATATTATATTTTGTTTTGTAGCACAAGGTTTTTGTAATGTTAATTTTTCCTTCCACATACTCGTATTTGTGTGATCTTTTTACCTTCTTCGTTCAAAAACTAAGCTCATAATGTTGAACAATTCCACAATCACTTATTTCCAGATATTATGTAGATTTTAAAGCTCATCGAATGGAGGCATAAGTCGGTTTCCATACGTTCCACTCGAAAACCTGGTTGATAACTTCTTTCATAGATAATGAACCAAAAATCACGCGAACAATGGTCCTATTAAATTATAACCTTCATTTTCCTCTGTTTTTGATGAGGTCAATGCTTCTGCAGTTCCTGAAGTTATGTTCACCTTAAGAGCATCGGTCGATTGTGGTTTATTCGAATAGACCTACGACTTCAGGAAACCTCACAAGAAAAATTCTAGCGGGGCAAATCGCTTGATCTTGGTGGCTAATTCACTTCAACTCTCACCTCAAATCGTTCATGCAGAATGTCAATCATGTCGTCTAGGTTCATAAAGTTCAATGTGGGCTATAAGAATTTTGTTATCATAACTTTCTGTAGCACTCACAATTGAGTGTGACCACCACGGACCAATGACGCCGTTGGCCCTAAATCCATACCAAACTGTTACTTTTTGTGGATGCATTGTCACCTTGTGGGTTTGTGTCGTCCTATAAGCTGCATTTTGCTTGATAGTACAGCCATTCATCTAAAAATGCGCCTCTTCGTAAAATTGGGGTCCTTTTCTAAAAGCTCCAGCCCAGTCAGCGAACAAACGGATTTGACTGTAGTCATAAAATTTTATCTTCTGGATCAGAACCTATGTTTAGTTTAACGTGAGCACCTGTCTTCATCCCACGGAAAGCCTACCCTCATCAAAGTCAGATTAAGTCCTGACCATTAATCCCGAATCAGCCGAAGCCGATTCAGTAGCAAAGTTGTGACATGTTGCAATACCTCTTGAATTCAAGCACCATATGTTTCCGCATTTGGAGTAAACCACGATACTCCCACTAGGGGGCCTACCTCATATATAGTCTGAGAAAGAGAGGTTACACTACGCAACCCATCTCTAACTTCTGGCACTATCTCCCGTGGTGCCAGAATATAGCTTCCGGTGGAGCTTCGCAACCGTGGTCAACCAAGGTCACTTACAGATGACTTACTGCAAAACTCAGGGCCTGTCAACCCCAGGATCTTCTTGATCTCAACGATCGTTTATTTTTAACATATTTCCAAGATTGCTAAATCAAAACGTCGAGCAAAGGAGAAATTTTAAACTCAAATGCTTTACTTTACGTTTTTGGTTGTAACATGATGATCACATCGCCCAAGATTTGTATATAGAATCTTGAAACTTATCTAGTACCAGGGATCCGTTACTGAGATAGAGCCTGAGATATGATATAACACTACATTTTTTGAATACTGTTCAGGCTAAAAACTAGTATCCGTATTTGTGTCTTTGCTACGTTTTGCAACTAACTAGGAAAGATACTCCTTTCCTTTTTCTTTGTTGTCTAAATCCCCAGCAAGCCGGAGAAATAGACGTAAGCCATGCAATGCACCCCACCACAACAAGGTGAAACTTATCGGGGTGGTATCTCCTGGATCAGTCGGATCTTGTACGGGTGTAGGCCTAAGTCTCTACGAAAAATTTGTCAAGTTGAAGTCTGCGAAAGCCCGAGTTCTTGTGCACGTCGAGGAATCGACTGCCTCGGGTTCTGCAGTATACTTTTTCGTCCGATCTTGTGTTCCTTTGACTTTCGAATGCTGGTTGATTGATTACCGAATTGGTCGTCTCAAATTTGGCCACAAAACGTTGAAGAGAAGACTGTGAAGGGCCAAAACGTAGGCCGGAAAATAGGCGTAACGCTCGCAACGTTTTCACGAACGAACAATCATTTTGATAATAAAGTTGAGTATCATTTTAACGTGATTTTTAATCGTGTAACTCGCCATGGTGATTTGGCATCAGTAACTGAATAATTAACAATAGATTTGACAGATGTCATCAAAATGACATGGTCGATAAAATCTACCTCAACCAATTGAAAAACCCTTTAGTATTTATGATTTAGGGATGATGATGTAATTAAATCAACAAATTAATTAATATTTCGTCCTACGTTTCACATTACACATTTCAGCTTATCCAGCTTTTAAAATACTATCAAATTATTGGATTAGAATAGAAGTTTGAAAAAATTGGGAGTTCATGCATATGTAACTATACTCTGTCCAACAAAAATTGTCAGTACAGGGAAGATAGGAAGTTTGTATCTCATTCTGGTTGCATTGCCATGCATAAGTGTGTCGCCTTTTAAAGCTGTCACAGGGATTCCGTAGTTTACATTATAAATCGCCGAAAAAGAGGGCCGATTCAAAACGACTGAAAACAATATTCAATTTACCTTTTCCCACAACGCCAAGCGGTAAGATAATAGGCGCGTTTTTTTTTTTTAAGTTGAAAAGCAATACGACAACACTCAACATACTCATCTTCTTAAAATGTGTTCTCAAAAGCTTCAAATCCCAAAAGCTCCTTAATAAAAACCACTGAAAGCTCCTTGCTTGCAATTGAGAATGATAATGGTAACTCTGTTTTGATGTAGATAAAGAGTGACACTTGACACTCTTGATAGTATCTCATCATCATCAGCAGTGGGATACGACGGACGGTCGTGTTGGGGTGTACAACTTTTTGCAAAGAATTACAACAACAATTCCTTAAGAAAAATCAGTGCTTGCTCTTTTTTTAGTGGCATTTTTCCTAACGCATTGCAGTGAGGGTGCATCAGGCGCCACTGCTTTAGAAAAAGCTCTCCCATAAGGCCTGTACTGACAATTTTTGTTGGACAGAGTATAGGTATATATTACACAATTCCACATTTAGAAGATTATTCATTTTTATTTTGCGACTTCTTTGTTCATTCATTGGGCCTCTTAATATACCCTTGAGCGCGTGTGAATTATAAAAATAATTGGAAATATTTAATTGGGAACTAGTTCATACCGCCGTTTTTGGGCTGAAATAGTTTTACCATTAATAAAAGAAATAAAAAATGAAAATTCATTTGCATACGAGTAATAATGAAAAGATAGTTTCCAAATTGGGATTATTCAAAGATTTTTTATTTTGTCCGAAAATACTCATTCAGGAGGTTATTATTAATATCAGAAAATTTCATTAGCCACATTAATTAGCCTTGACGTAGTTATTAATATTTTTTTTAATAAAAAACCTAAAAAGCCATTCTACTTAGGATTTTTTGTTAAGTAATTTCAGATTAAAGTTCGGACAACAGCTCTTTCATATTAGACTTAGACTTGAACTTTATTCCAAACTTGAAACAGAGGTAACAAACAAAAATGAATGCAGATGAATGAGAGCAGTGAATTCTTAACGAATCCAACTGCAGTCTTTTCCCCATAACATCTCATTAGCTTCTCAATATATATACTGAGACTCATCATTAAGTTGCATTTTTTTGAATCACTATATTTTTAGACATGTGCCTTCAATTTGGATAATTTAAAGTCGTTTTACAGGTTATATCCCGATTGCTACAATGTAGAAAATGCAATCGAGTCCTTAAACGACCTCAACCGTAATTTCACACGGCATAGCACCATCAATCGGTGTCAATATGCGTTGGAAGTATCCTTGATAATAAAACACCAAAACCTCATAATTCGTTATCTGCAAGATACAATATTCTGGCTCTTTAAATTATGAATTAGGCCATAAAAACATTCGCGGGCAATAAAAATCTCTCTTCTTCCTTCGATTTGCTCGTTTGTAGCTGTCAAATGGGACTGCACAACTTTAACGCTTAGCCGAACGCACGCTCTTTTATTGAGCAACTTAATTTCCATGCTAAGGGAATAAAAAATTAATTGAAAATGTCTGATTGGGAAGCATAGCTTCTTATTTAAAAAAAAAACACAACTTCAACCTAATGAAGACATTAAATTTGACATAAAAACTACCGGCTTAAAGGTGCCGAATACGAAATCCAGACAGAATTATTAATCCCCCAAACCGAACGAGCCTATTACCTCAATATATACGATATGAGTAAGGATCCATGCATAATTCCAGCTAAAGAGTGTAAATTTTGGGTTACAAACATCTCTTAAGCTGGAATTAAAAGCAAACATAAAGTCTTCTGTTTAATACCCAATCTTGGAGATGTGGCTCCTGATAGAGGGCCTCACAGTTACAACCATCGCAAATGAAGTTGTTTTTGTTATTTGATTTAAGATATTTTATCGGTCAGTTGATTGGACACCACCTGCTATTTGGATGTTGTGAAGAGAAGATAGTAATTATTCATACAAAGTAGCAATAATTCGTTTCAGTTTAATGGAAAATGTCTCAACGTAGGAAAGGTATTGCATTGTTGCTCTTCTTTCTCTCTTTGGCCTATACGCAAAATGGTTGCCGCAGGGTGCATCTTGTGTTTTCTTTTTAAATAATTGTTTATTTTGACACCGACAGCTGTTTCACCCAACGCGCTTCCTGTACTCAAGTTTGTGCAAAAATTTCGTGAGATTGGTTTGCTAGTGGACAACATTCACGAACATCAACTCGCCATAAACACAACAGCTCAACAATTGGATAATTGAATTGTGCACAAAGATCTCGGATTATTCGCTAACAAAGTCAAATTGACTTAGCAATTGAAGGCGCACAACCATCCGCTTCGTTATCGCTTCGCAGTTTGGGCTTTAGAGCAATTTGAATTGGACAACGGTTTTGGGCGAAAAATCATCTTTACTGACAAGGCTTATTTTTATATCGGCGGTTACGTTAATAAACAAAATTGCTGCATCTGGTGCTCGGAAAACCTGCACCTGTAAACCGTTTTTTTTCTTACTAAAATTAAAGACATAGATTTGGACTACCTTTTGTTTATACTGGATGGCGCGCCATGCCGCACAGCCTATGCTACAATCGATCTTTTGCGCTCCGAATTCCCAACTCGTTCCGTCTTTTGTCATTTGGCCGCCTCGGAGCAGCAATTTGACCCCATTGTACTTTTTTGTTTGGGAACCGTGAAGGACCGATGCTATGCCAACAATGCGGAAACAATTCAAGCATTTAATGCCAATACCATCCAAGAAAACCGTGAACTACAACCCGAAACCATCAACAAGATCTTGAAAAATTGGAGTGACAGAATGCGTTACTGCGAAGCTAGACGTGGATTTTTTCTTGTAGGTTTTTAAACAAAAAAAAAGGGTGTGTGTACGCGAGATTGAAGTAAAACTTCTTTTCCCTCAAGCAAAGCCTCTATAAGATTCTAACCTATAACACCCATATTAATAAATATGGTTTAGTGAAGGTTTATCGTTAAGCCCTGGACTAAGTGCGAAATTTCATTAATAAAACAAATTTTCTGTTAAGTGACGTTTACTAAGTATGATTAAGTTAAACCACCAAAGTAGGTGGTTTAGCGAAGGAATAAGAAATAGAAATGTCAAATTCGTTTTTTTCAATCAAAAAATTAAACAAAAGTGAGAAGTTTCTAAATTAATTTTGAAAAGAAATAGTAATAATAAAAATGGCACAAAGTTTTAACGATTTCTTGAACCGTTTGGATTTGCTGGATAATCCTAATTTTTCTATAAGAAGATCAAAAATCTATAAACCGCGATATGATCCGATTAAAGAGCTAAGCGAAGAGGAATTCCGAAAGAAATATAGGTTTTCCAAAAAAAACATGGAAAAACTTACCTATAGCTATCGTTGAAGCAGACCTGAATGCAGACAAAAGAGGTGGACATATTCCTGTCGATTTACAAGTAATGGCTTCTATTAGATACTGGGGTCGTAATGAGGTATAATGATTCACTCGATGTATATAAACATAATCTTAAATAACATTACTCATTTAAAAAAGGTTCAAGACGATTGTGCTGATATCCACGACTTTAGTCAGCCTACTCCTTTTTCTTTTTTTGGTAATATTGTTCATGATGGATTTTTTGACAGAATTTATAAAAAAAAAACAAGCAACAGCAACAAGCAATATCCACAATCAGGCACAACAAAAGCAATTGACAATCAATTTAGGTAGCCACAGAATATAAAAAAGAGATTGCTTACTTTTGTAGAAGATTTTCTTAAAAGGATTTTTGATAAACGTCATTTTACTATTCCGGGAACATTTTGTTTTTATTAATGTAAATATTAAATCCAGGACTAAACTCCTATTCTATGGTTTAGTAAGACAGTGGACTATAGAAGGAATAAGCGTTTTTTATTAATATGGGTGTAAGCGTACAAATATTTTGTACAAACCAACACAAGAACTAATTGTTGATTAAGATTATTATGAATTTACAAATTGGTTATACAAACAAAATAAAGTTTACGAGATTCGCTTAGCCACTAGAATTGTGTAGGCACAAACATGTTACCGATTACTTTTCGAATCGTTAAAAAATGAAATGAGTTTTGTGAAATTGATGTGAAGTACTGTTTGGGTGTGTTCCCCTTTTGACGATACGGACATATACTTTTCGTTGGTTTTTGACATTACCTTTCAGTGGTTTTCGGAAACATAAAAAAAAAGTCAATTTAAAAGTAATTTTAGTATAGTCTTGCAAATTGAAAGATGTCAAAATCACGTCCAAATACATTTTTTTTTTAATATATTTCTTCGAATTCAAAATGATTTGCAAAATAAGTTAGAAAGTTTAAATTGGAACTCAAAACAGTTTCAATTATACAAATGATGCAATGAGTTTTGGAATGACAGCTTGGTATATCTGGCACTTTCTTGAATTTATTGCGAAAATCAAGAAAGTCATATATAACTTGTTCATTACCAAGATTGAGCAAAATGGATGGCGCTTTTTTTAACGCACAGATGGCGCTCTTTATGACGTTCAGATGGCGCTTTTTTAACGCACATTATTTCTAAGCTGGGTGTACATCATAAATCGTGAAAGGATATCAAAATTTCAATATTAGCGGTTTTTTGTCAGATTTCAACATTAAAATCCAAATTGAAAACGACAGAAAAAAGTTTTTATAATTATTATGCCCGATTCATAATGCAATGAGAACACGAGACGAGAGCGAGACATGATTCACTGTCACCTTTTCGTTGTTATAAAGTCGTTCCGCAATTTCTTAGGTCTGAAGCGTAAATTCAATTTTTATTTTCGCAACGGTTTGGTTGGTAAAATGAAACATATGCAGCCTTATTTATTAGAATTCACTAAAGAGTTGAATAGTTATGCTATGCATAAGGACTTATTCATCCACTATACAAATTCGTATTTATAAAACATTTTTCTACCCCTCATAGTTATAATGTGCTTTAGTCGAATAAAGTACCAAAAAGTAAGAATCTATTACATTAAGCCTTGATCTGTTTGTAAAAGAAAAAAAAAAAAAAACATCTTATCTTTCGGTCGAATTTAATAAACAAAAATGGAACTACTCGTACCAAAAGCTTAAAGAATTCGAATAATTACCTTTGATTCATCAAATAAGATATGTCATTATGTCTAGCTGGTAATCAAATTTTTATTCATTTAATCCTAGCTGAAAATACTCCTCAGACAACTTATTGATGTTTAAATTCAATAATCCAAAATAAAAATTGTAACACTAACACAAACCGGACGAAGAAGGATGTGTGGAGAGAGATCACAAACAAGTATATTTATCTATTTAATTCTAAACAATTTTTAATTCAATTTGTTTTTAATATATAGTATAACATTTTAGTTTCAATATATAAAAATAACATAAGGTTTTAGTTTCAATAACAAGTAAAAGGCAATTTATTTTTTTGATAATCACAATAATTTAATGTGATTTCGAAGTGAATGTGACAGTTTAATGCTAAAATGTCCTTATGTAGGCACTATTCAACCTCCAAATGCGTTTACCTTATATATAGCCTCTATTCAACGTCACATAAGTTTTATAAACAACAATTTTGCGTTTAGAGGCATTATAAGGACTGTATAACCTTATGTACACACTACAATGAGTTTATAAATATGACTGATGGTTAGTTAGTTAGTTAAAATTGACTTTTATTTCAATTAAAAAAATATTACAATTTTGATTTAGCCTAAGTCATAATGGGTTTGGCCTATGGCCGTCTACCAGAGTTGACAAAATATAATCTGAAGTTCCTATATTAAAAATCTCCTTCTATTATACGCTTTCTATAACGAAGTGCTGCAGCTGTGTAGTTATATAGGATATCCCATCCCTTCTCTCCGTTTAAAATATTAATTGCTTCATCTTCTTCTAGTACATTTTTTCCAAACATTGATAGTCGAAATTCTTTTAGAATTGGACAAACGCCAAGAAAATGAAAAACATCCTCTCTCTTTTTCATGTTGCACAGGTCACAAATTGTTGGAAGATCTGGTCGATGTGGAACAAAATTTAAAAGGACAAGTTCACCTCTCATTTTGAAGATAGTACTTATTTTTTTAGATGAGTAACTGTTGAGGAAATATGTTTTTGCATTTAAAAAATGGTTTAGTTTGCTGTAATAGTTCCTGAACAATGATGATTGGGCCTCTTCGATATATTGGTCATACGTTAGTCTGCCAAGATTCTCCAAAATAGCGTTAAATTTTTCTCTTAACAGATGAGGTGGCTCATTCACATGAACTGTCATATTCATTCCGCATTCGGACGCTATTTTCTGCCATTCCTCGCATATGTTTCCATTTTTTCTAATTATGCTTTTTAATATTATGTTTGGTATTCTACAATCGTTCATCTCTAATAATTTTAAGACATAATTGAAGTGTGTTTTGAGGGTGTACAGGCGCAGGGGAGGAGTTCCCGTTTCGATGTAAAGCATATAGTTAGGTGTATTTTTTGGCAGCCGAAATATCTTTTTCAAAAAATAGCGAAGAAATTTTTCCACCTCATCATAGCATTTGTAACCCCATATTTGAGCTCCATAGAGTATTATCGAAGCTGCAGTCGAATGAAACACAGTTTGTTTTGCACTTAGAGACACATAATTGTTTTTGAAGCAGGGTTCCCAGATTGCACCGATAGCTCTTTTAGCATCAGCTAATTTTTCAACAAAGTGCGGTCTTAGATTTAATGAAGGCGATATCAGGATACCTAAATATTTATATCTGGACACAACCTCAATTTCTTCACCATCCAATTGCCACTTTTCCAAACGTGAATAGCGACCTCCTGCACTTCTAAATATCATGACTTTTGATTTTTCAAGATTAATAGTGAGATTCCAACGTTTACAATATGCACTAAGTCGGTTTATCATTAACTGCATACCTTGGATAGTGTCACAAAAGAAAACAATATCATCAGCGTACATCAATGCCGGAATTATTACATCGCAAAACTTTATTCCACCTTTGACTTCATCGGTTATATCATTAATATATAAGATAAAAAGTAGTGCGCTTAAGATACAGCCTTGCTTAACGCCCATTGAAGTTTTGAATTCCTCTGAGGTTAAATCTCCATCCCATACGTATGCAACATTATTCTCATACAAAGCTCGCAGGATTTGAATAATTTTGCTTGATACTCCGATTTTGGTAAGCTTGTAAAAAAGTGCTTCACGTGAGATTGTATCGAAAGCTGCTCGAAAATCTACAAAGAATGCGTACAACTTTTTTTTTCTTTTCCTTGTAATATTCGGCAATGCTAGTTAAGCAGAATATCTGATCGATTGTAGAATATCCTTTTCGAAACCCAGCCTGAAATTCTTTAAGAATGTTATTTTCTTGAACCCATTCATATAACCTTTTGTATATCAAAGCAGCAAACAGTTTGGCTGAAGTGTTCAGAAAGGTGATACCTCTGTAATTTTTCGGGTCTTTGTAATCGCCTTTTTTATGAAGTGGGAAAATGATCGCTTTCCTGAATGCATCAGGTACATTTGTAGAGTCAAAGATTCGATTATATTCTATGGTAAGATATACTATAAACTCGTTCGTGCAATTCTTATAAAATTCAAACGGGATGCGATCAATACCTGGTGCTTTGTTTGATTTTGAGCTGTTTATAACTTCTTTGACTTCTTCCAGAGTAAAGGCAGTGTCTAGTTTTTCATCATTAAACATAGGGGCTGCGTAATGAAAAAGCGGTGAAGTTAGAGGGGCGTTGAGTAGCTTATCGAAGTGAGTCCTAAGTTGTGAGGATTTAATGGACAAAGATATATTTGACGTGTATCCATTTATGTACTTGACAGCTTTCCAGATCTGTGCCGATGACTTTGAAGTGTTTATGATCGCGATATTTTGCTGTTCAAGTGCTACTTTTTTGCTTTGACAGATTCGCTTGTATTCTCTGTTGGCGTCTTGATAGAGTGTTTTGAATATGTTGGAGTTATTCGCTCTCAAAAGTTTCAAAAATTTAAAAGATTTGTCTCTTGCTCTTAAACATTCTGAATCAAACCATTTTTGTTTATATGTCTTACAGGCTATTGGGTCTTTATGTTGAGGTATGGATTCTATTATAATTTCTGACTGATGGTAAATATATGTATAGTTAAATGAAACATGGTCCCGACCACTCCTAAACTTACGAGCGCTCTCCTCGAAAGTTTCGAAAGGGGTTCGATTCTCAGCCGCTGCAAAAGTTTTTTTTCAGTGGTGTACTACCTCTTGCAAGGAATTGAAAAATCCTCCAAGAGTATCTCTTGTCATGAGAAGTGCTGCTTAATTGCCATTTGGAATCGGCAGAAAATTGTAGGTTGAACAAAATTTAATGGTTGAGAGTTGAAAAACACTAGGTTTAGCATCTCTATTACACGTCATGTTAAATTTTGTGTGGTATTTTTTGATATTGCACGTCGAAAAAAAGTAAAAGAAAATTATTAAATAAGAAAACCAAACAAGAAACTTAAACATACAGGCGAATCTATAAACAAATCTTAAAGGTTACTTAACTTTAAAATACCTCTAAGCAGCTCTTAAGTATGAAATCGGTATCTATAATCAATTTTCACATTTAAGTAACGTTACTTAAAGGCCTCTTAACTTAAACGCCATCAACCGCGTTTAAGGGTCACTTAAAGGCATTTTAAAATGTATTTTGACATATCGATATTGTCATCTTTGAAATTTTGAAGTTTCAAATTGTGAGTTTGTAGGTATTGTTTGTTGTGATATTCAGCCTTATTCCGTAAGTCGTTGAACGCCAAAATAAAAACGTCAGTGTGAATTTGGTATTACGTAAGGCGTTCGACGCCAAATAAACGTCAATTTGTCGATTCTCTCTTGTGGAACGTGTTCTCTATATTGTTTTTGGTATTCCGTAAGTCGTTTTCATACAAAAAACGTCTGTAAAAACGCAGAAATGTGTCGTCTAGAAATTTGTTGACGACAGGATACAAAATATAAGTTTTTTTTAATTTATTTTAGTTTTTATAATTTAAAATTCTTTGTTAAGCGTGAAAATAACAAATCTATAAGGAGTTACAAGAAAAGGCTCGAGTGGGTACCCATCATCTCCTGCAAAAATGTATTTTTATTTGAACTGTTATCAGTGACAATCACATACCCAAAAGTCAAGTATTTCTTTCTTCTCCATCATATGCATATGTATATATACAAATATTTGTATCAAGCGATCTATCTATGTATGTATCTATCCGATTAAAATGGAAAATAAAAGAATTCGTAGAAATTACAACTTGGCAAAGATAAAACGCGAGCAGGTATTTCCTTAAGAATGTTGCTTAGGCTTGGCTGGGCTAGTCCCAAATTGAAGTCGTTCCCAACCCCTTTTGGTAGCTCGCTTTTGCAAAAAAACTAAGGGTATGAGCAAGTTTGAATCTGTTAACAAATGCGATAAAATAAAAAATCAAAACCAGTGGTAGAATTACCTACTGCATATATATTTTTTTATTTAATAACATACTTTGTGCCAGCCAAATCAAAAGGATTTGCTTTAGATGGACTGTATATCGTCTGCAGTATCAAATCTTTCTTTTCTTCTTCTTCTTCGTCGTCACTGCTGCTCCATGAAAAATAACTTTCTACACTGTACATTTTTCTTATGTTTGAAACAAATTCACATAAATATAATTTTCAAAACCAAATTATTCAATTTGCAAACAATTTGATATGTCAGATGTTTGGAATGTATTGTGGAATGTAAGAGCGAGAGAAACGCTGGCGTTTTAGTTACGGAATACAAAAAAAAAACGACACGACTCCTAAAACGACAGTTGGCGTTTTAGAAAAACGCCTATCGGAATAAGGGTGATTATATTAGAACTATAAAGTGCAACGATTTAAGAAACATAAAATTTGTATTGATTAAAATATGTGTACGCGCAAAGGAATTTCGTCCACGCTTCCCTCTTAGCCTTTGAAGTGTTTGTATCGACACTTTCTTCCTCGTCGTTGGAAGAGAATAGGCGTTTTCCTAAATGCAGTGTTGCAGCTCATCGTGGATTTTGATTCCCTTGCACCGTTTTTCTTCACTCTGAAATTTACTTTTACAATTCATTAAAAAAAAAACTCTAAGGCTAGCCGCGCACTAGCAATTTTTAGTTGCGAAACTGTTTGGTTACTTATAGAAAACAGATGAACTGTTTGGTTGAATGTCCGTGAATTTGCAGATAATTATATGTTCAATAAAATGGCGAACTTATTTTAGGCAATCGTTTAGTTTGTGTCAAAACACAAACTTTTTAGTTGCTCTAACCAAGCAGTTTCGCACCTGAAAGTTGCTAGTGCGCGGCTAGCCTAAAATTTAGAATTCGGGTTTAATAACGTTATTTTATTGAAGCAAGTGAATACAAAAATTCATGATGCGCTGCAACACTGCATTTAGGAAAACGCCCAATCTGTGCATAAAATAATTCTGTTTTGTAGTGTATTATTGCAAATTCTAAAATAAAAAAGTTTCCTTGTAGGAGGCATCCCAATTTTCAGATCTTTTTCTTTTATTTGTGGCGGCGCGGCGGGTGTGGGTGTGTGTTCGATAGCCATTTTTTTTTTTTGATTTCACAAATAAAAAAATGTGTCTTCCAATTATTTACTGAAAGAAGGTGTCACAAAACAGCTGTGTTGTATAAAATGAAGCAGCATTTGTTTTTTTTTTTTCTGTACTAGATTTTCACATTCTTTTACGTTACGTGACACAACCATTGTTTAGTTAAGTACCAATGAAAAATCGATTATAGATACGAATTGAAGTTTCGTCATTTAAAGCCAAATTAAATATTTAAGTATGCTTAACTAAATAACCTCTAAGATGCAGTTTAAGAAAATCTTATAGATACGGCTGATACAGGCGAATCTATAAACAAATCTTAAAGGTTACTAACTTAACTTTAAAATACCTCCAAACAGCTCTTAAGTATGAAATCGGTATCTATAATCAATTTTCACATTTAAGTAGCCATCAACCGCGTTTAAGGGTCACTTAAAGGCATTTTAAAATGTATTTTGGCATATCGATTGTCATCTTTGAAATTTTGAAGTTTTAAATTGTGAGTTTGTAGGTATTGTTTGTTGTGATATTATATTAGAATTATAAAGCGCAACGATTTAAGAAACATAAAATTTGTAGTATGAAAGTACGTGTACGCGCAAAGAAATTTCGTCCACGCTTCCTAGTCCAGTCAAAGCGTCATGAAAAAGGGCCTGACCTTGCGCGCAGAGGCATGGTCATTTTTTTTTCATGGATCGATAGGTGCTTATGAGAAAAGCTTAAAACCAAATTTGCACCACATGACAACTTTTTTTACCAAAGTTATTGGTAAAAATGTGTTTTGTGTCATTTTTTGGTCATTTGCGAATATCTCGGCTCCACTATCTCGTACAAACAAAAGTTAAACATATATTTATTCCTAATAACATTATCTATTATGTTCTAAAAAAAAGCATTTGTTTAAACAAACTAAAAAAAAGTTATAGTAAGTTAAACAAATTTTTTGTTGTTTAAAAATCACTTTTTCGTGATTATTAAGAAAAAAGCTCATTTAACGATGAAATTTTTATTTTTTATTATTAAAGTTCTTGTAATTCCCTACAATTTAAAAAAAAAATCAACACTCTACGATGAACAAAAGCCGAGTAATAAATTATTGAACATAGGTAAGTCAGCGCACCCACGCATTTTATGATTTTATGTTTTAATTAATATCTCAGCCCCAGTATGTCGCCAAGTGAAAATAAAAAACCGTATTGCTAATAACAATATTTTCTATCAAATTGCATTTAATTGAATATGTTTTAGCAAAAACATAAAAAGTTACCGTTGGTTTCAACGTTTTTTTTCTTGTTTTTAATACCTTTTTTTCATAGTTATTGAGAAAAAAACTGTATTTCACGGTAAATTCTTTTCAGTTTTGGATTTTTGTTTTATAGTCGTGCTAATTTACTTCAAATTAAAAAAAAAATTAGTCCATTACAACAAACGGGAGCCAAGATATTCATGATTTAAAAACTTAGGAAAGCTTACAATTTAGTATTTTAACCTTGTAGCTTGTAATTTTGGTGTCGCCAGCAACAAGAAGCAACAAATATGTGTAAGTATGTGTGGGGTGTTTGAAGTATACCAATATGTCTTGTTGCTGGCGACACCAAAATTACAAGCTACAAGGTTAAAATACTAAATTGTAAGCTTTCCTAAGTTTTTAAATCATGAATATCTTGGCTCCCGTTTGTTGTAATGGACTATTTTTTTTTTTAATTTGAAGTAAATTAGCACGACTATAAAACAAAAATCCAAAACTGAAAAGAATTTACCGTGAAATACAGTTTTTTACTCAATAACTATGAAAAAAAGGTATTAAAAACAAGAAAAAAAACGTTGAAACCAACGGTAACTTTTTATGTTTTTGCTCAAACATATTCAATTAAATGCAATTTGATAGAAAATATTGTTATTAGCAATACGGTTTTTTATTTTCACTTGGCGACATACTGGGGCTGAGATATTAATTAAAACATAAAATCATAAAATGCGTGGGTGCGCTGACTTACCTATGTTCAATAATTTATTACTCGGCTTTTGTTCATCGTAGTGTTGATTTTTTTTTAAATTGTAGGGAATTACAAGAACTTTAATAATAAAAAATAAAAATTTCATCGTTAAATGAGCTTTTTTCTTAATAATCACGAAAAAGTGATTTTTAAACAACAAAAAATTTGTTTAACTTACTATAACTTTTTTTTAGTTTGTTTAAACAAATGCTTTTTTTTAGAACATAATAGATAATGTTATTAGGAATAAATATATGTTTAACTTTTGTTTATACGGGATAGTGGAGCCGAGATATTCGCAAATGACCAAAAAATGACACAAAACACATTTTTACCAATAACTTTGGTAAAAAAAGTTGTCATGTGGTGCAAATTTGGTTTTAAGCTTTTCTCATAAGCACCTATCGATACATGGAAAAAAAATTGACCATGCCTCTGCGCGCAAGGTCAAATGACGCTTTGACTGGACTATCCCCCTTAGCCATTGAAGTGTTTATATCGACACTTTCTTTCTCGTTGTTGGAAGAGAATCTGTGCATAAAATAATTCTGTTTTGTCGTGTCTTATTGCAAATTCTAGAATAAAAAAGTTTCCTTGTAGGAGGCATCCCAATTTTCAGATCTTTTTCTTTTATTTGTGGCGGCGGGTGTGGGTGTGTGTTCGATAGCCATTTTTATTTTTGATTTCACAAATAAAAAAATGTGTCTTCCAATTATTTACTGAAAGAAGGTGTCACAAAACAGCTGTGTTGTATAAGGCTAGTCGCGCACTGGCAACTGTGATCGAAATCAAATAGTTTAATCACCAGTTGAAAGAGAACCGCGCACTGGCAACTCTTTACTCACGCTCGCACTCTTTTTTCAAACAGCTCAACTGTTGCGAGGCAATCGTTTAGTTTGTGTCAAAACACAAACTTTTTAGTTTCGAGAATCGAGTTGCTCTAAGTGCGCGGTGTCCCATATAAGCCCATATGTTTCATTTTAGCAACTAACCAGTTGCGAAACTAAAAATTGAATGTGCGCGCCTGACCTAAAATGAAGCAGTATTTGTTTTTTTTTTCTGTACTAGATTTTCACATTCTTTTACGTTACGTGACATAACCATTGTTTAGTTAAGTACCAATGAAAAATCAATTATAGATTTTAATAACTATAGGTGCGTTTTATTATTCACAAATCTATCTGAATCCGGATCTGGATTAAGTTTTAACATGTATTACAAAAACAATTTGGGATCCTGTTTTCTTTTGGGATCTATTTTAAAGATCCAAAAATTAGTTATTACACTGGCGAATAGAAGGCTTTTTATGGTAAGGTAGTGTAAGCTATAGTGTTAAGAAAAAAGACAAGACATAATTTAAAATTTCCAAACACAAGGATAAAAAGAGACGGGCATATAACACTGCTGTCAGTAAAATCCGTATCGTTTTATTTTCAAGGGATGATCCAGATCCGGATTACCGTTCGAATTACCGTTCGATTAAGCTGATGTCACACACCATGAAGATCGTTGAGCGAGTCTTGGGTAGCCGACTGCGAAAAATAATTAGGCTATCTGATGACCAGTGCGGGTTTGTCGGGGGTAAGTCAACCACGGATGCAATCCAGAGTATAAGAATAATTATGGAAAAACGTCGGGATTCTTTGGAGGATTTGCATGTCGTATTGGTTGATTTTGAAAAAGCATTCGATCGGCAACCACGAGATCTAATATGGGTGGCCCTCAGGCAACGAGGAGTTCCAGAAACCTATGTGCGGATAATTATGGACATGTATGATGGAGCAGTTACTAAAGTAAGATGCGCAGCTGGAGTCACCGAAGAATTCGAAATCACAGTAGGTGTACACCAGGGAAGTGTCTTGAGTCCCCTGCTCTTTATTACAGTTCTTGATTACCTGCTTGAAGGCAAAGTGACGGATCCAAAAGTACATCAGTTATTCTTTGCTGACGATGGAGCCATCATAAGTGAAGACCCGATATCCCTACAACGAGCACTTGACGTATGAGTGGATATTCTAGAAGGAAGTGGGTACCGCATAAGCGCGAAAAAGACAGAATACCTATGCTGCCCATTTTCTGATCCACACAGGCCTATTCCAGACATTTATTTGAATGGAGCAGTGCTTCCCAAGTGTGAAAAGTTTAAATATCTGGGGTCTATGATAAATAACGAAGCTACTTGTGATGACGATATCAATCATCGCGTAAGCGTAGGGTGGATGAAGTGAAGTACAAAAAGTATGAGAGTAAGCTAACGGCAGCTGAGATGAAGATGCTTCGTATGACAGCAGGAGTTACAAAGCTTGATCGAATTAGAAGTACGAAGATCCGAGGAAGCCTTCATGTTAAGAATACCATTTCCCAAAAAATTGAACACGACCGACTCAGTTGGTATTGCCATGTTGAAAGGAGAGATCCTGAGAACCCCGTCAAAAAGGCAATATCATACAACGTTCCAATTCGGAATAAAAAGAAAGGTAGGCCTAAACACTCCTGGTACAAACAAATGCAAAAACACCAGCATTCAGTTGGCCTCAGAAATGGAATAATACAAAACCGGGAGGCTTGCCGCCGATTTCTGAGGTCAACCCGGCGAACCCCACATCCCCCTCGACATCGAGATCATAACAGCGCCGAAGAAAAGGAAGATGAAGAAGATCCAGATCCGGATCCAGATAGATTTGTGGATAATAAAACGCACCGTATAACTACTTAAACACAGCATTTCCTATATTTGAAGTTAGACCACATGTCTAGCCCTAAGGTTAGGTTAGGTTAAAGTGGCCGTCATTAAAGCATCTGACACACTTATGCCCGATTTCACGAAGGACTTTTAAACATTTAACAGGCTTCTAAACCTTAAAATGAGATGTTTTGGTTTCACCAAGCGCTTTTAAATTAAACAAGCTTGTAAACACCCTTATAAACTAAATGCCCATTTTTGGCTCATTAAATTTTAAAAGTGTCATTGAAATGTCATCAGATGTAGATAACAACAATTGGTTATAGGTATAGCGGCTGAAATTATTGTTTTGTTAAGATTTAGTGTTCAATTTTTGAAGATACAAAATAAATAAATTAATACCAAATATTTAAATGATTTGTTTCTTTATTTCGAAAAAAATATTGATCGTCTTCATCCAATAATAAAGTGCAACACAAAGTTATTCGCTGAGCAAGAATATTCCTGGTTCACATAAATACATTATATGACTTCAAAATGTGGTTCCGACTTTCCAACGCATCTGTGGATGAGTTTGTTGAATATGTTTGGTCTTCATTTGGAACCAAAACAAACCCAACAATGCAATAAAAAATAAATTAAGTGGTTATTACTTAACGATTTTATGCCACAGAATGTCAGTATCAGAATCTTTCCAAATATTTTGTGTGCATTTCTTTTTTTTTTTCATTTCTTGGCATTTGTTTGAACACATAACGCTTTCTCATTTCTTCTCATACATTTCGCTTGTTAGAAAGAAAAAAGCAATTTATTTTTCCCAGGGATGTGAAGAGAACTCAATTTTAACAAAAATTTCCCCAAAATGTCCCTTTTATAGATTGGTGAAACTAAAAATTTTTAAGAGCCTGATAAAATTTAAGAGGATTTTTGATAAAAGTGCTTTTAGTGTTTGTTTATGAAATCGGCCATTAGACCAGTAGAGGTCCATTGTGATACCACGATTTAATAGGGAATAAAAAGGTTCTCTATTAGTTAAAACCATTTGGAGCTTCTGATGAATCGAAGGAGACTTTTCATGTCTATGTTTTTGAGATCGCTTGGTTCATTAAAGAAATATTCTCCTAGATGAAGTTTGCGTCTGTAAGAGATAGCAGGGCATGTACAAAGAAGGTGTGGGATTGTTTCCTCTTCCTCCTCGTCCAAGCAACTCCTGTAAAAATCGTTTGATAGTATCTACACCGAGTCGTGCGGCGTGTCTACCAATAAGACAGTGTCGATTTGTAACACCTATCACGGAGCTGATCTGAGATCTACCGAGGGACAATAAACACTTTGACCGCTTCACGTCCAGGTTGGGCCAGATTTGTTTGGTCGCCAAGAAAGTGGTAGTGTTAAGCCATCTTGTGTTTGATTGTTCCAGAGCGATTCGCTTCAGCGTAAGTTTACTTGTAGCTATAGGCATACCTTTATTTACCCTGTCGGGCAAGATAGGCATTTCCGTTCCAATTCTGGCGAGTTCGTCGGCCCTGCAATTCCCCGGAATGTCCCTGTGACCCGGCACCCAGAATAGGTAAATATTAAACTGTTTGGCCATCTCCATCAGAGATGAACGACAGTCTTGGGCTGTAATAGTGTAATGGAGTTTGAAGAGATTGATGCGAGGGATTTCAAAGTAGCCGGTCTAGCCCTAAACTTAGGACTAAATTTGTTTATGTATAGCCTAAACTCTGGAATTGCTTAGTAACAACTTAGCGCGAGTTTAGCAAACATCTATGAATATGCCCCAAAATGTTTCGAATTAATGGGTTAGTAAACTACTAAAAGCTTAGCAAATTGTTTAGTAGTATCATACTAATACCTTAATAATAGGCTGTTTAAAATTTTGCGCCTTTATATATAAAATCTTAAATCTTTTTTATACAAATCTTACAATGAATTCAAATTTAAAATAAATTAGTATAGCTAGGACCACCCTGTTATATACACAATTCAGCGAGACACTCTTATCGTATACACTAACCTCTATCAAATCTACCCACCCATTTCGATAAAGGGATATTTTCTTTGCGAAGAGCCCATTGCTTTTGACATTTCTCAAACTGACATCTGTCATCACATCGTCGTAAGAAATAAATTCAAAAGAATCCCAAATTCCAATCCAGAATGGCCTGCAAGAAAATTATATCGGATTTGCATCTTTTGACTAAATCTCCACTGAAAGTGGCTGCCATTGGAAGTGCCAGACAATTCTCGTCAAAAAATGAACTAGATAAAGTGACACACACCGGCCAAGTAAGTAGAAACTTAATGAATGACCAACTAGGAGATCAGATTCTCATGTCGTGCTGGTGTTACGCAAACATTTTTTTATTATTTCGATTTTTAGGTCTTCCCAAAGGATGACTATCGCAATGTTCGCTTCACGAATGCCACACGTTATGTGAATGAAAATTGGGGCATTAAGTTGATCGACGAAATTCCACCAAAAGAATGCACAGAACGTGTTGTCTATTGTGACGGCGGAGACGGCCCATTGGGTCATCCAAAGGTTTACATCAACTTGGTATGAATCCTCGTTTTTTTCTTTGGTTTAGAAGAATATTATTTGCTAATTGGTTCTCTCCAATGCAGGACAAACCCGGAGCACACATTTGCGGATATTGCGGGCTGAGATTCGTCAAGAAAAGTGGTCACCACTAAGAAGTAAGCAGCGGATGGAAAGTGTTCAATGTGTAGAACTTTAAATCGGAAAATAAACTAATGAAAGCTTAAGAATTAGTACTTCGATCATTGAAACATCATTTTATTCTTAATTTCCTTTCGAGTTATGACCCGACATTTTCGCTTTTATTATTAACTTTTAAAAGTCGACAGTTTTTGTGTTCTGTGCATTTCAGTAACTAAATCCAGTTTAGCGTTTGTTTTTCTTATTGAAAGCCTTAAATAGGGATTACTTGTCGTTCCTAACGTGTTATTGCCCTGCTGATACTTTATTCGCGGTTTGTACTATAATTTTCAATACCTACATAATATATTAACTGTATAATAAATTCTTCAAATCTAATTTTCGTTGAAAAGTGTATGTGTAACTATATGTATGTTCAATTGAAAGCTTTTTTTGACCTCTAGTCCAAATGCGTTTCGCCCAGATACGACAGTTAGCCTCATCAGTTATATGTATGTGCTGCAAATATGTCCTCTAGTGGCTTATTTCGAATCATTGTGTGACAAAAGTTCTTCGCTGGAAAAATTGCACTAAGCGCCCTTAAAGTTGCGACCATTGAATCGGAGTAATAACTTTCAAGCCTCTCCCTTTCATCAACTTTACTTTTTTCGAGGTCACTTTTACTCCCCTACGCATTTTATGCCGGATCGCTGAATTTTCGTTGTAATTTTTTATTTGATACATTTTAATGGACAATTACTAGATGGACTCAGTATTAAACGGAGCTTAAATAAAAATCAAAGAAAAGAAATTTTTTATCAAAAAGTTGCCGAAAACGGCTTACAAAATCAGAACCAAATTTTGAAAATGTGTAAGTTTCAGTTTTAATCCAAAAAACAATACACATATTTTTATAGCGTGTACAAAACTCCTTATATTTTTCAAATGAACCAACATTATGAAGCCCATAAGTTATATATGGAGGGCTCACAGCTGTACCGAACCAAGTCATTTTAAAAAAATCCAGAACTAACGCCAAAATTTCTCTAAATAGAACTATGTAGCTCTAAATGAACTATGTAGTTCATTACAGCTCTAAATAGAGGTCAATTTTGCGGAAATTTTGGCGTTAGTTTTGGATTTTTTTAAAATGACTTGGTTCGGTACAACTGTGAGCCCTCCATATAAGGCATTACAGTGATCAGGTACAAGTGGAAAGTTCGGGCGACCCAGAAGTGCCTTTTATTTTTGAATGCCAGGTGTTTAGGAATTGCGTTAAATTTTTTTGAATGCAAATTATTGGGGTACTTATAGCGTTTGAGCTTGGTTGTCCGGAAGTATTCCGAATCCAATGCTTCTGATTGCAAATCGTTCTTTTGGCATTAGACGACAGTTCTTCCTCTAAAAAGGAAGAGAAAATGAAATCTAGATTTCCACAAACAAATAAAACTAGAAGCACGCGCTCACTTTGTTATAAATACAGTCGATGACGAATATAATAAAGCTTAAAAAGCTAAAGAATTTCACTTTCATAACAGTGTTTTTTTTAATAAAACGAAAAAAAAAAATAGATATAAATTTAAAATTAAACTCATTTGATTTAAAATCGAAATAAGGAGGAAAGCTTGTTTAAAAGTTAAAACTCATCGATATTATATCGAAAACTGGTCGCACGGTCTTGGCAAAATTTTTTGATAAAATAGGATAAAATTTTGCTTTTCTGAGTTACTACTTTGAAAATAGTCATATGTAGGTACTTGGGAACCCCAGTAAAAAAAACCTTTTTAATGACAACTTTTTAAATTTTAAATTTTGTCGAATTGAGAGTGTTTTATGAACCAAGCTGATAATTTGTATGTAGAAAAAAAAGATCCTTAAAAGAATTTCAAAAGTTAAAAAATTAAATGCACGACTGGGTCGCACGAACTTTCTCTCATGTAAAAGACTAAGAATTTCAAAACTCAATGTTATGAGAGAAAAAATGTTCAATTTTTTAAATGACTAAATCAACTCCTTTAGTAGTTGGAGCTCAAAATAGTATTCCATGTGATTCATGGAAATATTAGTTTATACAAGAACAACAATTATAATTCGCTGTAGTGGTTTCTTAAAAAAATAAGCTTTTATATATAAAATTTTTAAAACATTTTTAAGAAAAAATGTTGGTACGCCATAAAAATTTACGGATAAAAATTAAATTTCCAAAAAAAAAATATGGAGCCGTTTTCGAGATATCGAATTTTTCAAAAAAAGAATTGATTTTTTTTCCTTCAAAAACTCAAAAACTATTTTTTTTAAGTTTTGAAATGCAATGTTTTTCAAACTTCTCTACACAAAATTTCATAAAAATCCGTTGTGCCGATAGTGAGAAATTCAAAATTTGAAAAAATGGTTCCATGGTATATACAGTGGGTAATATCTTAATTTCAAAACATTTTTTATTAAATTACTTATTGAAATTCTAGGTGCCGTTTTCGAGAAAAAATCGATTTTCGAAAACCATTTCTTAACATTTGTATGGTGGGTACCGTTATTTTTAGGTAAAATATTTTTTTTTCTCACATCTTGTAGATTGTATTAAGAAACTTTTCTTTATCACCTTTAAAAAAACTCGAGCATGGGGTTTTTGAAATATTGTGTTAAAAAAAAGAAATTAAACCCATTTTGTTTTTGAAAATTTGAAAACACAATACTATTTAAACTTTTAGTGAGGTCTAGCATAAAAAAATGATTAAAATTGGTTATTGAGAAAATCAAAAACAAAACAAACATTTTTTTTAACCATTATCTAGCTCTAACTAAATAAAATTTTTTATTTTTTCTAAGAAAATCTGTGGAACGATTTTTGATGAAAAAAAATTATAAAATTTCGAAAAAAAATTCGTATGACAGGTACCATTATTTTTGGTCTTCAAAAAAAAAAAAAAGAAAAAAATGTGTGGGGGAAAATTCAAAAACGATATCTGTCAAGTTTAAAGGAAATTGGTCGATCCGTTTGGGCTGTAGTGGAACAGACAAAATCTCGAGTTCGATTTTTTTTTATGAATGCATAACTTGCCTTATAGTACCTATAAGTCGCAAGTATGACAACCTTTTTAGAAGCAAATCAGTGTTTTCAATACAAACAATAGTTTATATAGCTTATGTATATAGTTCATATCTGTAAAGGAAAATAAAGCCAGTTATTTTCAAAACGAAATTGCTTGATCCCCTTATTAACAAACAAAAAAATTAAAAACGCGAATAATTAGCTTTGATGCAATACTACAAAAATCCAAACCCATTTATTTTTTTATTTCAAGTGTAAAACGTATATTTAATGGATGATTTTGTAAACATCCTGTAGCCCCTGCTGAAAGATTGCTATGGAAGACCACCAAATTACTGATATAGATATAATTTTTAATTGAGGTATAACGATTTATTAAAAAAAAAAAACAATTTCCGTTTGTTTCATAAAATAGAATCTTTATTGTCAAATATTGAAGCTGTGATCCCTTACCACTGGTGGGGTGAAATCTTAGACTATACGAAGATCTTACTTATCTTAAAAGAGTGTTGTAAAATAGTAAACTTAATATGATCGAATGATCCCCTTTTTATATTAATTAAATACTAACGCAGCAAATCTTAGTTTGACTGCGGATGATTCAATTTATTCTTTATTATAAAATATCTTGAGGTATCCGATGATACTCCTACAGCCGCTTAGGGCAAAAACTGCTGATATGCAATTTATTCTCTTTGCATGCATTAAGTTGGTTTCGATCGCATAATTTCTTCATCTATTGAATTTATTGAAATTGAAAGTCAAGTATTTGTTGGGGCGCACATGTGGACTCTGATATTACATAAGTATATATTTAGTTGAGACAAATTTATGTTTGATATGTGAACATGCCCTATGCGATATGGGTCTTATATCTATTAAGTGATAGGGCATACATATGTAAGTCCCAAAAATAAAAATTGGCAGTTATGTATGTTCCTGTGCTTTAATTCTTATCGCTATAGTCAAATGTTAACCGACTTTTTTGCCTGGAATTGGTGATATAACATACATACATACATATGTAAATGTTAAGGACGTTGTTTCAACAAGATTTTGATATGTATAATTCACACAACACGACCCATTTGGACTTTATTGCAAGAAAATTCCCTAGACGAATTATTCCGCGTTTGAGTAATATCATTTGGTCATTATTGTATTTCTTTTTGGAAGAGATGAGATTATGCTCATGTAGACAATTTTCAAACTCTTGAAGTTTTGAAAACGTACATATATTCGTCAAGTTTTGAACGCGTTTTTACAAAGATATTGCCTTGTCAGAAATGAGTGTGTTGCAAGAACACCTTGAAGGACGCAAGATGATAAATTTCATTCATTTCTACACAATATATTGTAATAAATTATTTATCAAAATCTTAATCATAAATGATTTTTACTTAAATGCAATTTCAGAATCACAAAGTGGACGACTTTTTTCTTATAAACACGATTCAAAAAAATTAATCTTTCTAAAATAAAACGGACATTTCTGTCGCTGTCTTCGGGAATGCATGATTTATATGAACCTTTGAATGTTATAAAAGCTCAGTTATTACCCATCATAGACTTAAAATGTGATGAACTAAAGTCCATTATTCACATCAGAGACCCAGAACTGTTAACTTCAAGCCGAACAGTGATATTTGTTCGCATTTACTCATTCATATAATATTACCATCAAATCACTTGACGTTTTTCACAAATCTTATAACTTCCCAAATAAACCCTTCACTCTTTTCAAATAATAAAACAAATGATAAAGTATACAAAAAATACAAATCTGAAGTGTTTCCCCGGAATTGATGATAACCCAAACAATCTGATGATTCGCTTCCTTCGATACAACTTGCATTTGTTATGCCAGTTAAAAGATAAGAATAAAAGTAAAAATGCCATCATCTTGTTAATATATTCTATAAATTTATAAATTTTATTTCTACGATAAAAAAATCTCTAAAAATTTGACCAGCTTGTATCAGTGGTCGGAGAGAATAGCGGGGAGGCAAAAAATATTCAGGATGTAGAAGTAACTTTGAACTTTTGTTGTACGATATTAACTAACTTACTAAAAAGATAGATAGCGTTATCTCCGACCGATGATAGGGTACAACTTGCGCAACCCACTTTTTACGATGAACTTCTAGACCAAACAATCTTGAAGAAAGAGCTACCCACATCTATAAATGTTCTCAAGGATTGTAAAACCGCTGGATCGGATAAAATATCTTCAGATTTTCTTTAAAGTTAATAGATAGCATTTTTAAGTTTTTTTCCCAACACGGGGGAGAGTACGATAACTTGGCCGCCAAGATTTAATAACGGATTTTTGTAGGGGGGTCAAAAACAAGCACTTTTTACTATGGGAGGGGGGGGTCTATCTCCTCCCGTTTAGGAGGTAGGGGCACTTTTAGAAAAAAATGGTTTAAATTGAAAAAAAAAATATTAAAAAACAACGGCAACACCTACAATAAAGTGCTATACTGTGTTTGAAAGCCAAAAGATTGTTCTATAATCCTGCATTTAAATTTTATTACTCATATCAATAGTTTTTGAGAAATTCGCATTTAAAGTCCAAATTTTGATAAAAAAACGTGAAAAAAAATGTTTAGACCGGTTGTTTTCAAAATTGTGAAATGAAATTGTAAATTAGCTGATATGTGTTTCATGTATCTATCAGTTCTTAATCGAACACAAAAAACCGCATGGTTCTATGTCTTCTGGTTTTTGAGAAAACCTCCGTTTAAGAGGTAGGGGCACTTTTAGAAAAAAATGGTTTAAATTGAAAAAAAAAATATTAAAAAACAACGGCAACACTTACAATAAAGAGCTATACTGCGTTTGAAAGCCAGAAGATTGTTCTATAATCCTGCATTTAAATTTAATTACTCATGTCAATGGTTTTTGAGAAATTCGCAAATTTCCAAATTTTGATAAAATAACGTGAAAAAAAAAGTTTAGACCGATTGTATTCAAAATTTTGAAATGAAATTGTAAATTAACTTATATGTGATCCATGTATCTATTAGTTCTTAATCGAACACAAAAAACCGCATGGTTCTATGTCCTCTAGTTTTTGAGAAAATCGAAAATTACCAAAACTACTTTTTTTGATTTTTGGTGGTGACGGTGATTCCATTTTAAGGATTAATGTTAATAAACATAATGAATCTTTGTTAGTTCAGTACCGCAATTCATTTAGCGTTACCCAGAATGCACCATGAGGAGGTAGAATTGCATCTGGGTCAGTTATTTTGTCAGTTAGTCAGGAGTTAGTCAGTCATAGTTTGTTAAAAAAGGTCAAAATGTATTAAAAAGGTGTGTAAGTCTCGTCAATAAAGCCATCGTCCGTACTATAACTGTCGAGTTCGTTGAGTTACTCTTTTATGGTGGGAAGCCGAGGATGTTTTGGCGGTAAAACACTTTCTAAATTTTCGCTCTGAAGGGTGGGAGGATCGATGTCTTTTAACTGTAAACCCTCACATATATCACCATCGGTATAACAAGGGTAAACTTTTTTTACATCTGATAAAAACTCTATTATTTGCGAACCCCAGTCGTCCTTATATTTCCTTTCTAGGCAGTATTTTCGATAGAAAAATAGTGCCATGTATTGGTGAACATGGTCAGAAGTTTGTTTTGGTTTTCAAGATCGTTTATTGTATTTTATATGTATTTAGTGGACATTGGATAAATAGAATAAATTTGAATTTTTTTAAATACAGATTCTGTGAATGCAAAAGAAACTTTGCATGCACCCAACCTCGCACCTACCCCAAATCCTATAGCGTGCCCAAGCAGGGGGGTTGAAGGGGGGCAGCATGCCCCCCCATACATACTTTACTGTTTATATATTGTAATGTTGGAAGCTAGCACTGATTTATTTATGTAAGGAAGCAAAAAATATCAAACATTTTGTAGAAAAGTAGTTTTAGTTATTTTCGATTTTCTCAAAAACCAGAAGACATAGAACCATGCGGTTTTTTGTGTTCGATTAAGAACTGATAGATACATGAAACACATATCAGCTAATTTACAATTTCATTTCACAATTTTGAAAACAACCGGTCTTAACATTTTTTTTCACGTTTTTTTATCAAAATTTGGACTTTAAATGCGAATTTCTCAAAAACTATTGATATGAGTAATAAAATTTAAATGCAGGATTATAGAACAATCTTCTGGCTTTCAAACACAGTATAGCACTTTATTGTAGGTGTTGCCGTTGTTTTTTAATATTTTTTTTTTTAAATTTAAACCATTTTTTCTAAAAGTGCCCCTACCTCCTAAACGGGGGGAGATAGACCCACCCCTATCATAGTAAAAAGTGCTTGTTTTTGACCCCCCTATAAAAATCCGTCATCAAATCTTGGCGGCCAAGTTATCGTACTCGTGCCCCAACACGTTATCTGCCATTCACATTTTTTTAGAATTTAAAAAATATGTTTTTTTCCTCAAAAACTATTTCACAGATTTAAAAAAAAAATGGTTGGAAAAAAATAACAAATATGGTTATGGAACCCCCATAAAATAATTTTTGTTCTCGATTTTTTCAAAAACGCTACAGATTTTAATAAATTTTGTAATGCTAAAGCTCCTTAAAGTTTGAATAATATTCAAATATATGAATTTTTTTTCTTGGGATTTAAAAAAAATTAAAGTTTAAAAAAGTTTAAAGTTTTTTAAGGAATCTTATGACATTCTGTTTTTATTCACAACTACTAAAATCTAAAAAGAGTTGTTTTACTCTTCCTTTAAAAAATTAATGCAGTGTATGTATAAGTACATTCATATCTCATGTATCTCATATCTTTTTAAAAACGCAATAAAAGAAACAACATTAAATTTTGTCCATGTATTATGGCTTTATTAGTAAGAGCAAACATCCCATTAATTATGGAATACAACGTCGTTCAAGCGGATGGTTGTGCGCCTTCAATTGCTGAGTCAATTGGACCTTGTAAGCGAATAATCCGAGATCTTTGTGCGGAATTCTCCTCGGACTAGTGCGTGAAATGTTGAGCAGTTGAGTTCGACCAAAACTTTTCAAAAAAACGCACTGTTTGGGCTACACAGCACTAAAGCGACTCATTTCGATCCGCGCAGGTATGATACCGACCGTCTTTCTGTCAAGATTTCGAGCGGGCTGTCAGTGTCAAAATAACATATGATTAAATATGATATGATTTAAATTTAAATACAAACCTGTAACTATAAAAGCTTTACAAACTTGACTGCAATTTTCCTGAAAAATACACCTCCAAAAAAATTGTCTGTCTGGATTACCATTATCTTTATTTAAGTACCAAAATACCGAAAGTACAAAAATGGTGAAAATATTATAAACAACATTTAATTTGATATCCAATGTTCGCATCTCAAGTTAACACACTGAATTTCACGATCGATGTCACACACAATATTTACAATACACTACAGTGCAATAAAATCCAAACATGTGGACAATAAAGTTGGAAACCCGACCAACCCCCATGTCCCCGATACCATAGTTTACGAGCGAACACGCGAAAGATCCTTTTGGTGATCCGAAAGTGCCCAACACCAGCATCACCACACCCACATTTAAGAAAATAGAGCAGCGACACCGATTTCACTTACGTTACCAAAAACATCCACGAAAATAATTATAACACAATAATCGATATACAATTCCTAACTAAGAATAATAAAATATTTATTTTTTCTCAAATTGCCTTCGTTATAAATTTGCCATATAAAGCATCAGTGCATTGAGCTGTCATACTGTAGGTCTGGGTTCGATTTCACCCAAAAACATAAAACAATCTTTTCTTTTCAGGAGTACTGCCTCTTTGCGAAGATGTGGCAAATCATTCTAAAGCATCGTTTGTCATGAAAAGTGCTTCTCATCCTAGTCGTTCAGATTTGGCAGAAATTTAAATGTCCCTTTCATTTCTGTCGAAACTATTAGGCCCTGGTCCTCTACGAGCTGTTGCGTCTCAAATGTATTTAATTTTTCATATACGAGTACATAAGTAAGTACATTCCAAGAAAAGTACATTTTTTCACTACTCGGAAACAAAATGTTTGTTCTTTATGGACAAAAAAATATAAAGTATTTCCGATTAGATAGTGCATATCTGAATTTCAAAAACTTGCAAATAAGAAATTGCATATAAATAGAGACTAAAAATTATTTAACACAAAACTCAAAATGAACTTCTCAAGTTTCGTCGTGTTCGTTATTCTTATCGTAGTTGTGTTGTCGGTTATTATGGTAGTCGATGCAGGTGTAAGTATAAATGCACATTTTTATTAATAAAAGTAAATTATTATCCTAGCCACATTTGATCATTTGAAAAAAATATCGCTCACTTAACGAAAAGTAGAGAAGAGATATTAAGGGTTTTTGAACTTACATTAATACATTTTTGTTTGTTTTTATGAAAATATTTTTTTTAAATATGTTAAAACAAAAAGGTATACTTTCATATTTAATAAATTTAATTTTCTTTTTTAGTCAGAAGACATAACTAAATATTGCGTTCAAATCTGCCTCGGTGGAGGATATGGTGGCTTCGGCAAATGTATGTCTAATTGTCTTAAGAAATAATAATTATGTATTTTTATGCCAAGCCAGTGACCGGTAATAAAGCTGACATACATTGTAGGACTCCTACAACTGATATTGAGAATAATTCAGCTACATAATGTTTCACGAGCTCAACAGCGCATAAATGAATTTCCATGAATATGTTAAATCTTTGACATTAAAGAACAAACATTTTGAAATCTAAAAAAATTGCTTTTTATTTAAATCAACATTCAGATTGATATACAAGGTACCAAGTCGATTTTTTTTAAAAGCTTTTAAATGAAATATAATTTTATAATTTGTATTTTATTAATTAATTATATAGCATAACTATTTCCCAGACTTCTGTTATTTCAGAAAATTCGTTTCTAATGTTCTTCTTAAGAGAGGTTCCCGGGCAGTGCTGCCATACGTATGATAATTATGCTACATATATGATAATTGTTTTTGGTTGTATGATGTATGATTGCAAATCATTATCATACGCTAAATGTATGATAATTGTCTTACTTGATTGAAATAAAAAATTACGCTATTCAAATTTAAAACAAACCAAATCTGCTCTTTTTCTTAAAATTCTTCTTAATGCAGCCGTCAGTCTTCTACTACATTTTCGGCACTTCTTAACTCCTGTAGACGCTTTCATTTTCGTTGTACATTGTTCTCTTTTGAACACGACATTTCCTTTTGTTACAATTTGTTTGCTCTCAGAATACATGTATTATGTATGTATACAGCTGACTCGCTCTTACTCCAAGAAAATTTGCTTTTGAACAAAAGAGAATTGTTTTTATTGCTTGTTTGAATAAATGTGCAGTTGTTGTAGCCTTTTACCGCAAAGCGCAAGCGCGAATCAAATCGAATTGGATATTCAAAATTTATTTTGTGCCTTGAAAGTTGAAAACAAAAATACCTAAAAAGAAATGGAGACATCTGGTACTGAGAGCGAGTATAATACAGACGAAGGAGAATTTGGTAATGATTGTAACGAAAATGATGATATTGTCAATTCAATTTGCTAAGTTAAAAACAACAGCAGATTGAATTACCAATTTATTGATACATACTTATTCTCATATACATACTTAATTATAAATTATTATTTATGCATTTCTTTATTTATAAATAAAAAAAAATGTTCCTTATACTTAAATACATATAACAATTGTTAATAATGTAAATAAGTACTTTGTTTTAAATCTTAGAAAATGTGTTCCTTTTACTAAATACATATATATGTAATAAATGTTAACAAAGTAAATAACTAATTTATTTAAAATAAAAACTGTGCTTCTTAAACTTAAATATATATAATAAATGTTAATAAAGTTAAAAAAAAATTTTTTATTTTTTTATTATTTTTTTTAGGGAAATTTTGGAATTATTATTATTTTTTTTTTTTTATTTCGTGTAGGTACTAGGTATTTTTTTTTTTTTTTTTTTTTTTTTTTATAATTTACACGCGCTCAAGGGATTATGATTACCCTTTAAATGTTTGAACACAGCGCGGGCGTGAAGTTAAGGAAGAGAAAGAAGGATAGGAAAGATGTGTGGCACGATGTTCTGAGACTGAAGGTTGTTGTCTCAGCTATTTTATCTCCAGGGATGACGGCTGAACTAAAGCGGAGAATGCCGTGTCTTATTTTTATGTCGCTTATAATTCACATTATTTTATTCGTGTTCATCCTTGTTGGGCATACTAGTTTAACTCTGGTGTGATAGAATTCAACACATTGTATGATAATACATTGTGAACAATATTGCAGCACTGTTCCCGGGATACTTGCGATATTGGTACCATAGAGAAGGTATTGTTTCGTTAAAAAAAAATTATTTTGGGATACAAATCAATCATAAAAAAAGTGGGTCCACCAATTCAGTCTGCAGTCCCCAACATAAAGCCCAAGTCGCTTAAGCGAATTTATTTCAACTCGTTATTTAAGGACTTTTACGTGATTTCCTGGAGACAAAATTGAATTGTTTAGCATCAAAAACGGTACCTGCGATATATGTAAACTATAAGGTGGCTCTTATTTATTTCTAGAGCAGCTCCAATGATTTACTAAAATTGTGAGTACTATTACATATATGGTTTATATTTTTACTTGCGATATATATGTACGTACATAGATACATAGACTACAGGCTTAACGACTCTGCCGATTTTCATTTAAATTACCAAGGCCAATAAATTGTTGAATTGAACACACCTAAATCTGCATTTAGACTTTCGCAGCCTTATTTACTAACTCGTTTTAGCGACGGAGTAAAGTTGCTTCGACTTTACAACGGCTCTAAACCTCAACAGCCGTATTAATAAAAAACGCTTATTCCACCTATATTCCATGGTTTTGCTAAACCATGGAATAGGAGTTAAGCCATGGCTTAAATATTTACATTAATAAAAACAAAATGTTCCCGGAATAGTAAAATGACATTTATCAAAAATCCTTTTAAGAAAATCTTCTACAAAAGTAAGCAATCTCTTTTTTATATTCTGTGGCTACCTAAATTGATTGTCAATTGCTTGTGTCTGACTGTAGACATTTCTATTTCTTATTCCTTCGCTAAACCACCTACTTCGGTGGTTTAACTTTATCATAATTAGTAAACGTCACTTAACAGAAAATTTGTTTAATTAATGAAATTTCGCACTTAGTCCATGACTTAATGATAAACCTCCACTAAACCATCTTTATTAATATGGGTGCAAAACCTTATTTATAATGAAAATGCACGAGGAATAGCGGTGGAATAAGCTAAAACTGGTTCATTGGAGGTTTAAGGCCGTTTTAGTATCTAAATGTCATTTTGAGATGACATTTTGTGAAATTTACAAAAAGGAGTGTAAGCAATTTTTTTTTCGTTTCCAGCCGAAAGCTCTGTATGCTAGCGCTGTAGTTTTAAGATTATTAATTTATACATTTATGTAAGATTAATAAATAATAATAATAATAATAATAATAATTTTTTTTTCGTTTCTTACTAAGACAAAAAGGATAGATATTTTGCAATAATAAATTATTTATATTTTCCAAACGCTCTAACAGTTGTACGGTATTGGGAACGCAATGTGGTTTGGTTGGTACATTCATTTATTGGATTTGAACTTTTTACAATCCAATTTTAAATGTATCCAATTTCCAATATGCATACAATGATAATAAAATGAATAATAATGAAAATCAGCTGGGGTTTGATTTAGGTGTATAATAACCAGAGTTTTAGATTTGTCACTTTTTTTCCCAGTATATTCCCAGTATATTTGACATAAGGAAGGCGTAGCTAAAACGGCTAAGAAAATAATTTTAAATAAGGATTTGTTTGACGTGGCGTAAACTCGAAGTAAGGGCTTCGGCTCGGTTTAACTATTCCGAGGTTGAACCCAGTATTAGTGAAAAATAATAAATAAGGCTGTGTGTTGTGCTCTTCGTACGTTGTTGGTTGTACGCAGAACGACGAAAATGTAAATGATAAAAACCAACAACGAACTAAGAACGAGAGAAGAATGTGCAAATTCAAAGGCCGAGCTTCTTTCGGTGTTCGTTGTTATCCCAAGAACGTGTGTTTAAATGCGAAAACTGTTTAAATGAACATTGTTTTGCAATGCCGTGCAACTCATAAGGACATTTTTGAATTTTTTTTTTTTTTACCAGTGAATGGAGCATCAGGAGGCTTCATTATAATTTGGGGTACCTATAGGTATTTAAATAAAGTATTTTGTCAATGGGTCATATCTTTCTAGTACGGATAATGAAACTTTAGGTATAATAAATCGGAGAAACATGCAAAAAAGTACGAATTGAGAATTTTAAGTCGTTATACCTTCTTCCAAAGTGCAATGTTGCAGTCAGTCGTTCATGCGCTAATATGGATTTTCGTAAGCAACTACTGTCTTGTTTTTCAATAAGTGGTTTCACCAAACCATGAAGCTCAACTTATGTTTCTTCAGACATTCTTAAATAATTTCGGAAAACGTCTGATAAGTCTTAATTAATCTATTGTATTTGTATGTGATGAAAATTTCCTTTTCAGCATAACCAACCCTTAAGGACTATTCACATGAGAGCGACCAACGACAAACGAAAAAACAAATGGGATTTAAAACATAGGTACATAATGTAAGCCTAAATTCTTCACAAAAAACTTTACAAAAGGGTAGCAATCTAGTGTTATTTAATACTAATTTATTAAAATTTGCATTGTAATTGCTAAAATGAGAAAAATTTGAGAAAATAAATTGGTCGTCGCGAATAGCAATATGAATACTTTATTAACTTATATCTTATATATACATATATAAATGGATTTCAAACTGCAGGTTTCATTTAAAGTTCCACGTCATTTTCTAACTGTAAATATTAAACTGTCATTGTTATCATTTTTGGTTAGAAAAAGCCAGGCAGTTATTGTATAGATCGATGAACACATTGTGAAAATTCTACGAATTCCAATGTAAAGGGAAATCTTGTGCTCTTGGATTTTCGTAAGAATACGAGTAGCATTGTCGACATTACGGTTAAATTGTTTAAGGGAAGGAATACATAGTCCGTTAAAATAACGGTAAAAAAGGGTGAGGCAAGAAACATTACGACGATGTTCGAGTGACGTAAATGAGTCAATTATGTTATTGTCACCAATCATTTTAAAAGCTCTTCTTTGAATACTTCCCAAGAGGCTTATATGGGTCATTTTTTAAAAATTGACATTTTTTATTGATCGTTTCAAAAAAAAATTTTTTTTTCAGTTTTTCTTGGGTTTTAGTTTCTAAATCTACAGTAAACAAGTAGAAAAGGAGTTTTTCGAGTTGCGCAAAAATAATTTCAAATATTTTTCATTTTACGAGTATTTTTCGAGAAAAATTGAAAATTTCGAATGTATTAAAAATGTTCTTTTTTCATAAAATAACAATAGGTGTGTTTTTTCGCAAAGCTATCCGTAGTGAAGTAAGATTTTATACGTATTACAAATACAAAGTCTTCACTGCCGATAAAATTAGAAGTAGGATCCAACTGCGGATAGAATGTTGACGTTTGCTCGAGTCTCGAATACAAATGTTGGTACAATTGAAAACTCTTTTGTATCTCGAAGGCATGTTCGTAGAGTACGAAAAGTAGTTTGTTGTTTAGCATTTTCCATTGAGAGTTTAAGTCTTTTTTTTACAAAACCATTTTTATAAGAAAAACGCTGCATTTTGTATCGTGTTGGTGTCGAACTCTTATAGAAAGCTGTTTAATAACTAACGCGTTTTTGTAGGAGCGAAATATCGTGGTCAGTGGTTATACTTTAGTTAAACAGCGACATTTAAGAGTTACTAACGCGACAAAGCCTTCTTATGAAAAAAGCTGTTGAGAAATCCAAAACTAACTAAAGTCTGCCAACAGATCCCTTGACTTTTGTGGTGATAATTGTCAACAAAAAAAAAATTCACAAACAAAACTTCTGCTTTATGAAGAATGGCTGGTGAACAGAAAAAGTAAATACAAAATGATTTAAATTGAAATTCATAAATAAAAACCTCCATATATATTTTCAGAAACATGAAAATTACTTCTTGGCAAAAAGTTATTGGTTGTTTTTTTTACAATTAAATATTTGACAACTAGTCAGTGGTACCAACTTTAAAGTTGAAAAATCGCACAACTGCGGATACGTTTTTTTGGGAAATCCTACTTCACTACGGATAATTTTCCCAAAAAAAACACATCTAATAAATAGTATTAAACAATAAATAGTAGTAACAATAAATAGTTGAAATTTTGTGGAAAGCAAATAAATTTAATAGGATAATTATTAAAAAATACAAATTAAATAAATTTTGTTTAAAAGCATGAAAGAGGCAAACAAATATTTTTAAATAACGACACATAACTTTCTCGGAGCTTTTACGGTACCAATACTGTTAGGAATGATGAAATTCAGTATATTTATCTGGAATATATGTAGAAATATTAATAATAATATGAGCCATTATAAACTAAAAGAACATATATTAAAAAACAAATACGAAAATGGCCACAGAGATTACAGGCCACGGAGATTACAAAATCGACTATTTCAAGTTCAAGTATGATTAAATACCTTTCTTTTGTCGGTGGTTAGACTAAAAAATATTAATATGGTACAAAGATAACAAGGCCACGGAGATTACACTGAATTTTTACTCGGATGAAAAAATAATTTTGTATGTTAATTTTAAAGGAATTAACTGCAATAATTAAATTATAATAAAACATGAACTTGAAGGTTTTTTGACGTACTAAAAGATGATGCATCGTAAAAAATTATTAAAAATTGTTTAGTTGTGTGAAAAAGCGAAAATGTTTAATTATGTTTTTTTTTTTTCAAAATCTTGTCACACTCATTCAACTAAGTATTGGGACAACAAAAAATTTTTTTTTTTTTGTCTATCATAAAATTGAAGTTTAAGAGAAGGCCTTTCAAACGAAAAAGCACAAAATTTAAAAAAAAAATCATTTTCATCATTAAAAATATTAATAAAACTGATTAAGCATGAAAATCACATCCCAAAAAGGCCACGGAGATTACACATTATTAATTACCATGGCTATTCGTTACCATCAATCGATCTGCAAATGCTGACATATAAACACAGTTCCATGCCAAATTTTAAGTCTTTAAATTGAAATGCAAAAAAAATAGAAGCTATAACGCTAAAAATGTAATTTTTTTAAAACGACCCATATAAGTAACTGTAGCACCAGCCCAGAGATGGGAGTTATACTCAAGCCTTGGACATACGCTGCGGTCAAAATAATAGTAGTGAACTTTTGAACACAACAAAAACTAAAATTAATTTACTAATTTTGAAGAATTAAATAGTCATCTGATTTCAAATTAATGTTTTTAAGGCTTTTAATTTCAAAAAAAAAATCATTTTCAAATTCAATAAATTTGTTGGCAACTTTAAATCTATCCAAGTCATATAGAAAAACAGCGGTCAAAAAAATAGTAGCGCATTCAAAATTTACCTTTAAATATTACAAAAAGGAAAGTTAAAAGACAATTTTTACCATAAGTATTAGTCGAGTGTTTGAACGATAAATTAATATTTAGTACCATGTCTATTGTTAGAAATAACAGCAGCACAACGACGTTGCATCGAATTAATAAGATTTTCACATCTTTCTATAGGTATGGACCTCCAAGACTGCTGTATAGCTTCCCAAAGAGCCGTGCTAGTAGTTGGCTTACAACTAGCTTCATACTTCTTGACATCGCACCAAAGATTTTCTATAGGGTTGAGGTCTGAGGACTGCACAGGTCACTCCATGACATTAACCCTCTTTTCTTGAAACCACTGCTTCGCAAGTTTACTTGTATGCTTTGGGTCGTTGTCTTTTCAACGTCTCTTTTCAGTGGCATTTCATCTTCAGCATATGGAAACATAATTTTCCTCCATGATCTTCACATAAAGATGCTGATCCATAATGCCTTCAATATGGGACCAACACCATAGAAGAACAAACATGCCCAAACCATTATGCTAGATCCTCCATGTTTTATTGTCTTAGCTGTGAAGCGTGGATAATTATTCGGTGTTTGGAGGCCTTCTTACATATTGATGAGATCCCTTTCCACCATATAACACAATCTGGGACTCGTCTGACTACAGAATATTCCTCCACAAAAACATGAAAATTCAGGGACTCAGCAATGATTTTATTTATACTACTATTATTTTGACCGCATTTGTATACCTATAGGTTTTGTAGATTGTAGCTAGATCAGAAGGAGAAACAAATATCTTGTATCGTCTCAGAAATTCGACATCGCGTATGTGATCGTTCAACAAGAGGTTGTTGGTGATACACATATCGAAATGTTCACTTATGCAAGTGCCACTCATAGATAGTGGAACTCGCTTTAACGAAACAAAGCATTGTGTTTTTGAAGCCTTAAATTCCACGCGGGTTCTTATTTCGCATTGTACAATACTGCTTAGTTCGAAACTTAATGAGCTTATCATATTTTGTCGTTGCAGTACCACATCCGAAGAGGAGCGATGTGAGTCTGAAAACGAATATGAATGGAGTACTATCGTCAGCGAAACAATTAATTGAATTGGATGGGATTGCAGACAGAAGATCATTTATAAGAATGAGGAAGTGGATCAGGGACAAAACGGAGCCCTGGGGCACATAAGAATTTATATTGTGGGTTTTAGACTTGAATCTGTTCAATACAACTTGTATTGAATAGTTCGAAAGAAAATTTCTAATCCAACGAAGAAGGGAAATGAAGATAAAGGAAAACACACATTTTTGATAAGAGAGCAAGATGCCAGACTTTATCAAATACATTTGAAATATCAAGTGCAATAATTTTACTTTCTCCAAAACGATATAACGATTTTTTCCACTGTTTGGTTAGGATAAACCATCAAATCACCGGTGGTCCTAATTGTTACGGCAGCCATATTGCCGGTCATTAAGAAGCTTACGTTGTTTAGGATATTTCTTAAGCTGACAATTAATCAGCGTTTCCATGACCTTGGAAAGTAGGGACGTTAGTGCAATCTATAATTTGAGAGGAAGAAGATTCGCCTTTTTTGGGCATCTGAACCAATGTTGTTTTCCAACTACTTACTCGTAACGAGCCCAGAAGAATAGGATAGATGGAAAAGCTTACACAGGGATTTTGCTAGCGTGGAAGAACACCTCTTCATAGTAGGGGGATACCATCCGGACTCATGCTATCCACAGTACGAGTACGAACAAAGATTTGTCTCAAAATTTTAATCTCGCAACATGTCTCTTACATTTACTATGGAAACCATACCGGAGTTGGTATAAATTCGCAGTCGCTGATTGTTTTTCCGTCGATAAAATTGGAACATTATTTAGATTTTTGTTTCTAAAGTTTATATGCGTCGATATTGTTTTGTTTAATTTGATACGCCATCGTTGCGTCGAATCTCTTTCGTAATGGATTAATCAGAGACCACTATCGCAGTATCATCAGCAAAGGTGCCATGGTAGCATTTATGTATACTGGAATATCCTAGTTTAGGGTAGAGTCGCTAGTGGCCGGCCCCTTAAAGAGTTGTCCTAACAAAATATGGCATAGTAACAACAAATATTAACATTTTCGACTAATTCTTTTAATATTTTTTTCTTTATTAATATCTTAATCGGTGAAATAAAAAAAAATAATTATTCTTACCATTGAATTATTTATTAAGAATTTTATAAAAAAAAGTAATTTTTTTCCAGTGACCGGCCCCTTGTTTCCTATTTCCGACCAGCTAGTGCTCTTTCTTCGGCAACCCAGTAAACAAAGAGCTCAAATTGTTTAATATTTTTTATTTAAATGTTTTATTGAGAAAAGTTAAAAACAAATTAAATAATTTATTTGTATTAATAAAAATAAATAATATAAAAAACAAAATAAATAAGTTTTCCCATCTTTACTAGACTTAAAAAATGAAAACGAAAACAAAAAAATCCTTAAATTGAATTCAGTTTGGAACATTTACTTTTAATGTTAATAGGAATTTTAAAAATAGCTGAATAGATAAATCTTACTTAGATAATATTATTATTTTTAATTGAATTAAAATTCATTGTGGTTTATTATTGCATTTTGGATATAAATAAAATAAAAAGAAAAAAGTTTTTGTCCGTCCTTGAGACTCAAAAAATAATAAAATCCTTAAGTTTAATTCAATTAGGAACATTTTTTTTCAGTTAATAAGCTTAAAAATAATTTATTACATAAATATTTATATTAGGCTTAAGGACTTATATAACATTTTTGGCATATAAAGTCTTTTAGTTCAGCATCTGCGAAAGGCAGTGCAGAAGATTTGTGCATTTGAGATGGAACTTATTTTCGCAGTTATCACAGCCTAAATTTTTAAGTCCTTCTTCTTCCACGTCCGTAAGGACATCTTCATTACATGAAGGACATTTTCGAACAGTCTTTTTACGTTTCGTTATTTTTATTTTCGCTTCTCTTTTTTTTCGGTCAAGCTCAGCGTTGCCAATGTGGCACGATCGTGCCATTTTGACACGGAAATTTTCTCGTGGCACGGTGGCACGAAAAGTTTCAATATGGCACGTTTTTTTTTTATTATTTTACCTAAATGTGTTTAAGATAATTGACCCAACCTTTTTAAGAAATAATCCATACATACAAAATATTCTGCCACACTTCAATATTTTGGTATCAGAATTTTCTCATCTATTAGAGTGCGAGAAAGATGTTCTTTTTGGCGAAATAAGAAAAATTTTTGAGATTGGAAAGTCGAAAGTATTTTTCTTGAAGATTCAAAAACGTTCTAGGTTCATTAATAATTCAAAATTTATGTTGATTCTTCTTAGTTTGCCTCACGAAATTGCATCAGCAGGGCAACTGTTTTCAAGGCTAAATAATATTAAAACAAACAACGAAAACAGACTGTCATACAAAACAATTAATGCTTTAATGTCATATAATGAAATTATTAAGCCTAATAATAATTGTCAAAATTTCAAACCTCCAGCTAATTTATTTATTTAGCTTATTATAACAAAGCTTTATTACGTCTTTATATTTTTAAATAATAATAATAGGTACTCATCATGTGATGTGATATAGGTAGTTACATAATACATACTAATTACTTATTATGAACTTGCTTCTGGAAAAAGTGATTTTTTGATTGTTATTTGCTTGTAATAGTATTTAATTAAAATTTATTTTTAAAGAATAACTTGAGTTTTTTTTCATATGGCACGAAAATGTCACAAATGGCACGTTTTTTCAAGGAGTGTGGCACGAGAAATTTTTTTTTGGCGGCAACGCTGAGCTTCCTTTTTTTCACTTCAGCGGCTTTAAATTTTTTTTCATCTTCTTTGTTCTTTTGAAACGTTTTCCAAGCCTCAAATGAAATCGACATTGGCGGTTTGGCCTTCAAAAATCGTCGAACAGTATTTTGTATTGGCTTGGGATACTTCAAATATTTTTCAAAAACGGATGGACTTTTTGAAGTGTTGTTAACGCTTTTTGAATGTTGAGGTTCTGTAAAGTGGTAAAAATAAGAATTTACTCGTTTAAAACACGAAAAATGAAACATACGAATTGTGGTTGGTGTGTTTTGCTCGATAATCTGGGAAGAAATATCTTGCGAAATGTTATCGCTCACCGCGCATGAAAAGCTTTTTTCATTTTGTATTTTTAACTCCATGGTATCTTATTAAAGAAAAATTAAGTATTAAAAATTCAGATTCCTAGTAGAAAGTTAAAGTTACCTATGATTTCTTCCCAAAATCATTTGGTATATTATCTGAAGAGATAGATGCTTCTTCAAATCTATTTGTATTGAGTTCAGGTACTCTCAACAATGTGCCATCGCAGGTAACTTCGTACAAACCTTCAATGATTTGGACATTCTGGGAAACACTAACAAATTTTTGTTTAGCCTGACGAATAACGTCGAGTAAAATTTCATGGTCCATCTTTTTACTTCGGAGCTCATCTTTTACGTGAAGTTTTACCCTTTCGGCTTCTAAGAAACTTGCATGTGTAACACCTTGACCATTCCCATCACCAACATTCAAAATCCGGCTTATAACGCAATCACTGTTGGCCACAAAGTCCTCCAATCGTTAAGACCTTCTTTGACATATTGAAGAAAAGTTTATCCTCGCATCCATCCACTTTCAGTCTTACCAAAAACCCAGTCAGGCTTCTTATTTTGGACAGATCTCAGCCAACTGGGCGATCTTTTGTAAGGCAAAACAACCATCGGGGGAAGTGTTCTTCCATCTGCTGAAAAAGTCATCAACACCGTTAGGTTCTCGTTTTCATTTGCTGTCTTGATTTCCAGTTTTTAGATTCATGCTGAAACCAGTTTCATCAGCGTTGAAAATTCTAGAAGAAAGAAACCTCAAAAACGTCTAAAGCGTCTTCTTGTGCTAAATATTCTTCCAGCTCTTTAAACCATTTTTACTTGCGACTTATAGGTACTATAAGGCAAGTTATGCATTCGTAAAAAAAATCGAACTCGAGATTTTGATCAAAGTTGACATTACGATGATAGCGAAGACCAAAAAAGTGGGTCTCGCAATTCTGTCTGTCTGTCTGTCTGTCTGTCTGTCGGTTCGACTACAGCCTAAACGGCTGGTAGATATGGGTTTTAATTTTTTACCCCCGGACATTTTTTTCTATTTTTTTTTAAGACCAAAAATAACGGTACCTGCCATACGATTTTTTTTCGAAATTTTATAAATATTTTTTTTCTCAAAAACTGTCCCACAGAATTTTTTAAAAAAAATTCCAAAAATTTCATTTGGTTAAAACTAGCTAATGGTTGAAAAAAAATTTACAAAAAATTGTTATTTTCGGTAGCCCCCCTGGGTCCATTTTTTTGTTTTTGATTTTCTCGAAAACGGTACAGCCGATTTTAATAATTTTTTTATGCCAAAGCTCCTCCAAAGTTTAAATATTATTACATATTCAAATTTTCAATTTTTAATTTTTTGGATTTTTAAAAAAAAATTCAAAATTTTTTTTGGAATCTCAATATTTCGAAAACCCCATGCTCAATTTTTTTCAAACTTGGCAAATAAAAGTTTCTTAATATAATCTACAAGATTTGAGAAAAAAAATTTTGTTTTATCTAAAACTAACGGTACCTTCCATACAAATTTTAAAAAATGGTTTTCGAAAATCGCATTTTTCTCGAAAACGGTTCCGAGAATTTTGCTAAAATTTTTTTTCTTTTGATTAATCTTTACGATTTATAATTTAATAAAAAAAATTTGAAATCTAGATATTACTGACTGTACCTACCATAGAACGATTTTTTCGAATTTTGAATTTCTCATTATCGACTTAACGGATTTTAATGAAATTTTTTATAACAAAGCTCCTAAAAAGTTTAAAAAACATTGCATTTAAAAACTTAAGAAAAAATATTTTTTCAATTTTTAGAAAAAAAAATAATTTTTTTTTTGAAAAATTCGATATCTCAAGAACGGCTTAGCATTTTTTTTGGAAATTAGACTTTTATTCGTACAATAATAAAAACTTAAGGTTGGTGTACCAAAATTTTTTCTTAAAAATGTTTTAAAAATTTTTTACATAAAAGCTTATTTTTTTAAGGAACCACTACAAAGACTTATAATTTTTGTTCCTGCATAAATTCATATTTGCATATCATTCTGTTTTTATCTCTTACTACTTAAAGAATTAAAAAAAAATCATTTTATCCTTATGAACAGTTTTCTCTAATAACATTCGTTTTTAAAATTCCTAGTCTATTACATAGGAGCAAGTTCGTGCGACCCAGTCGTGCATTTTATTTTACATTTGAAAGCTAATTTTGATGAAAAGTAATATATTTTATAAAAAAAGATAACATTTGAAAACGCTTACCTTCAAAATTTTCGCACAAAACACTAATTCGAAAACGAATTTCACTAACGATTTTAATAACACTAAATTCTACTAAAACCTTCCCGAACAAAAACACGATGCAAACCAGTTAATTTCTCGTAAGTGAGTGAGCACGTGCCGCAATTTGGTAGAATAAGACACAAAATTAAGAGAGCAATTAAAGCAAAAAAGTCAGAAAGAGAACTATAAATTAATTCACTAGTTATATCGACTTTTTTGAAAGGCTGCCGGCCACTAGGGGGGGCCGAAATTACGCTACTCTACCCTTTGGTCCTAGGACACTTCCTTGGTGTACACTGCCTTCAATTTTCTATAGTTCCGAGTAATTTTTGTCGTACCATGCTCTGAAGAGTCAGTTCATAGCTTAGGATTTCAATATTTCGTAGTACTGCCTTGGAAGGTCACTATGTAGTTTGTATTCTAGTCTCAAATTCCAAACCATATAAAAGGCTTCAGCAATACAGCTGAACGTACTTTCTTCAAGTGCTATTTCTACAACATCTGTAATTCTATGCACTTGGTCTATCGTGGATTTTTTTCTCTTAATCAAAAATCCATGTTTTATGAAAAATGTTTTATTTAAAAAAAAAAAAACAGCTTCAACGATTTATAATTTTTGTTCTTACATAAATTCATATTTGCTTAAGAAATCAGATATGGGATTCTGTTTTTAGCTTTAGTTTTGAGTATATCACTGAAGTGTATTTTTTTCAATCATAGCAAAGTAATAATGTTTTATAAATCAAAATGATTTTGATAATAGCTTGTCTTATCATCTTTTTGCATAATATCTCCGTGACGGATAGCTATGAGTACTGCAGTAAGGAAACAAAGCTTTGCATGGGGAACAACAAACGTCATATAATGTGCTACAAGGAGCAGATCGTGAGTGAATTCGTATAACAATTTTGAGTTTCTAAACACAAATTATGAACATTTGAATTTTTACGTACCTATTTTTTTTTACATGAAGACACCCGCTTCAGAGTACCAGAAACATTACCCTATGACGGATCTATTCAGAGATTGGATTCTCTATTGGCACAATTATTACCGGAATGAAGTTGCATGTGGAAAAGCAGAAGGTAGTGACGGTTACCTGCCTCCAGCTTCAAAAATGAGAGAGTTGGTAAGACTATGGGAATGTTAAACTTCATTCATATATTTCAATATTTCTATCAGGCTTGGGATTACGAACTTGAGTATATAGCAAGTGTACATGCCGAACGATGTAAAATGCAACATGATCAATGTCGAAACACTGAACGCATACCAATATCTGGCCAAAATCTAGCATACCACGGTACAACAGGGTCTTCCCGTAAGGCATTGGATCATGCACAAAAATCGATTTATAATTGGTTTAAGGAGTGCAAGGATGTTCCATGGTCCATTATAAAGGAGTATCATAAAATAGATTCTACTGCGTTCGTCTTGACTTGAAGAGCTAAGTAATTTTTTGTATATTAACTATTATTTTTAACTTTATTTCAGCAAAATTGGACACTTTACTGTTATGACTAACGACAAGGTTGGAAGAGTCGGTTGTGCCATGACTTTGTGTACAAGCTTTCCAGATAAAGATGAGTAAGTTCTTTATTTAAATTATTTTTTTTCCACTGCCAAATTTGAAATGACAGTTGTCATTAGAATTCAATACGTCAAATGGTATAAATAATATTAGCTGTGTTTTATTTTCCCCCAGATCTGATCCGGATTGGATTTTGTTTTCAAAATAACATGTAAAACAACAAATACAAACAAAATTGGGTCTTGTGTTGTTTTTGTTATACATGTAATTTTGAATGAAGATCCAATCTGGATCAGATTTGGGGGAAAATAAAACACAGCTATTAATTCGTATTTATTTATAGAAAATGGATCTACAACTACATCACCTGCAACTACGATTACACAAATGTTCCAGGACACCCTGTATACGAAATTGGCAGTGCAAGAAAATGTGACATTTTTGACGTAGAAAAAAGTTCAAATTTTAGTTGTCTATGTGCAAAATCATATTGATTATATTTTGATTGTTTTGGTTTTAAATGAGCCATCTTGATGAAATTAAATCCATTAAAGGAAAAATATTTCAGTTTACAACGCTTCAATTAAACTACATAATGTATATTATGTAGGTACCTACAAAATTGTTTCATCTAGTTGAAGCTAGCCGGTTGAACTCGAATACATAAATCAGTGAAATTGACTGTCTTATAAAGATACTACTGAACAATTTGCTAACTTTAAAGTAGTATACTAACTCATTCTTAATTTCAAACATTTTCTAACTAGTGTCGAACTAAAACAATTTGTTTCTTATATTGCTGCTGAACACACCCAAAACAATGACAGTTCGTGCAAAAAACTGACAGCCGTATCTAGATTTTCTAACCTTTACCTAAGAGGTTATTTAGTTAAGCATACTTAATTATTTAATTTGCCTTTTAATGGTGAAACTTCAATTCGTACATATCTATATTGAATTTTGAATTGGTGCTTAAATAAACGATAGTAACGTAACGTAAGTAAAAGAATCCACATACATAAAATACCAAAAAAAAAAAAACAATGGCGCAAAATTTTAAACAGCCTATTGTTAAGGTATAAGTATATGATACTAGCTAACAATTTGCTAACTTTAAAGTAGTTTACTAACTCATTCTTAATTTTAAACATTTTCTAACTAGTACAGTACTAAAGCAATTTTCTTAATAAATTGCTCCTGAACACACCTAAAACAAAGACAGTTCGTGCAAAAAAATAAGTAAACAGATTTTTTATAGCGTTTGCAAATAGCAAGATACTAAAAAATAAAATTGGTATTCGATTATTTTAACTTTTAAAAGGGTAGAGAAAGTATGATGCTATTATTCGACTAAAATTTGTAAAATCGTTGTTTTAACCAAGTGGATTTACATGTTTCTGCATCTGCAAAATGCAGAAAAGTAGAGAAAGGCAGATGTATGCGTCGAATCCCGAAAGTGGGAGAGAATACATACATGGTAACTCTTTTTTACTTCCAAAAAACTGCTATAACTTGTTGGTCTGTTAATACGAAACTATGCAATGAAAATTTAACTTACCTGCATTTTCTTCTATTTCTATTCAATGTTTTGTTTCTATCATGCGTCCGTCAACAAAAATTATACAAAAATGTGAAAATATCGCAAATTTACAAAATGCAGACGAAGATGCTATAATAAAGATGAAAATGTTCGTCTTTACTATAATCTTGACTTCTGAATTTCTCGAATTTCCTATAAAGCAGAAATGGAGTTGTTGTGATCGTAAAGAAAAATTCTAAATTATTGACATTTTGTTTTATTTTCTGTATTTAAATCTTTTACATTTATTTGAACGCGTTTTAAAATTGATGTTGCCCTTTGTATCCTCGTTTCGGTTTTTCTTTTACCCTCGTTCTTTTCTTTTTGTTGGTTCGTTGGCTCCCTTCTTCGTTAATTTGTTTTCTGTCTGTTGGCTGCCATGGTTGGGACTGTTCGTAATTTTGTTTGTTTTCACATTTAATGTCATCAAAGTTTCGTCGTCAACATTCCACCCCCCGTGAACTCCTAAAGGGATTCACTGAATTTCAAAGCGGCTAGCTTTATGGCAGGTCGACATAATATTCCTCTGGTAGTACGGACTTCTGCACTGCGAACTTGGCCATCTGGAGCTGTAAAAACTCGAGTAATAACTCCTTTCTGCCACTGGCTTCGTGCTTGAGTATCATCACAAATGATGACTAGTTGTCCTTGTTGCAATGGAGCAACCTCTTGATTCCATTTTGAACGTAGCAGCAGATGAGGCAAATATTCTAACGTCCATCTTTTCCACAGTCTATCTTTAAGATTTTGTGCGATTCTCCACTGCTTTCTTAAACAAACTCGATCTTCTTCTCTGCCTGGTGTTTGAGTTGAGTTGAGACAGCCAAGGAGGAAATGATTTGGCGTCAATGGTTCATCTTCTTCCGTAGTAAGTGGTAGATCCGTTAAAGGCCGACTATTGATGATATTTTCAGCCTCTATCAAAACACTTCGGAATGTCTCCAGCTTTGGTGCTTCCTCCCTTAAGACCTTATACAACAATCGCTTGACACATTGAATAAGGCGTTCCCAGCAACCACCAGCACTTGGGTTTGCCGGGCAGTTGAACACCCACTCTATATTCGCTGCCGAAATGTTCTGCTGAATCCGGTCTAGGTCAAAAAGTCGATTCTTCTTTTTTAACTCTTTTTGAGCACCGACAAAATTAGTGCCATTATCACTACGAATTTTAACTGGGGCCCCACGACGGTTCACGAAATTCCTTAGACACAGTAAAAAGGAATCTGTAGACAAGTTCTCCGCAACTTCTAGATGTACAGCACGCGTTGTGAGGCACGTGAACAGAGCGACCCAACGTTTTTCTCTTCGTCTTCCAATGGCAACATGGAATGGTCCACAATAGTCTATCCCACAATAACTAAATGGGCGCATATATGGGGTAAGACGATCTGGTGGCAATTGGCCCATCAATGGTGGATCTGGCGTGGCTTTAGAGATTATGCATTGAGAACATTTCTTCTTAACTGCTTTCAAAACGGCGGAAGCGTGTGGCAACCAGAATCTCTGCCGCATCTCGTTGATTGTTAAACGATCATTTTGATGATGATACTTTTCGTGAAAATGAGACATAATGAGTCGTGACACTGGATGATCTTGAGGTATAATTATCGGGCGTCTTGCAGAAAAGGGAAGACAATATGCGGCATCAATTCTCCCCTTGACTCTTAATAATCCCTCTTCGTCTAGATATGGTGTCAGTTGATAGATACTGCTGGATTTGTTCAGTTTTTTCAAAGCTCGCAGATTGGCGATCTCATTCCCAAAGACCTCTTGTTGGACTTGACCACAGATGAACTTTTCTGCCGCTGTAAGCTCGAAAGCTGTAAGTACCCCTTTCCTTCTATTAGACTCGTTTTCTTTTCTTATACGAGTGTTGTTGACAAACCGATATATCCATGCGACGAACCGGAGCAGTCTTAAATAGATTGAGAAATTAGCATAATTGATAAAGGCCTCACCTGTGTTTTTCAACAATATGACTCGGGCTGGTAGTTCTTCTGCGACACAATTTTCGGAACCCAAAATGTTCGCTTCTTCTGGCCAGGATTGTTCATCTTGAAGTAGAAAATCTGGTCCCATTATCCATTTAGAGAATGGATCAAAGTTTGGAGGTAAGCGAGCACGAGTCGCATCATCAGCAGCGTTTAGTTCTGTTGGCAACCATCTCCATTGCGATGATGTTGTACTGCTAAGAATTTCAGCTACTCTACAAGCTACAAATTGTTTATATCTTCTTGTTGTTGATCGAATCCAGAGCACGGTAGTTTTCGAATCACTCCAAAATATGACACGGGTCAATCGAAAGTCGTGACAATTTTCTATAGATGTAGCAAGACGGCTACCCAGAACTGCTGCTTGCAGCTCAAGACGGGGAATTGTCATTCCTTTTTGTGGAGCACATCTTGTTTTGGCAGCGACAAAGGCTATTTGAATTTCTTGTCCTCTTTTAATTCGGAAATACCCAACGGCTGCATATGCATATGAACTTGAATCCACGAATATATGCAGTTGAATTTCATCGGCAGTATTCAACAAAGTTGAGTAACATCGTTGGACAGCAAAATTCTTTACCTCTTCGAACTCTTTCCACCAAGCATTCCATTGAACACATAATTGATACGGCAGGCACTCATCCCAACCTATTTGTTCTTTCCAAGTGGATTGCATCAACAATTTGACGAATATCATAAAATTTGCCAGAAAACCAAAGGGATCAAATACAGCCATTATTATTCCAAGCATTTCCCTTTTTGTGGGCGGCCTTTTCATTTCCAGAACATCTTTTGGAATCTTGTGAAATTTAAACTGGAACTCGAATGTGTCATTGTTGGTATTCCAAAACATTCCTAATATTTTATCTGTGGTACTCTGACGTTCCATATTAACCTGTTCTTCTAATAATATATTGTCTATGTTCAATCTTCTTTGAAGTTGTTTACAATTTGACACAAAATTTCGCAACCGAAATCCAGCGAGATTATTAATTTTGATTGCTTCTAAAATGACTTCTTCTGCTTCTCGTTCAGAATCGAAGCTTGAAACTAGATCATCGACATAAGTGCTCTCAATCACAGCTTTTGCCCCTCTCGGCATGTCAGTTGAATATTTGGTGGCGTTAACATTTTTCACATATTCCGCGCAACAAGGGGAGCAAATAGCACCAAAAATCATTGAAGTCATTGAATATATTTGAATAGTGTTACTGGAGTCTCCGTCCCGCCATAAGAAACGTTGTGAGTTTTGGTCAACAGCTCTAATTTTTACCTGAGAGAACATCTCCTGAATATCACCTGCAACAGCTACAGTTCCTTGACGAAATTTATGAATTATGACTACAAGAGGCTGAGCATGTTCTGGTCCTTTCAAAAGAGTCGAATTTAGTGATACACCAGACGTCGCAGCCGCGGCATCAAAGACTATCCGTATTTTGTTCGGTTTATTGGGATTGACTACCCCAAAATGTGGAAGATACCAGATCGTCGGGCTTTCAGTTTCAGCTTCTGTTGGCGAAAGGAGCTTTGCGTACCCTTTGATGATATATTTGTTCATTTCAGCTCTATAAGAGTCGGCATATGTTTGGTTCTTATTCATTTTGGCTTCAATATTAAACAGACGCTGCTTTGCCATAGTGAAACTCGATGAAGTTGGTAGCTCCGGATGATCTTTACGCCATAAAAGACCAGTTTCATAATGTTGTCCTATCTTTTTTGTAGTTTCCACAAGAATTTGTTTTGATCGCATATCATCGTCAGATTCCAAGACCACATTGTCTTTCACACCAAAATTTTCAATGAGAAAATATTCTTCTACTAGTTTCTCAATCTTTTGTAGCACTTCAGGGCGGCGAACATGAAGTACCCGTGGCTGGGCATCCACAACTGCATTAATTGGGCCATATGCTACCCAACCTAATTTCGTCCTAGCTGCAATGGGCTTTTCTGGGCCGTTCTCGACGATATCCTTATGAACTCCTAGGTAGCAATTATCTAGGCCAATAAGAAGCACTGGCTTTGCATTCTTATAGTTGACGATTGGTACCTCCTTCATGTGGTCATAATCCTCTTTTTTAAATGACTGGATTGGCAAGTTAAGATTATGGACTGTGTGTACGTTACTTAAGTTATAAATTTCGGCATCGTTATTCTGTCCCTTAATATAAAACTTTACTTTTTTGGATGGTTCTGTTGTTGTTTTATCACCGTACCATTGCAGAGTAAGTGGAAGGCTGTGTCCTCTCAGTCCCAAAGTAGTAGCGATGTTTTCTTCCAATAACGTAACAGATGACCCTTCATCAAACATGGCATGGGCGGTAACGCTCCCGAGTGGTCCTGAAAGTACTACGGGGATAATCTTGAACAACTGACTGCATTGTGAATCGTGGCGGCAGTTTAAAACTAATTGAGGCTCACTTGTTAAAGGTCTTGATTCTTGGTGCAACATCTGATGGTGTAATCGAGTACATCCATTGATACCACAAGGTTTCCTACGAATGCAATTGGTCAAATTATGCCCCTTTTGTAAGCACGAGAAGCAAAGACGATTTTGTTTTACCAGATTCCATTTGTTGTTCACGTCGAGAGCGTTAAATTGTTGGCATTCGCTTAGCCTATGTTGTTGACTACAATGGATACACAAGTTTTGCACCCGCTCGGGCTCAGTATTATGCAATACTCTTCGGGACAATTCAGATGATGTAGTTAGACGGCTTTGACTTGCGTTAGCGTGTTGGCGATAAAGTGTCGGTGATGGCTGACTGACTATGAAATTGTTGATGTTTTTAATAGCCATTAGGCTAACTACTCGCGCAAGATCTTTAATCCACTCTGCAAATGTTTCTAAAGTTGGGTATGGTAAAATGGTAGCCGCATGTTTTGCCCATTCATACTGTTTTGACGGGGGCAATTTATTTATGATTTCACGAAGTAAAGTTGGATTTGCAAGTTGATTTGCACAGTTTGCGGATTTAAAAAATGCAACCATATTTCGAACTCGGTTTGACAGTGGGAGGATCTGTTCTAAATGATTTTCACTAATATGTGTGAATTGTTGCACCTTAGTTAACTGCGCATCAACAAGCAGGTCTGGACGTCCAAAGTTAAAATGAAGTTCCTCAATAATATGGGGCAAGTTGTCCGCATATAGAAGCATGGATGAAACTGATTCCTTGGCATTGCCCTTCAACGCCCTTTGTAAACGCATGACATTTTGACGATCGCTATATCCAAATTCAATGGTGGTATCCTTATAGTTGGCGAAGAACAGCGGCCATTCTTCAGGATCACCACTAAATGGTGGCAAGGGATATAGATTGGCGGCAGCATCGTCGACAAATGTTGTGACACGTCTGGCAATAGAGGTTGTTTGTTCGGGTGGTGAAGGAATTGTTGTGAAATGATCAAAATTTGGTGCACTCGGAGATGTTTGCTGTAGCTGGTTTGGCATAGATATTTGTTGAGCTATATATGTCGGATTGGACACAAATGATTTTGGCGGTATTGGATGTGTTGCTACAGAAGATGACAGTGTTGACGTATTGGTGTTTTGAAGCAATTTTTCGGTAGGAGACACAACTGGTAGCTGCTGAGACACTGGTGGAGGCAAAAATGATGAAGAGACTGGCGGCAGAGGTGATGTCATATCGATAAAGACAGGCAGCCCCGTTGGAGCGGCAGACGACAGCTGCTGAGACGTTGAAGCTTTAATGATATTGTTGGCATTTACTTTCACTTGAAGTTGTTGCAATTGATTTTGACTTCGAGATGTTTCATTACGCAACTCTTCAACTGAACTTCGCAATGTATTTATCCCTGCAATGATTGAAGTGAACTGTTCACTAGAAATGCATACCTGTGTATGCAATGGTGATGGCGTATCCATCTCCACCACAGTGTTATCCAGTTCATCCTCTGAGTTTTCATTTGGCTTGTGTACGCCAAATGGTTTGTCGTCCATATTGTTTTAAAAAATGAATTCAAAATAATAAGGAATTTTACAAAATGGCGTCGGTGGCGTCTCTTTGATTGCAGAAACGAATTGATTCGAAAATATATTTTGTGATTAAGTTTATACAAATCGAGGCAACAATTTTAAAAACTAATGTTGTGATCGTAAAGAAAAATTCTAAATTATTGACATTTTGTTTTATTTTCTGTATTTAAATCTTTTACATTTATTTGAACGCGTTTTAAAATTGATGTTGCCCTTTGTATCCTCGTTTCGGTTTTTCTTTTACCCTCGTTCTTTTCTTTTTGTTGGTTCGTTGGCTCCCTTCTTCGTTAATTTGTTTTCTGTCTGTTGGCTGCCATGGTTGGGACTGTTCGTAATTTTGTTTGTTTTCACATTTAATGTCATCAAAGTTTCGTCGTCAACAGGAGTCCTTATGCATTTTGCTCTTTTTCTCTATATCTAACGAATATGAATTCTGTATTTGGCATCCCTTTTTCTTTGCAGAAATCAAATGCAGATACATGTAAATCCACCATTAGCATCGTACTAATTCAATCAAAATTTTGCGCCAGTGATTTTATCTCAGACTTTCAAATACAATAAACTGCAGTTCTGACGTCAAGCTATACATACCCACTTTTTTTTGAGAATAAGTCATATCAGTTATGTGTTTGCATGTGGTGCTTAAACGAGCGAGGAACGAAAAACCTGGAAACTCATCCAGTTAAAAATAAAAATTATATGACGATATCGTTTATCAGATATCTGTCTTTATTATTCTGTAAAGATATGATAGAGATAGCATTGGCAAAAACTATATCGTCAGACTATTTTTGTTCTTGGTGATCAGTCCCCTGTTTAGATAACCAACTTAAATCCAATTATATATTTTAGTGCTCTTTATAGGTGTGTTTTTTTACAGCTTTAATAGGCGACGATTAATAAAACGCATCGGGACATCCAAAAAAAACTTGGCAGCACTGTGCTGTGGAATGACATTTTAAAACAAAACAAATCTCATCTCTTTCTCTTTCTCATATCTTCTATCGAACATTTTTGACATTTCCATCCCTCGTCGCTATTAACAAATTAACAAAACAAAATTGTATGTCACACATCATAAAGTTCATTTTTTTAATTGATAAAACAACCAAACAAAATAAAAAATCAAAACGTAAATGTCATTTAATGTTATGGGAAAAAATATACATGTATGTACCTATGTACATATATTGGAAAAAAAGTTAATTCACACTTCTTTGACGAATGTGGCTTTGGGTTGTGGGTAAATTTCACCTTTATTGCGTCCCATTGTTGCACCGGGATGGAAAAAGTTGAAACGCAGATACGTATACTCTCCTTCCACCGATTGTGTGATATTTTTGATCGGCACTATTGGAAACTGGATATTTGAAACTAGATATTTGAAACTAGATATTGGAAACTAGATATTTTGGGCGCAGCTCTCAACGTCAAATGAATAAAAAAACAATTTTCTTCTTGTTTTGTTTTATCTGACGTTTGTATACAATTCATCGCTTTGGTAGCACAGTTTTAAGCCTCGATAAAAATTATGCCCATAGTCGCTTAGTTGTTGTTGCATTTAACATGTGAATTGTTTGCCCCAGGCATCGTTTTTTTTATCTTCGCCTATTGAAAATGTAAAAAAAAACACACCTTATATACCCCTAACACACGCTACGAACTACTTCATCGAAGTAAGTATATTGTCGATAAGGTTTTTGGGTCGTGTGAAATGAATATGTGTCGACACAGCAGTGCGAACTCTGGAAATCCAAGTAGTATGCTGACGTGGCGTGTAAAAAGGCAACAAAATAGTTGATCAATTATTTCAAATCGTTTCGGAAGAGCTCAAGGTAAGGAACATTTACAAATCGTCAGAAAAGGCAAGAATAAAATTCAATCCCCTTAAACAACAATTCAATAAGGCTCTGATCAACACAAAAAAGTGGTTCTGAAGCATCAAAATTCAAATATTTTTCTGTCATTTTCACTTCTCATTTAAAATTTCGCAAGTGCACCATTTAACAGCTGATTTTGGCATATACGTCTACGTCGACGTATTGGTGTGTAAAAGACCATGCAGAAAGGAAATACCTTGTCGATGAGGTTCTTGGATGTGGCGTGTGTGAGCGGTAATAAACATAAGCGTAGTATGAAATTTTTTAAAAGTGCATAAGAGAATTCATGTGATTTCTATTATTGTGTGAGGTAGGCCTTAGCTTTTATTGCATTCAGCACTTCAGTTAACCAACGCCCTCACAGCCAGCCCTGTTCAAAATATCCCACAACAAAACGAAGAACAAAAAACAAATTTTCGTTTGCCAACCAAAAAATTTCCCAAAACATGCGCATTCCCTCAAGTTTTTCTATGCAGATGCAGAAACCCGAAAAAACGTAATTCGTTCGACTTCGAGAGAATTCCGGCAGCAGGCAGCAAACTTTTGTGACGAGAAAGCAAAAAATCAATCCGCAAGAATTCAACGCAGATTTAAAAAATTTGCAAACAAAACCCCAAACAAACTTATTCAGTTTTTAATTAGATCCAATCGGTGGAAAGAGTAAAGTTTTTTATTTAGTTTTTTTGTCCAAGTGGAATGGATATCTTGCGTAAAATGTTCAATAAGACCGAAGCCAACACCGACGACCCCAAGAAGTAAGTACACCTAAACCGAGTACATGGTTGTTCCCATAGCAAAAAATATGAGAAAAAAAAAGTAGAAGGAAGCATCTCGTTTATCGATCCATCGGCGACCGACGATGATGATAAATCTTCCATTGCAAAATTGAAAGCCCCGATGGGGAAACTAACGAAAATTTTCTTGCAGTCCTTCGCTGGAGGAAATTGATGAATTCCGGAAGCCCAGTTGGTTCGACGAGTCGGACACGGACGATGAGCTCTTCGGGGATAATCAGAAGTTCGTTTTCCAAGTCTTCACCAACCCAATGGAGTTGCAGAAACACTTCGAGCACCAAATGCAGCAGATAATGGAGGCTGTTAGCCAATACGAGGGTAGGTTTTGGACGTGAAACGGTGTACTTCTGATTTTTCCGGGGAATGGGTTGCTCTTTGTTTTTGTTGTTCGGTTAAATTTGAAGGTGGGTGGCTGGTGCTGGGTTTGGTGTACTGTTCTTGATTGGACAGGGACAGGGGTGCAGCTTTCAATTTTCTATTGCGCATTTTGATGAAAAACACCAACAACATAGAAAGATTGGCACGGTTCGAGATTTGTTTGAGCAAGTGTGTCTGACTGTCGAGGCATGTTTTCGAGGAGGATTTTATTTTTAAGAACTTTCGTTATGTTTTTTTTACTCAGGCAGAGCTCAGCTGTTGTTATTTTCGGCTTTTAGCAAATATATAAAAGATTAGTAACGAATTTTTCTTTTTGTCCGTACCGGTTAGAAATTTGTTTGGAACTTGAGGTTCTCGGGAGCAAAGCTAAAAGCAAAGGCTAACGTCGATAAAACTGTCTTCTGATAACTAACTGAAGAAATGTTGCAGGATAAATTCGAACAAAAAGAAAGTAAACACACATTTCTAAGAAATTCAACTTGCATCAACTTGAAAGGTTAAAAAATATACTTCAAACCGTGGTCATGTAGGTTTCAAATTGAATAGTCTAATTTTCGCGAAAAAGTATGAAAGTTCTCCCTAACACTTTTTCGAGCCAGTTTAAGTATTTTTTGAGGCTACCTACTCTAGAGCATAGCCAAATATCAGATATCTTAATTCGTCGTGTAAAATGTTAAAATTTTCGTGGGATGACTCACGTCTTAGACAGGTTATTTCAGAGGCGACTATTACTTAAACCCTCCACTAAAGCCACGGAACCAAAAAATATGCTTATCAGGTCTATTGTATATTTATTAGTACCCCTTGGCATAATGGTTAGTGCGTTGGACTGTCGTGCGGAAGGTCTCGAGTTCGATTCTCAGCCGCTGCAAGAAAGTTTTTTTCAGGGTTGTACTGCCTCTTGCGAGGAATTGACAAATCCTCCAATAGTATTTCTTGTCATGGAATGTGCTGCTCCTTAGCCGTTCAAAATCGGCAGAAAATTGTAGGTCCCCTCCGTTTCTGGTAACACGCACACAGGAATGGTTGAGAGTTGTAAGTCACTAGGTCCTGGTTCACTTCGAGCTGTTGCACCACCAAATTTAAAATTTATTTTTATTGTATATTTATAATAGAGGGGACCTAAAATTTGTTTCCCGGTCCGAACTACAATATGATTCCCTTCAAGACAAGATAGACTTTTGGAGGTCTCGTCATTTCCAGAAGAAGTGCGCCGGGAAAAGATTATTTTTGTTTAAAGTGGAACCGGCTGGGAATCAAACTCAAACCTCTCACATGACAGTCCAATGCATTAATTCTTACACAAAGGACTTTACTATGGACTTTGCGAAAACTTTTCTTTTTGTTTATAGAGATTTTCGCTCTTATATTTATAATTTTGAGGTTCTGAAAATGTGTGAGAATTATTTTGAAAAAGACGTTCTAGTTATAATCTTTTTCCATTAAGAAGCAAACATATAAACAGCAAACCGCAAAATTTATCTTATATGGAAGGGAAGTGAAATTTGTATACACAAATTACATTTCCCAGCCTTAAGCTCAAGTGAAGACCGAACAATAATTTCTTGCCGAAAAAAGCTTTGTTTTTTATGTGCATTGGTGATTTAGTAAAAAGTCGCATTAGTGTTTTAAGTAAAGAACTTAAAAGTTATAGACCGAGAGCCCACAGCAATTTTTGCGTGTGATTGATAACAAAAAATAATAAGCATAATTAGATAGGCCTTTTATAGTTATTTATAAATGTGAACGTCTTGCATACTCTAGTGGGCGCAATAGTGCATTATAGTGCATCAAGTATGCAGTTCTTTCCAAATTCTAAAAAATTGGGATACAAAATTTGCCATAACTTCAAAATGAACAGCTAAGTGCCCTGATTGCAAATTTCGAGGTCCAAGACGTTTTGAAGGTGGCCTTCTTAGTGCAAGAAGTAGCCTATTCTTATCGCGTCTGGCAGGCAGAAGGCAGTCTGTAAAACGTCTTGGACCTCAATATTTTCAATCAGGGGCTTAACTCTACATTTTGGCAAAGTTGTTATCACAATTATTTGGACTTGAAAAGAACTGCATACTTGATGCACTATTATGCACTATTGCTCCCACTAGAGTATGCAAGACTTTAAAGGCCTATCTAATTATGCTAATTATTTTTTGTTATCAATGACACCCAAAAATTGCTGTGGGCTCTTAGTCTATTATATTTGATCTAATTGTCTTCAAATAAAATAACTATTTAAAATTAAATGTTTATATAAAACTATAATTTTATGTCGAAAATTTTTTGTTTTATGTGTTCGCAAGTGCTGCTTTCATGTACGTTTAAATCCCTCTTCAAATAGGGACTTGAAGATTTTGATCCCTGTCAAAGAAAGAAAGATTTTTTTTGGTGTGAAGGTACTCAAAATCTGGCGAAGGATCAAAAACTTCAAACAGAATCATCTATTGGTTTCTTTTTTAATTCGATATCTTGACAGAAAGTCAGTATCATACCTCCGCGGGACGAAATGTGTGGCTTTACGCTTGAACAACGTTGGAAGATATTGAGAATTTATTTCCAAAGTGAGTACTGTGTAGCCCAAAACAGTGGGTTTTTTTGAAAATAAGTTTTGGCCGAAATGAAGCACCCACCTCGACTGCTGCACGCAAATTTGTGCATAAAGTTCATGACACTGGTATGCTAGTGAATAACACTCATGGTCCCCGTCATGGTGCCCACAGGCGAGAATGTAGCTGCTGTAGCCAAGAGTGTGGGACTCAATTCAGGAAAATCAACTCGCTATCGATCTCAACAGCTCAAACATTTCACGCACTAGCCCGATTAGAATTCTGCACAAAATCTCGGACTATTGGCTTACTAGGTCCAATTGACTCAGCAATTGAAGACGCACGACCATTCGCTTAAACGACGTTGTGTTTCATAAATTAATGGGAATGCTTGCTCTTACTAATAAGGCCATAATACAAGGAGAATTTTTAATTTTTGTTCATTTTATTGCATTTTTAAAAAGCAACTTGTATTTCGCCCACCTTTTATACTCTAATAGATGCATTAAATTTTAGTTTACTTTTGATTCTTTGAAAAAATTGGACTTTTTTTCGATATCTTTTTAACAACATATTCCATATTTTTATGAAACTTTGAATTCTGATCTATTATCACACCTAAGTACTTAATTTAATCTACTTATTCTATGTTTTCAATGTCTTTTCTTAAGTTTATATTGCACTGAGTCTTAAATATCATCGCCTTCGTCTTTTGAGCATTCGTCAAAGTTAAATTTATTAGCTTTGAACCAGATACTTATGCTATTGCTGAGTTAAAGTTGATACATCTGTACCCACACAGCCTTATTTACTAACTCGTTTTAGCGACGGAGTAAAGTTACTTCGACTTTACAACGACTCTAATCCTGAAAGCCTTATTTATAATGAAAATGCACGAGGAATAGCGGTGGAATAAGCTAAAACTGGTTCATAGGAAGTTTGAGGCCGTTTTAGTATCTAAATGTCATTTTGAGATGACATCTTGTGAAATTTACAAAAAGGAGTGTAAGCAATTTTTTTTTCGTTTCTTACTAAGACAAAAAGGATAGATATTTTGCATTAATAAATTAGTTATATTTTCCAAACGCTCTAACAGTTGTACGGTATTGGGGACGCAATGTGGTTTGGTTGCTACATTCATTTATTGGATTTGAACTTTATACAACCCAATTTTAAATGTATCCAATTTCCAATATGCATATAATGATAATAAAATGAATAATAATGGAAATCAGCTGGGGTTTGCTGAGGTTTTTGTTTGTGTATAATAACCAGAGTTTTAGATTGGTGACTTTTTTCCCAGTATATTTGACATAAGGAAGCCGTAGCTAATACGGCTAAGAAAATATATATTAAATAAGGATTTGTTTGATGTGGCGTAAGCCCGAAGTAAGTGCTTCGGCTCGGTTTAACTATGCCGAGGTTGAACCCAGTATTAGTGAAAAATAATAAATAAGGCTGACAATGTATACTAAATCATCTCGGCAAACATGACAATCTTACAACGTTTCAAATTTTTGATTGATTTTTTCTAGCGAGGCATCAACATCTCCACAAAGAAATTGATTTATGTGTAGAGGAAATCGAAGTTAGATGTCTGTATATTTTTGAATAGGTTGTTTCGTATTGATTAAAATTCAATATGTCTTGTGTTTACTTAAATTAAAAAAAATAATAGATTCTATCTACAAAATATGCAATCGGAAGATATTTGTTACACTTAAGGAAACTCACAAGGTCAAATACATTTCAAACTTATATGATAGAAAAAGTTGGTGTACGCCCCATTATATAAATAGACGCACTATGCAGTTTTTTGAAATTCAAGGATTGTACTAGGTTATATGCATATATTTTTGAAGTCTGATGGTTTGAGGCATAATAAAACAAGACCAAAGCCGGGAATGGAATATAGAATAAAATGATTTTTTCAACATTTGTTATGTCTGAGCTGATGTTTATGTTAGACGGGTCAATCATATTAATTCCATTCATTCGGGGTTTTACAGATAAATCGACTGGGATATGCTGGGCGTTTATCTCAGTGTAATCGTAAATCGTTAAGACTCTAGCTAAGAGACAAACATTGAACTCCATTGTGCCAGTGCCGTCTAACAAAACATTTATAGTTTTGGTCTTTTTCTGAGGAAGGCGCCGCAAATTTAAATATTAAAAAAAATTATTAACGGGAGTTAATTTTTTCGCCGAATGGAATGCGATTTCAAATTGATTTATTTTTGTAGTTGTAAATGGTTATGCCTATGACACACATCTAGTGTAGGAATGAACCACATGTCTTGTTAGGGTATACTACGGAAATAACAGCCGAGCAAATTGGTATGAGCTTAGTATTTATACTAGAGTTGTTTTGCGTAGTATAGTTTTCATCTTAGCGAAAACGGCAGCATTTTTCTAAAGTGGAAAATAATTTTACTTAAACTCATTATCATATTGATGTTTATTGATTTTTAATATTTTCAAATTTGTGATTTCAAAATGGAAACGAATTAAAAAAAACTGAAAATTCCTGGCCGCCTCTAAATCGCCAAGATTTTGAATATTTGGAGAGAAAACATCGACGGTTTAAATAGGAATATATTATTATTTGATGTGAGTAAGCTGAAAAGATCCATCATAAATCTTAAGTCCCTTTAGTTATCAGTTCGGTTGTCAGTTCAGTTAAAAAAGGCAGTGTATTTAGACGTGAGTCCGGTGTTCAGTCCTTTTTCTTGTTCTTCTCTTTTAACTGAATTGTGATAAAAAGGGTCACTTTTCTTCCACAAACATGGACACGCGCGATGAATTTCAATGAAATGGACTAAATTTTAATTCTGTTTCGACATATTAAAAAAAAAATAGGAACTCGAATGACAACTGAACTGAAAAGTATTTACACGTCAGTTTAACTGATAACTGAACTAAAAACTTATGGAAATTTCATCAGTTTCAGTTTTCAGTTTTTGCATTTAGACATCAGTTTAACTGAAAGCTTAACTGATAGCTCAACTGAAACTGAAATGATTGTCTAAAAGGGACTTTAAATATTTTCATTAAAAAGATTGAAAATTTTTGTTTGCCGAAATATGACTGGCTGTCAACTGTCAAACTATACTACGTTCTGTAGTATGTCACGTAGCATGGCATTGAGAAGACTATGGTATTCATACAATGGTGTCCATACTAGATGTGTTTCAAGGGCATTAGTCCCTCATTATTTCAAAACATTCATTATCCTTAATTCATGAATTTACCGCATCATTTTAAACTTCTTCCATTTTGTACTGAAAATAATTTTCACAATTAATTAAAATAAACGAGCTCAAAACCACATTTGCTAACTGACAGCTGAAAACTGTTTTAGTATTAGTACAGGGAGGGGTTATGTCGTTTTTATTTGGCAATCCGGAAGCCTTCTGGACTCTTCTGAAAGTGTTCATTTGGGAAAAAATGGCAGTTCTGATTCTGAAAAGAAGAGAAATTTGCTTGAATTGAATTGAATTTTATTGAGACTTTAATTATTCGATTACAATGATATTCTTATTCCAATTCTAACGATAGCTTAAGGTAGAAGGTAAAGTGGCTATAATGTATTGCCTTCTTTTTCGATTACGTGTTATGAACAGCCTCATGGCGGTCAATTGGTATATAATATGTATTATAGTGTTGAACTGCTCTTGCTCATGAGCGTATATATATTTAGCTTGTGACGATTGTCACCAATACATACAATTCTTAACCTAACTTACAAACTAACATACAAACGATTACAAACGATAATGCATCTGAGCATTGTATAGGTAGATTACCTTACATTTTATGTGTTGTATTTTCTTTTTTTATCTTTTTTTTTTTGTTTAAAATAGAGCGATAGCGCACTATGCAAATTGAATACAATTGTTATTATATAATAAAGAAATTATCACATATCGGTTACAATATTGTCACTTAGTTTTGGGTGTTAAAACTTAAAGATTGTAAAGGTCTTGTACTTTAGGAGCCACGTCCGTGTTCGGATTGCGTTGAGGAGCTTCGGCTGGGATGGCCTTCTTGTTGCTGGGGCTAGCCCTGAGTAGTCAATAGATTTGAATCCTGTTGCGGCTTGGGTTCTGAGCCTCCGTACTCTCGGTGGATTGCCCATATGAGTTTGGTGTACAACCAGTTTTAAAGACTTGGTTCTCAGTTTTGGCGACGTAGTTAGTGCACCCGGTTTAGTAGTATCTTCAGTCCCAGATCCAGGATTGAAGTTTGGTTGCTGTTCGGCAGACTAATGCCCGCAGAACTGTAGTTTCGGATTTTTTTTAGCAGGTTCGCGTCCTGCTGGAAATGAGCCATGTGTCGGCGTCATCGATTTCTGTGTTGTATGAACACTGTTGCTTAATGCATGGCGTTGGTGGGTTGCATCAAGCTTCTCCTTTCCGGGTCCTCCTCCCCTAGTCAGAATTATACCTCTAGAACTTGTGGCACTTTAAGTTGAAGTGATCCTATTTTTTCAGCGTAATCACTGCACCATCCGGCGTTGGAAATTATTTTAGGGTGTTAAGGAAGTTCGCTTTTGATGTAAGCGAATATTATTTCGTCAAAAGACATGTTAAAAACGGAAAAATTTTAATTTAAACCGTACCACGTTTTTATTTTTGGTTATGAAAATTTATTTTTTGGAGAGTGCAGACGCAACGACACGTCTGCACTCTCGGACTTGATTTTGATTTTCATTAATGTCCACATTTTGATGTTTCACATATACAATCACAAAAAACTTCAGAATCATCAGAATCAAAAAAAAGTGTTCAGTTGGGATTCCGGATCGGAGAGAGATTCCGGATTGCCAAATAAAAACGACATTAGTCTGCCGAAAAATTTTGATTTGCAAAATTGATTTCAAATCGAAAAATAAATCAAATGTTTTGTCCAATGGAATGCAAAAATTCTTAAAATCGGCATTCTGATAACTCTTAATCAAAAATAAATTGATTTATTTTACCAATGTAAAACTGCACTAGAAAAGAGTTATCCTTAACTCGAAAATTAAGTGCAAAATGACATTAATATACACAAAATTTCGGTAACAGGCCTGGCGTCTAGAAACTGCAAGTTAAATATTTCACAGAAAAGGGCTTAAGTAGCCGTCCAAAGCACTCTCAAGAACGTAATAAGTAGTAGCTTAGTAAAAAAAAATCCAAGAAGGCTAATAATTAGTTGGAGGCTGAAATTTGCAATGAGAATTGGTAATGAGACTCTTTATAAACTACAAGTGTTCTTCACCGCTAGATCAGTTACGAGGGGTCAAAGGTAATGAAAATGTTTTTTTTTTTTAATTTATTAAAAACGGTTTGTTCTACAAACTTTTAGCTGGGCAATTTTCCGAAAAAATAGTTAAACGAATTTTTTTCTCAAGGATTAACAGTTAAAGAGTTACAGCAACGCAAAAAATCGCGAGTATCGCAGGGGTCATATAAATAATTTAATTTCGATAGCTACATAACTGGTCATGCAAAACATGGCAAAAACGTCACTATTGTTTTTGGTGGTTATAAAGATTAACAAAACAATATAAAAGCTTCATGGTAGCGTCGTGTTGGTGTGCTCCATGCTATGTAATCAATTGATATTTTGTTTATTTGCGGTTGTAACAATGAAGTCACCAAAAGTCGATTCATTGCTATCCTTTCCGCAAAGTATAAGTCTGCAAGCATCTTAGAGAGGCTAGCCAAGCTTAAGTTAGGTTGACGTGGTTGCCAGCAAGAAAGCTGATACAACAAGAGTTGGTCCATTGTGATCTCATATTCAATATATGGGACTTTCCCCCTAATCGTTAAGCGAACTGGAGCTTGTTATAAAGCATGTGCTGGGATCAATGCAGCAGAAAATTCCCAAATAGTGTCTGCTGCTTTAAAATAGAGAAATAAATGTATAGAGAAGGTAGGCAATCGATTCTTCTTCGTCCATGAGCTTATGCAAAATCATTTAAATCTACACCAAGTCCTGTTATGACGCGTATTACGGAGCCGCTGTCAAACACTTAGAGCGCTCAACACCCAGTATTGTGCAATTATGTTTTGTCGAATAGATAGCATTCTTCACTTTTTGGCGTGTTTGTCAGCTTTATAATTTCTCTAAATAAACCAAAAATTATGCTGATGTTTTGACTATCGAAACATTCGAGCATGCTGAGCAACACAAATATAGTTGAAAAAAAAGAATATCGAATTACTTCCAAAACTGATAGCAAGCGCTCACCGGGACAAAGACATTTACTTTAGAACACCAGGAAAAGTGAAAATTGAAACTATTATATTGTAGTAAAAGCTAAGCCATTTCAAATTCTGCTCTGTACAACAAAGGCAAATTCAAACTCTGCAAGCTATTTCAAAAAAATGACGACCACATAAGTGTTGGCTAGAATCAATTGTTTTATATTACGTCTACTGCTAGCATTCTACAAAGCGGCTCCAAATGAATACTTTAATATATTTTTCATATTGCACCAGCCTCAACAAGGCTGTAAAATTATCTTCCCTTCATCAAACATCTACCAGTGTTCAACAAATCCTTTATATAGTCAATCAAGTTCAATATTTGCTTGGAAGAGATAGTACTAGTCTAATCCAGATAACTGGGGATGAGCATTTAGTGATAATGTTTTGGAATCTAACTACTCTGCTAATATCAACACCTAATGAATTTCTTGCAACAATATTTTTTTAATTAAAGTAAGGGCTTGCAGTTCTAATTGAAGTTGTCAAAAACCAACATTAATTTGTTCAATAGTTTGTGGTCAACGTAATAGACATTCATGTTCAAACTCTGTCAAAATTGAACATCCATCCATGAAGAGGAGATTAATGATTATTTAAGAACCATTACTTAACATGCCACAATACAAAAAAAAAAAAAAAAACAATCACAAAGTGGAAAATAAGGTGTTTTCATCTAACCTTTCAGAGATTGATAAGTAATGTTAACTACATTTTGTTTGCTAAACTTAGGCTATACCGGACTAGAATAGGCTATACCAGATACGAAAACGCACCTCGCACATGACTTCTAAGGTAGAGTGGAAGAAAGTCAATATGGAAAAAAAATATGGTTAATTTGCGATAGTTGTGATTATTTGAATTGTAGTAAGTTACAAGTTGAGGAACTTTTGTTACAAACAGTATTTGTAAAGAAAAAGTTAGTTTCATTCCTCTCAATTCCACCGTTAAACTCACGTTTATAGAAATATGGAAAGTCAATCCACCCCTGATCTTAATTTTGGACATACTGCAAACTACAGCTAATCCTTCTTTAGCCGCACATCACAAATGTTGTATGGTTTACCCAGCTGTATTTTTCTTCCTTTTACAATATTCAGAATTTTTCCCCATCGGTTCCTTATAATTAACCCTTTTCTATTTTCTTACATATTATACTACATAATAATATCAGAACAATTTCGTAACTTATACATATATATATTTATTAATTTTAAATGTTTCCTGTTTTTTTTTATCAATCTTATTTCTGTCTCAAAATTAGAAATTAAAAATTAATTCCTGTTAAAAATTATTTTTCTTTAGAGAACCCTCCTAAAATTGACAAGGACCTAAAGGAAGAGTATTTAAAGCCTGGTTTTGAGGGAAACTTCCTCAAGGAATTCGAAAACCAGAAGAAGATGTTCGATACTGATCTGGATGGAGAGTAAGTAAAAATATCTTAAAACATAAATATAACTAATTTTTAATTTATAGAATTTATGCAAATCAATTACACTCTTTGCTGCAACGAGTTTCTCCTGAAATGACCAATATATTGCCTCGCAATGATAATCGCACAAAAATGATACCTCCTAAGAAGAAGCTCTCGGATGAGGAGACCATCCTCGGGCGCATTCATGGTACTTTATTAGACGATGAGTCACGTCCACCGGCTAAAAGAGGCCCCGATATGATAACTCCGCCTATAAAAACACCGTTTGGGGGCGTTTTCGAGGGGGCCTATCAAGTAAAAATAGTTTTTGTTTGACAGAATCTGTGTGAGTAAATTTTAAACATATATCTTATCTTAGGGTCCGAAGATGTTTCGTCAGAGTGTAATGACGCAGACTATACGCAAGCCGGATGGCTCTTATGAGACCACCAAGATTACCCAGGACACGGAGGGTAATACAACCACTACAACAACTCGTACCATAAATGGGAAATCCGAAACCGTTACTTCATTTAAGAACAAGAAAAACAATGAAATTGTTTCGGCTCGTAAGGCAATTGGAAATGCATCTTCCTATTCGGACCGTAATATCTATGTGTCCAAACAAGGTTATGCTCTTCCAATGAACCTCTGGTGACCAGTGGTCCCCAGCACCACCACCAATAACAACAGAACCACAACAACAATTGCAACTATTAATGCATCCATTATAATTGGCAATTGCTGCAGCAACATTATTCCCCCTTTCTTCAAAATTATCTTTCAAATATATTACGTGTTAGTTCGTAGAGTCCTTAGTGTTTGGTGTTTTAGATGAAACTCGTAGTCATAGGCCCGTCCCCCTATAAACAAAACGGCAAAAAGCTGTTTCTTAGTATTTCTTGTTTGTACGCCGCGTTGCGTGCGCATGTAAAACAACAACCAACCATTAAACAACACACAAAACAAACAAAAAAAAAAACAAATTCTCTTTTTTTTGTTTTAAACAAAAGACAAAAACAAAATTAAATTAAAATAATTACTCAAATCATAACTCGCGGCATGCCGCACTCTCTGTCTCTCTGTTTAAAAACAAAAAAAATAAACTCTCTCAGGGAGAGAGAATGTGTAGCTTTCGAATGAAGTCATGCTATAGTCGGCGACCTCAGAAGAAGTGGGCTTCGAGCGGCGCTGGTTGATGTGTAATTAGACAAACAGATGCCTATTAGTTTTGGTTTATTCTAATGTCTGTATGTATTGAGTCGGTGGTCATAAAAGTGGAAAAGGATGGAGTAGGAGGAGGTGTATACACATGCACCTATAGGTGGACGAGATAAAGAATGACAAACATTAACAACAACAAAAATCACCATTTCGAAGAAGTTTTCATCAATTAGATTTTTTGATTTTTTCGAACTTTTGTTTATTTCTTTAAAATAAGTTCTCTTTGTCTCGAAAAATTACACCTAAAAAAAAATATACTTACTTATATACTAAATATATCACATATATACTTTACCCTTAGGTTTATTAAAAAAAAAAGTTTGATGAGATCAAAAATAAAAACAAAAACAATAATTTAGGAAAAAACAAAGTCCCAGGAGTCAAACTGGAAAAAAGACATCGAGGCAAAAACATTTATTATTTGGTAGTACCTTTTTTTGTTTAATTTTAATATTTTTACTGAATTTATTTAAAATATACAAAAAGAATATTTAAAAAATATATTATTTCCATATTCAAAAATTGTTATAAAATTTGAAAGTTAATGGTCTCAAATCTTAATTCAAACATTTAATAATGTATTGATGTCTCTTAAATTTAATAGTAAAAATTCATCACTGAAAAAATATTCAATGTATTAATCTCTATATCAAAAATAAATCTTATTGTATGCCTATTAATATGTGTGCAAAATAAATTTGTTTGTTTTATTTCATCAGAATGTCATAAATACAAACCTTAATTTGGTCCAAGAATCGACTTAGCGGAACAAAGAACTACTTATGCTCGATTGTGTCGACCAAACTCGATTGTTTTAAAAATAAAAGGAAATAAGCACATTCATGTACATTTTCTTCTGTCTAAGCCCAACCTACTTGTACTCGCTTCTTTTTGTTTTTTCTTTTTTATAATCTACCCGCGCTCAAGGGATTATGATTACCCTTTAAATGTTTCAACACAGCGCGGGCGTGAAGTTAATGAAGAGAAAGAAGGATAGGAAAGATGTGTGGCACGATGTTCTGAGACTGTTGGTGGTTGTCTCAGATATTTTTATCTCCAGGGATGGCTAAAGCGGAGAAATGCCGTGTCTTATTTCTATGTCGCTTATAATTCACATTATTTTATTCGTGTTCATCCTTGTTGGGCATACTAGTTTAACTCAATTACATGTTGTTAGTGTTATGCCTTATGCGAATCACCCTGTATATACATTCAGCCTTATTTTGAGATTCGAACGAATAGCTAATTCGATAGAATAGATACTTTCATTCGAATGAACTATCCATATTTTGACATTCGAATGATTGCATAAAATGAACCTTAATTAAATTCATTTTCGAAATCAGCTGTTTGAAATTTACTGACATTTCTATCTGATTTATTATGACCAAGCTGTTTTTTTTGATAATTTTTATTTCAAAAAAAATATGGTCTAAAAATAAAACTTCATTATTTAAGAAAAATAAAGTAAAGATAAGTGATGCTAACGGCCCGGTAAAGTTTGAATTTGAATACATCAATAAAAACTGCCATTTTCAAATTTTGGAGCATTTAGAAAACAGTATGGTAAGTTTATTGATATTAAAAAGTTGTTAAATAAGGGTAAAACTTCCCTGAATAATAAAATAATTGATTTATGTTTTAATTTTCATGTAAACTAATTTTGTTTTCCAAATTGATAAACAAAAAAAGAAGGCAACTTCAAAGCCACTTAATTTACACAAATCTGGTCACACTTGAATTTTGAACTACCATTAATTTGTAAATTGTTTTATGAAAATAATTGATAAATTGAAGCCAGACGTTAAACAATCAAAATGGCATTTGTTTTATGTATGAAAAGAGAAAACGGTGAGGAGCAGTTGTATAGGACAAGGATAATGGATGCATCACATCTATTTTATGCATCCAATACTACTAACATTATACTAAACTTACATGTCATTGATAAGGTGAACTTTCGAATCGTTCGAATCTCAAAATACAAATTATTCGAGTTCGACATACTTTCTAATGAAATCGAATGTCAAAATAAGGCTGAATGTAGATAGTATAACTATGAATATCGCTTGAATATGACGATGTTGAAGAAGATGAAACAGTGGATGGCAGATTTAGAAATATTTTATATTAGAAAAACTCGCTCATAAAACACTTATTCTAAGTTATATCTTCAAGTACTCGTATATCTTCATAAGATTGAGTCTTAAAATAAATCCATACATGTATGTCTGTCTCTGGATATGTATGAATGAGAAATTGAAATATTTTTGTTGGCTCCAAAACTAACGGTACCTGCCATACAGCCTTTTTGCAAAATCTTATATATCTCGAAAACGGCTCTACCGATTTTGATATAAATTTAGGTGTACTATTAAAGTAAAGACTACATGTTGGCCAAAAAAACTTTTTAGAAAAAATTTTAATAACTTATACATTCCTTTTTTTATTTTCGACGTTCTCATTAATGGCTTTAAGGATTTTAGTCAAAATTTTTATATACATATGTATATGTTCTTTTGAGTTTGTAAAAATATTGTATATACAAATTTTCGAAAAATGGTTTTTGGATTTTTAAAAAATAACTAATTTTTTTTGAAAATTCTAGATCATGAAAACGCGTGAAAGATTTTTTTATAAAATAAATTACATATATAAAATAAATAAATACTTGCGTATACAATTTTTTTATAAACATTTTAAGGAGAATTTATGATTTAAAAAACATGTTTCAGTACGGCTGGGCTGTATACCTGTTCCTTAACCAACAGCAGAAATCGCTGAAGGGTCTTCGGTGATTCCCTGGAGGAGAAAATGATTCTTTTCCAAAAGTAACGGTACCTCCCATACAGCCAATTTACAAAATCTTATTTATCTTAAAACATCTAGTGATTTTGATACAAGAAATTATGTGTGATATTATGGGAGTGGACTACATTTATACAGGAGCTCCTTTAAATTTAATATAATTTCGATTTTTCAAACTTTGTTTGCATAAATTTATACGAGTACTTTTCTAGATATAATTTTCTCAAGTTATTTTGTTTTGTATATATAAGTAATTTTTGAATTCTAAAGTACTTTTACATAATAGTAAGTACGTGCGATCCAGTCGTGCATTTTCTTTTCTTTTGTGCGACGTATTTTTTTAGGAATCGAAGAAAATTATTTTTGTATGTATTAATTTTTTTGCACATAAGTACATATCTATGTATGTATTTTCGTTAAGGTATGCATATTGGATTATATATATAGGTATACAATAAAAATATGATATTGATTTTTGGTCGGGTATCTAGCTACCTTTGCAAATCAAAATAAATTATAATATATTTGGTTAAGCCAGGAAGGTACGTTTTACCTATCACCTTCGTGAGAGCCATTTTCAAAAAGTTGGGGCCATTTTTGCTATACAAAATTTTTTTGAAGAAAACATAATTTCAATATTATAATAAGACCCCAAATCAACCCATAAATATAAGATATGCAAAATTCGTTGTAAAGCTTATGAAAAGTCAAAAGAACTAACAATTGATTTTTGTTTGACAAATTTTGATCTATTAGATAATAATATTTAACTTACTATAGTATATCTAGCAGTTAAAATTTTGTTAGTAAAATGTGTTTAATAGAATATTTTTGTATGAACAACATCTTTAAGAAAAATTAGGGTTTTATAAACTTAACTAATACATAAAAAAAAAGTATTTGGAATTCTGTTTGTCGATCTTACAATAACAAAAAATTCAAAATAGTTTTTTTTGCCTTTAAGTCCACAAAAATTGGCGTTTCGTCTCGGCGATCACACATAGACTCATCAGTTGACTGTGAGGGCCTTGTCAATACGCAATTTTTGTTAAATTCAGTTCATCTTACATCAATTTTTTGACAAAAATCCAATGTGAAATCCAACCAAGATTTAATCTTATCATTAACGTTGAACATTAACTAAGAAAAGATGTTGAATCCTACAAGATTTCGTCTTACATTCCATTTCTCGATACAGACTTTATATCTTCAAAGTAGGTTCAAGTAACACAAACTAATTTTTAATGGTTTTGGACAGTTTTTCACTAAGCAAGAATTTGATGAGAAGAAATGCGCAGATCTCTACAAATCTTATGATGGAATGAACTGAGGCAAATTTTATCTCAGAAGTCCAAATAAGAAAAATTACACAAGTTTAAAACATTTAGCCGACCTTGAACTGAATTTCCTTCATAAAACTATTGTGACATCTAGAGTAAGTATACTACTTCTGTCCTTAAAAATGCATTGGAAGTTTTTAAGGTCTACTATTATTCATTGAAATTGGAGAAATATTGAATAGAAATTTTATCAAAAGAAGGGTTAAGTAGAAACTAAGAAATTACAAAATAGCTACATATATAGCTCGAACTAAAATAAATATTTAATATAATAATTGATATAAATAAATACAATTATTTGGGGTCATTAGTTACATTAAACTGATTATGAAAATGCTTAGATTCAAATTTAATTTACGCCACTGAGTCACAATCGAAAAACAAAAAGCCTAACAAACAAAATTACCTAAGTGCCCTACATACATTATTATCTATGTAAGTATCTATGAAAATTAACTTCGAATGTATGTACTCGTAAATACAAATGTAGGAACGTTCTGTTTGTCTATTTCTTATTCTTATCGTTGCCATGAAGCTAACAGCTGTTTAAATTATCTCCCTTTCTTCTTGATTCCTATACTATCTTAATTCTTAAGCCTACAACTTATCGAATACAGCTCCACCAAAAGAGCCGATTTGATAGCTAATTTTTCTATTCCATGAGAGTACTATAAACAAAGCTATAAGACAAGTTTTGCATTTTGAAAAAAAAATTCTAACTAGAGATTTTGACCAAAGTTGACATTATGATGATGGAGAACATGAAAAAAGTTTTTCCCGCAATTCCATATGTCTAATGTCTATCTATATGTCCTTGACCTACAACCTAAACCGCTGATACGATTTTCTTCAAACTTACTATTTAAGGTTCTTCGACGATTCCCTAGAAGAGAAATTTAAATTTTTGTTCAGCTCAAAAATACTGTTACCTACCTTCCCACACAGCCGTTATGAAAATTCTGATTAATATCGAAAACAGCTTTAACGAATTCGATAAAAAATAAAATGCACGACTGGGTCGCCAAACTTGCTTCTATCTAATAGACTGGAATTTAAAAAACGAATGTTATTAGAGAAAACTGTTCATAAGGATAAAATTAATTTTTTAAATTCATTTAGTAGTTTAAGAGATAAAAACAGAATGCTATGCAAAAATGAATTTATGGAAGAACAAAAATTATAAGTCGTTGTAGTGTTTTCTTCTTCTTTTATATACACAATTTTTAAAAGATTTTTAAGAAAAAAATTTGGTACGCCAACTTTAAGTTTGGCGGCTGAGAATCGAACTCGAGACCTTCCGCATGACAGTCCAACGCACTAACCATTATGCCAATGGGTACTACTGAGAAAATCAAAAACAAAAAAATGGTTCCAAGCGGGGTACAAAAAATAACCATTTTCTGGAAATTTTTTTTCAACCATTACCTAGCTTTAAATAAATGAAATTCTTTACATTTTTTTAAAAAAATCTGTGGGACAGTTTTTGAGAAAAAAAATATTCATAAAATTTCGAAAAAGATTCGTTTGGCTGGTACCGTTATTTTTAGCCTTAAAAAAAAAAAAGAAAAAAACGTGTGGGGAAAAAAATCAAAACCCATATCTATCAAGTTTGAAGAAAATCGGCCGAGCCGTTTGGGCTGTAATCGAACCGACAGACAGACAGTACCTTATAGGACCTATAGGTAGGTATCTACTATTATAGACACTGGCTACATTTTGGCTACATGTTATTAACCGTACCTGTGACAGAACCTTTTTAGGTATTTTATTTTCACGGCTCTAACGACTGACCAACATTTTTACACAGAAGCTCCTTTAAATTTGAAATAATATAGTATATACAAATTCTCGAAAACATTTTTTTTTGGATTTAAAAAAAAATAACAAACAACAAAATTTTGTTTGTTTGCTGTTTTCAAAAACATCAAAGTGAAACAGCTATTTAACTTACATTGTTATAATTAAATTTTTTTTCACGGATTTATTATATTTATTTATATTATATTATGTAGATAGAAGTGTCTAATCGGGTGATGATTTCTGAAAAATAAAACCGGTTTAAAAAAAAATCAAACCGCACTGCCTTTAATTATTATTATTCTTATAGTTATAGTAATAATAATTATTATATCTATAATATTTTTTTATTTCTATTATTGTTATACATAAGGAAATGAAGAAACAGAAATTTTGGCCAAGGGTTATTTTTAACTTAAACATATTTCACAACAGCCCATCAAAATTAAAGTGTTCAAAACTGGTTTTATCTCTTAAAATCTGAAATGGATTTGACACCAACCAATCGTTTTTTATATTAGGTGTATACAAAATTTTGAAAATATTAAAAAAACTTGTTTTCGAGATTTTTGAAAATTTTGGTATACAATACTTTTAAACTTTTAGAAAACATTCTCTGTAAAGAAAATTGATCAAAATCAGTGGAATCGTTTTTGAGAAAATCGAAAGTCAAAGAAATGGTTCTATGGGACGTACCACTTATAACCATTTTTGGGATTTTTTTTTATAAAATGGTAGCCTTTTTGTAAAAAAAATTACTGATTTTTTTTTTTAAAGTTGTGGGCACGTTTTTGAGAAAAATAAGATTTTCATTTTCGGCTAAAAAAAAATGGTACGACAGATACCTACCTTTATTTTTGGTATTAAGATGCCCAAAAAAACGCTAGGTACCAAGTTTAAAGAAAATCGACCGAGTCGTATAGGCTGCAGCCGAAAGGACAGACAGACAGAATTGCAAGACCTACTTTTTTCAACTTCGCTATCATCGTGATCATAGAGATTACGATGTCAACTTTGATCAAAATGTCGAGTTTGATTTTTTTACTAATCCATTACTTGCAATATACTCGTAGTACCTACCTATGTATATATCGTAAGTAAAAATCATTTAACTTTTATTGATTAATTTATTAAAAAAATTTTCTTGAAATCGTTTCTCTATTTTTAATAATAACTTATTAACTTTCGATTTCTCGGTAAAAAATAGAGAACTCAATTTTTTACAAAAATGTGAAAAAATGTTTTTTTATGGAACTTATTGTTCTTGAGATATGGAGCAAACACTCTTAATAAAGCCAAATGGGGGTTTCAACTCAGAAAAATCAATGGATTATTTCCGAGCCATCAGCTAGGTATTTCGTTTCATCAATTAACTTACTTTATGTAATCAATCCAAAGGGGTAAAATGAAAATCTCTTGCGCTTATGTAGGTAGGTACTGTACCCGTACACACAATTTAAAAAAAATTTCACAACACACGAAACACAGACAAGTTAAATGTTAAACTGCAACTAATTTTGTATTTAACTAGGATGTTTGCAAACTTTACTGCATTTTACGATAAAATAAAACAGAAAAAAATACAACTGACTAACACCCCTTAGATAAAAGATACAACAATATACGAATACATGGACTCTTATGAGCCAACTCACATCGAATCAGTCGAAACAAACGAAATGTTTTTGTCTCAACTTCTAGCTTTACGAGCAGGGTTCGAACCACAGTGGTAAAATTTTGGAGCAGACTTATAAAAAAATAAACGAATTGAAAATTTCTGGAGTAGATTTAGATTTAGTAATTCAGAGTCAGAGTTGGTTGCAAAATTTATTAACACAGTGGTCATTCCCTTTCATGTGGGTTGGCTTAAGAAATTTTGAATTTTTCAGTGTGGACGAAAATTAGTACCTATCTTAATTTTAAAAAAACGGAGTAAGTAAAGTAAATTTACTCCGATTGGAGTAAGATTCGAACGCTGCTCATGAGTGGTAGTCGAAAGAAGGCAAACGAAAAAGCTTTGCACCAGGACACACATAGAATGAAACAATCATTTACTGTTCCAAATCAGAGTCGTTGTCGGTAATTGTACTCCACACTTCCTTATGGCGCAATACACATCTCAGACACAACATGACGATGACACAACAACAACAAAAAAAAAAAAAAAAAAACAAGAGAAAGACGTATGTATATCATTGCCGACAGCAAAACCGTGGAGCGAAAATCTTTTATATTATGTACCTATACGTCCTACGCACACACACGGAACTTTCAGCTCAAAAGGAAAAATTATATATCTGAAAAGGACAGTATATTTTTTCACAATTAAAATTTGTTACAAAAGTAAGCTTACACTTAGCTTAGAAAAAATGAAAAATTGCCGCCCCCAAGCAAAGTGCCGCCCGGGGCCTGTGCCCCCTTTGCCCCCCCTCGCTACGCCACTGAGTAAACTATTTGTTTTTGAAATTATATCCTAAATTGTATATTATTAAATACATTAAATTAACATCCTAAATTTTTTTTTTAGAAAACTTAAGAAAAAAAAATAATTTATCAATAAAACGCTTTTTTTACAACGTCCTTACCATATTCATTCGGGATCGTTACATTTTCTCGAAAATCAGTTGCCCATGTAAAGTCTTAAGGCGATTTTATTTATACTTTTATGACGTCAATTCCGCAGCAGAATTCTTCACGGGATTGGTGACGAGATTGGAAATATTAAATACTACTTTTAAAATAGTACTTTTTGGAAATTTACAAAAAAATTTATTTTTTATTTTATTTTATTTTATTTATTGTTTGATAGCCTAGCAAAAATATATAAACTGTACCTGTAGTGCTTCCATAATAATCCTGTTCTTATCAGAACGGAACTTTGGTTCAGTTGTGTTATGAGGAAATTGGTGGATGGGCTGGTTGGGGGACTGGCTGATTGGGTGACTGGCTGAGGAGCTGGTGGGACAACTTAAGCGTACAAGAACAAACCTTAAACGGCTTGCCATTTAGCCGCGGGGCGGTATGGCTGACCCTGTGCCAGCGTAGAAGGAAGCGGCTGCTTCGTCGATGTCCGTGAAAATAGTGTCGTACAGAGTTTCCATCACACTGAGGTACCTCGGCTCGGGATGTCGTTGCTCAGTGGCCATCCTTCTCATTAGCTGATTAGGGTGATTGAAGGTGTTCTGCACCAGCTTCTTTGCTGAATTTAGTAGGTATTTGTCCAATGGTATTATTTTTGTTTCTCTGTAGAGATCCTCGTTCCTGTAATGTTCTGCCCGCTGCCGGTCGAAATGGAGACCGGTGCAGATTCTTAGCATCTTTCTCTCGAAGATTTGGAGTTCCTTCATCGCTGTCTCTAAGATTGTGAACCAGAATGGGAAACAATAGCTGATAACAGGGCGTAAAAGTTGTTTTGGAAATTAGTACCTTCGTCTATCTACCTTTGTACATCTTCTATCACGAGGTCTCTTGAAGGAGACAAGCTCCGACTTTGTATTGATTTGGATGCAGATGTAGTTTGTGTATGAGAACTTCTAACCCAGATGCTGTTGATTGTTTTCTCGACATCCAGAAAGCATCCGACGGTTACACGATGACTGTTCAGGGCTATAGTGGTGTCATGCTGGAACTTAAGGTGTGGGTGTAGTCATTAATGCTTCTTCCTAAGTCCAAACTGCATGTCAGGTATTAAGCTGTTCTCTCGGCAAAACTTTTTAAGTTTCCTTAGTATCAGCTCTTCCAAGAGCTTGCTTAGGTTGCTGAGGAGTGATATTGGCCTGTAGTTAGAGATCATGTTCCTGAAACCTTTCTTCGGGATCGCCACAGTCTTTGCATTTTTTCATTTTTTAGGGAAATAGTTGTTGTTGACGAAGTTGTTCAAGATGATGGTCCGGTTGACTTTTTAGGCCTGTAGCCCATGATTATTTCGGCTATTTATTCTGGGGTGCTCAGGTTTGGGCTGTCAACTGGGTCACTCGCTGGATTGGCGTCGCTGAATATCGCTCTAGCCGTGTTTGGTTCCAGGGTTTGTTGGATGGAATCCTTAACTTCATCAAGGAGTTTATTCCGAAATCACTCCTGCTTACATACTTTTTATTTTTCAATTTATTTGGTTATTCGTTCTTCGTAATTCTCACTGACATCTTTAAAACAGTGTAGTTCACGCACAACGCTCTAAGCTTAGTTTTGGTGCTAATGACAGTAATTATGTCGGAAATTGATCCTGCAATACAGTATACAATGCTTCTGAGACGGTTTTAAGCTATATAATGCTCTTTCAAGAGCTACAAAAAATTGTAATGAAATATGAATTTATTCAATTATTCAATTAGACTGTTGACATAGGCGCCTGCCTGGCGACTAAACAGAACATACCCTAAGTGAAGCAACGGAGTTGCGTGAGCGGGGGTGAGTTACTTGCAAAACTATAAGGCAAATTATGCGTTCGTAAAAATAATCGATCTCGATTATAGAGAACACGAAAAAAGTGGGACCTACAATTCCGTCTGCTGTCTGTATGGCTGTACCTCAAACTACATCCTAAACCGGTAGAGATATTTTCTTCAAACTCGGTACTTAAAATCCTTTGAAATTGAAAAATTTTGTATATAGACATTTTTGAATAAATATTTTTTGGATTTTTGAAAAACCAATATCTTGAAAATTAGTAAACGAATAAGTTTTGAAAAATGTATATTATTTTATATTTAAAATTGACGTCACAAATTTTTTTAGACAAATATTAAGGAAGTTTGTTTCTTATATAGAAAATATAATTAATAATACAAGGATTTTAAACTATATTTGCATAAATTAATACTTTTCTAAAAATTAGACGGCAATCTTATGCATTTTAACATTTTCTCTATTAAAGGCGTATTTTTAAATTTATAAGCAATTTGAAATTCCAAAATACTATTACATAGTTACGCTTAAGAAATTGCTAAAGCTTAAGAAATAAAAAATTTACAATCTAAAACGTTTTTTAAGCTTAATAAATGAAAACCCCGACCCTCTTATGAATTACCAAAAAGCTGTAAATGAATTTTAAGCTCTGAACAAATAAATTCGCTCTAAACCTTAACTTAAGAAATTGAAAAAATAAAACTTAAACCTTAAAATAAAGTTATTTATTTGTGCATTCGTTTGTTCGTTGCTTATACATTTTATTTATTATATGTATATTTATTTAAATCTCTATTTATGTATTTATTCATCTGCTTATGTATTTATTTATTTATTTATTCATCTTTTTATTAATTTATTTATTTATTTTCTTTCCGTGTTTTTTTTATTTATTTTGCAATTTATTGATCTTATATTAATTATTTGTATCAAATTATACACTTAAAATAAAAAGAAATTAATTATATGGAAAATTCTATTTGTTTTTAAGTCCTTACCATACATTTAAAAATATCAAATGAAGCTGTTTTAAGTAGTCTTCCTTCAAAAAATAAATTCCTTTTTTGTTTTGTAAACCCTTATCATCATTTTTTCAGTTGTAAAATATTAACTAAATATCATAGCACTGTGCAAGCTGTGTATTCACAAAATTATTGTGAACCCTTATTCTACGATAATAAATATACTACATACATATATCTATCTATCAAACCCTTAAAAAGTATTGTAAGCCTTGAAGAAAATTCCTCTATAGAATAAACTAAAACGTTTCAACAATATTGTAAGCTTTCGCCACAACCACCATCATCGTCGTCACCGCCACCATCGTCGTCTTCATCCGCCAGACAGTCCCTCCACCAAAGAAATCTTCGAAATCTTTCCTGCCTTTAATTGTGCAACTAATTTGGTCCTTCTTCCTCCGTGATTCTCTCATCTTAGTGTGAGGTTAATAAAAGGTATTTCAAGCGCCAAAAACAGTGCGGTCTTCTGTTGCTTTGTATCCAGAAAATGTAGTAATCGGCGGGCAAGTGTTACACGGAAATCGTTTTACGAGAAAACGAGTTACGGGAAAACGATTATCGGGCAAAAGTTACGCGGGAAATCGTTTTGCGGGAAAACGTAGCCAACCCATTCATTCTGGAATCATTTATCGAGTTTGGTGTAGAAGACTTCATCAGGGAGTGGATTGCTGAGCGACAGAAGGATTTTAGGTACACCCCAGAGCGGAGTTCTGTCCCCTCTTCTGTGTCTCTAAGTCACAAATAAAATTCAGCGAAATCACAGAAATGGTTTTATGAAAAGTTATTAACTGGGCTACGAGCTGTGGACTAGGTGTTAAACAAAGCAAGACTGAACTGATGCTATTTACTACCAACTTTAAGATATAACCCTTCGCTCTACCTCGACTCAACGCTCAAACACTCTTGCTCTCTACCGGTGCTAATATCTAGATAGGTGTTATTTTAAGTTGAACTGAAAACTGAATATTGAAGAAAGGGTTAAGAAGGATTGCATAGCTTTGAACGCATGTAGTAAAACCTTTGATAAAAAGTGGGGTCTTAAATCTAAATATGGTTATATTGTATGTTGTGGACTCTAGTTGACTATGTGAACATTAGCGTTTTAGACATTAGTTATCTAGAACCAAGTTCAGCACCGTGGCGTGCTGCTTCAAATCAAAAGCCAAAGCTAATGCCTCATCGAATTCAATTAGCGTAACTGACTCCATAGTTGTCCCTTCACGTTAGAAAACTTAAACTTAAACTTAAACGAACTACAAGAAGAGCACGTGTCAATTTATTAGTGCTTTGCATATAATGAAAAATGATGATCAAACAAGAGGTTTGACAATTCTTCGCAATCGAGTTCTTCATGTCTGTACATCGCCATTCGAATGTTCTTTTTACTTGCGACTTATAGGTAGGTACTACAAGGCAAATTATAATGCATTCGTAAAAAAAATCGAACTCGAGATTTTGATCAAAGTTGACATTACGATGATAGCGAAGACTAAAAAAGTGGGTCTCGCAATTCGCAAGTTATGCATGTCGGTTCGACTACAGCCTAAACGGCTCGACCGATTTTCTTCAAAGTTGGTAGATATCATTTTTAATTCCCCCCCCCCACACGTTTTTTTCTTTATTTTCTTAAGACTAAAAATAACGGTACCTGCCATACGAATTTTTTTCGAAATTTTGTAAATTTTTTTTTTTCAAAAACTGTTCGACAGATTTAACAAAAAAAGATGCAAAAAAATTTCTTTTAGTTATAGCTAGGTACTAGTTGAAAAAAAATCTTCCGAAAAATGGTTATTGAGGGTACCCCCAAATAACCATTTTTTTTGGTTTTGATTTTTTTTTTGCTAAATCTCTCCAAAAACTTAAATAGAATTGTGTATTAAAATTTTCAAAACATTTTTTTATGGATTTTAAAAAAAAAATTCAATTTTTTTTTTTAAACTCAATATTTCGAAAACCTTATGCTGGATTTTTTTCAAACTTAAAAAATAAAAGTTTCTCAACATAATCCACAAGATGGATGAAAAAAAGTTTTACTTTACCTAAAACTAAAAGTACCGACCATACAAATGTTAAGAAATGGTTTTCAAAAATCAATTTTTCTCGAAAACGGTGCCTAAAATTTTGATAAAAGTTTTTTTATTTCAATTAATTTTAATGATCTTTAATATTATAAAAAAAACATTTGAAATTAAGATATTACAGCTTGTACCTACCATATAACCATTTTTTCAAATTTTGGATTACTCATTATCGACATAACGGATTTTAATAAAATTTTTTGTAGAAATGCTTCTAAAAAGTGTAAAAACCATTGCATTTCAAAACTTAAGAAAAAAATATTTTTTGAATTTAAAAAAAATATCATTTTTTTTTGGAAAATTCTGTATTTTAAAAACGGCTCAATATATTTTTTTGGAAATTTAATTTTCAATGGTACAGTAATCAAAACTTAAAGTTGGCATACCAAATTTTTTTCTTAAAAATCTTTTAAAAATTTTGTATATAAAAGCGTTTTTTTAAGAAATCACTACAAGGACTTATAATTTTTGTTCTTGCATATATTCATATTTGCATAGTATTCTGTTTTTATTTAAATGAGTTAAAAAAATTAATTTTATCCTTATGAACAGTTTTCTCTAATAACATTCGTTTTTAAAATTCCTAGTCTATTACATAGGAGCAAGTTCGTGCGACCCAGTCGTGCATTTTATTTATTTGGGAAGACATTCGCTGGAAGCAATTCGGACCATAATTACACGCATAGATTCGAAGAAATGTATCAGTCTTGAATTCAATCATCATCAACCATTTCAGTCATCGAGTTCGACCACTAATAACCAAAATAATCGACAAACGATTTGGCTTTGTTCCGATCGATTTTGTGTAGACCAACATAATGTATGTGTGCTACAAAAATGAATGGCAACCCTACTCGACAACATGTGTCATGTGATACAAGTTGTTTGTTCTTTATGATCACATGGGCTTCTTATATTCGTTTGAAATTTATGCTGGCGTAGGAGACAATGTGGTACAGTAAAACCCGCTTAAGAGAAACCCGCTTAAGAGAAAGCACCGCTTACATGAAACACTTTTTTCATACCCAAGTATTTTCCGACCAATGTCCCTTAAATTACTCCGCTTAAGCGAAAAACCCGGATAACTGAAACATATTTTCAGTTAATTTTTAATATTTTTTATTAAAAAAAACTCTCTTAAGCCTAGTACTCACCTAGCGTGAAATGAAAAATAAATACGTTCCAAATTACACGCGAAGAATAAAAATGAAAATAGAATAAACTTTTCCACGTGAATTTTTGATACTCACTTTGAATGAAAAAAAAGACAATTATTTTTAAACTGATTCGTTCTTTCTGTTTATAAATTTTCAATTTTTTGTTTTGAAACAAAATATTCAAATCAACTGACAAATGTCACAGTTTTCCACGATGCCTTTAACTTTTTCCTGATGGTTGTACATTAAGAAATGAAAATCATAGCGTGGAAAAAGTTGTGGAACATATTTGTTTTTTCCAATCCACATTTTAGTACTCACCTCTCGTTGCGGATTTCATGCCAGTGAACCAGCAGTCACTTTTATATGAAATTTTCATTTTCACTTGAACTGAGTACTAGATGTTGGTGTCAATCCAGTTTTTTCGGAAGTCGTTCCACCAGCTTCAAAATCTTCGCGATGGGATAGAAAAAATTCGTTACAAATAGAAGTTGACTGCTCATTTATTATCCTTATATCCTTACCGCCCCCATATTACTACATATATTTTTTTTAAATAAATCAAAAAAATAAAGCCCTAGAGAGTAGGGGTACCTGCGCTAAATATTATCTTTTTTTTTATATTATACGCGCACTCAAGGGGTTATGAATACCCTTATAATATTAAATACAGTGCGAGCAATTAGGAAAGTAGGATAGGATGAGAAAGGACATACCGATGCACATTGATTTTGAATGTCTGCACATTGCAATGAGTGGGAAACATTGAGCCGGGTAAAGCATTCCACATTCATGTAGTGCGGCTAAAAAAAGAATCTCTGTACTTGAGAATACGTCCGAAATTGGACTCAAGGGTAAACTGATGAGCATTCTTAGAAGAACGAGTATTACGGTTGAACTTTTTGAGGGGAGGATTGCAACTGGCTATTTCACTATAGCACTGTTTATGAAAATAGCTGTAAAATAATGATAGACATGAAACATTGCGGCGGTGCTCGAGAGATACAAGGGTTTCAGTTAGATAACGGTGGCCTATCATTTTTATAGCTCTCTTTTGAATTCTGTCCAAGAGACTCAAGTGAATTTTTGGAGCACCTGCCCATATATGGGAATTGTACTCGAGCTTCGGAAGAATAAAGGCTTTATATATAACAACCAGATCAGAAGGGGTAAAATACTTCTTGCATCGGTGGAGAAAACCTAAACAATTAGCAGCGTTTTTGGCAACGTCAAATATGTGATCACTCCACAAAAGATGGTCTATAATGCACATACCTAGAACTGAAAGCTGATCAGTCTCCTCGATGCAAGTGCCGTTCATAGAAAGTGGCATTAGGGGAGGGTTTCGCTTTAGCGACAGTAAACAGCATTGAGTTTTTGAAGCATTAAATTTTACACGATTTTTCGTTCCCCATTGGACAATGCTGTCAAGATCAGAATATAATGAGCTTATGATACGCTGCCGTTGGAAGTCCACATCTGATGGACAAGGATGTGAATCTAAAAACGAATATGAAAATCTGAGGGTACTGTCGTCAGCGAAACAATTAAGTGGATTAGAAGTTTCAGACAAAAGATCATTTATGAATATAAGGAAGAGTGTCGGCAGTGTTGCCAGAAACACCGATTTATCGTATTTCTCCCGATTTCTAAACCTATTTCCGATACACCGATTTTTGATGTAAATAGTGCACTTTCTCCTGATTTTCATATTTCAAAAAAAGTTCATAAATATTCTCCGCTCTTAATAGCATAACTTAAATTTGCATTTAACTATTAATAGCAACTTTTTTGATATGAAAATACATTACAAAGAAAATGTAATCGGTTTTGCGGCGGCGCAGCGGATGTAGCAAATAATTTGTCAGATAGTAAAAACTCTGTTGCTTCATTACCAAAGGGTGATTGCCCGAACATTATAATTTTGAAATGCATCTGCAATTCTTTTACCATCTGTACATCATTATGCCTGCTTCAAACTTCAACAGTTGTTGAAACAATATATATATAACTATATTCAAAACAGTCAAATAGAGTAGCGAAATATCAAGAATTTTTAAAATTATTATAGCTGCTTCATCCATCACAAACTCGTTGGTTATCATAAGAATGTGTTGTTTCGCGGATTTTACAATTATACGAATCCTCAAAATGTAGGTACTTTGCATTTGAAGCCAAAGTAGATTATCTTGAAAGTGGAAAAGTTATTTTAAAATATTAAGAAGATCATGTTAATGAATTATATCTTAAATTCTTACACCCACATTAATAAAGATGGTTTAGTGGAGGTTTATCGTTAAGTCCTGGACTAAGTGTGAAATTGCATTAATAAAAAAAATGTGACGTTTACTAACTATGATTAAGCTAAACCACCAAAGTAGGTTGTTAGTTTAGCGAAGGAATAAGAAATAAAATTGTCAAATTTGCTTTGTTTTATCAAAAAAATTAAACAAAAGTGCGACGTGCGTGTCTCCACGATTTGTCAATGAATTTGCTTTGAAAGCCAAGCAGCTTAAAAAATGACAAATACGAAAGGATTTAAGATCGTAAAGTCATAGGAGCATTTAACAGCACCCATATTAGGATTAATAAAATAGGCAGGAGAAAACGATCAAAAATATGTGAATGTGAAGTAAAGACAGCTTAATAAAAATTATATAAGTAAATATGAATCCAAACATGTTTTTAATTTTGCTTCCTTATCTTTTTATCCTCCGTACATAGGCAGCTTGTGACGTCAATTTAAAAATACTAAGGGAGAAATATTTTGGAAAATTGTTTGTTCAATCAAAAGGACCAATCAATATTTGGCCTTTCCATTGATGGCTAATATTATTTCATCGATATTAACAGTACCAGACTATTCAGCTAATGTTGAGAGAACTTGTTCTCAAATAAATTTAAATAAAACAAAACTCAGAAATCGACTTGATGTTGGAACTTTATAAGGAATTTTACTATCTAAGGACTTCTTGAAGTATAAGAGTGTAATTGCTTGAATCTTAAGTTTTTTGATTAATTATTCAGAAAATTCAGTTAAAACAAATATATTTAATTTAAAAACAAAATTGAAACACTAAGTTCGTTTGTGAGTTTGTGCGATAGGAAACGAATATTTCTAAATATAGGTATATAAGTACATATGTGGTTCAACTTAAACGCTTATATACTATTTTTGTCTTTGTAAGCTAGAAGAACTTAATGTTAAAGTTTGTTATAAGCTACCCATATACAAGACTATTTGTTTTAGAGGAGAAATATTTATTTTTAATTTAAAGAACTTACTGTGTTCACATAATATGAATTTTAAAAATGAACTTAAATAAAATAAAATAAAATGACGAACAACATTTTTTTTAAAGTAGGTAAGATTATTTCAACTTCTAATTCCCCGATTTCCCCGATTTCTGATACGAAAATCTCCCGATTTCCAAAAATATTTTATGGCAACACTGATGTGTCGGAGACAAAACGGAGCCCTGTGTCACACCAGCGTTTATTTTGTGGATATCAGATTTGAAACCGTCCAATACTACTTGAAGAGAACGGTCCGAAAGGTAATTTCTAATCCAACGAAGAAAAGATTCGTCGATACCAAATGCACGCATTTTCGATAAGAGAGCTTGATGCCAAACTCTATCAAATGCCTTTGAAATATCAAGTGCAATAATCTTACTTTCTCCAAAACGGTGTAAAGATTTATTCCACTCTTCGGTGAGATATACCATCAGATCACCAGTGGACCTATTGCTACGAAAGCCATACTGCCGGTCATTAAGGAGCTTTCGTTCTTCAAGATATTTTTTAAGCTGAAAATTGATCAGCGTTTTCATGACCTTGGAAAGAAGGGACGTAAGTGCAATTGGACGATAGTTAGAGGGGGAGGAGGATTCGCCTTTCTTAGGGACTGGCTGGACAAATGCTGTTTTCCATCTACTCAGAAAGAGACCTGAAGAGTAGGACAGATGGAAAAGCTTACGCAGAGGTTTTGCCAGCGTTGAAGAACACCTCTTCAGAACAATAGCAGGGATACTATCCTGGCCAGCGGATTTGTGAATGTCAAGATCCTTTAGAACTCTTGCAACTGCACGAGTGCGAAAGAAGATTCGTCCCATAAAACCGTTTCCGCTCTCAAGTACAGGAGGAGTCATGTCACTCTCTGGTAGCGTCGAATTAACAGCAAACTGCGCTGCAAGCAAATTAGCTTTATCTATCGAGCTTACAACAGGAGTGTCATTGAAGACGAGTGTTGGAACTGAGGATTTCGTACTGTTCCGTACGTTTTTTTACAAATAACCAAAAATTTTTACTACCTTTGGGACATTGTAGTATTTTTTGCCGTAATTTTTGGTCATGTAAAAATTTCGTTCGTCGCATAATCACGTTACAGGTCTTTCTAGTTTGTTTGTACTTATTCCGGTTTTCCTCAGTAGGGTTGGCTTTTAAACTACGGAAACTTACTTCTCTAACCCTGATAGCCTCTTTACAGTTCGAATCAAACCAGGAGTTCTTTACACCTGACTTAGTGGTTAGTACAAGGTCGATTCCCAGCCGCTGCCATTTCAAAACAAAAAAAAACGTTTTTAGGCCTAAATCTCTTATGGTGAGAATGCTTCTTCTCACAATTCTAATCTCTTCAATTCTACAGCTGAAATGCTCTAATAACCAAACTTTGAAAAATTATTGTTTTCTCGTCTTTTTTATGAGGATATTTTATTATGTATTCGAGTTCCAATCTTAAAAAACGGAAATTTAGTAAGCTAACAGATGTCTATTTTACGAAATATAAAATAAGTACATATATATGACAGCCATGCTTCGAAACATAATTTTGTTTGTATTTATTCTAGAATCTAGACTGTTACAGAACGGAAGCCTAAGTAACTGGCTCTGAATTCTTCGGGAGACAAATCAGTAAACTGGTTCACTCCTTGTGTGAAAGTGGTCTTGCCCTCCTCGAACAATTTGTTATGTTCTTCAATTGATTTCACATTTTTGCAATAAGTCTCCATGTGTTTTTTATTTTCGGCCTCATTAGCATACACCTTGTTGTACTTCGTCTGCAACAGAATACGAGTAGGTTGTCAAAATTGCAGAGAAATGTTGATAATACCAATACCAACCTTGTACGCTTCAAAATCGGCTTCAGAGCAACTCAGAACACAACCGAGAACGGCTGCCACAATCAATAAGGCAAAAGTAAATTTCATTGTTTCACCTGTAAGTTCTAAAAGTCAACTTAACTTCTTATCTATCTTTCAGCCTTTATATATCTTCTGAAAAATTCTATTCTATATCTTGGTTTGATAAATGATAATGGATTTGCTGTTCAACAGATTCAGTTAATACTCCCTGAGTTAAAAAAAAAAAATTTTGTTTCAATATTTACATTTGATTTAAGCTAATTTTTTTCTTCTTAACGAAAACAATATATGGTAGGTGTATGTAGAAACGCACGTGTTTGGAATAAAAACTACAGATGTCCGAAAATATGTTTCTTTAAATACATAAGGAAAGAAAACACAAATGTGTTAGATAAAAACAAATAAATTTTTAAGTAATTTATCATTTTTGACTTTTTGACATTATATGTACATTCATTCAAATAAGAAGTTAAAGCAAATCATTTGATTTGTGTAACAAGTTCTCTTCAATGTTAATTTATGTTTACACTCATGATTCATGACTTTTTGAATGTTTGATGGACTCGCTCGCAAATCAATTCGTTCAATAAATCAGCTTATTTTGCCCGGTTTTGAAATTCCTTATACACTTACTAGTCACTTTGCTTCTATCATTTCGTCAATTTCATCAATTATTATTGAGTTATGTACTGGTTTTAATTTTTAATTTTAAATTTATCGTGCATTAAATTGTTTTGATTTGGATTAACTCATTTTGATAAAATTTTTGACAAGAAGTTTCAGTTTGAGTTAAAAAATTAAAAATTCAGATCTCAGACTTATCTCTTCCTGAAAATAATTACAGTAAACGCTCGACAAAGTGAGTCTCGGTAGAGTGAACTATCTAATATAGTAGACACAACGTTTTATACCCACTACTCTAAAGAGTGAACAAAAAATCTCGCACGTTTTTTTATGATTTAACATATGGTTCAGCAATCTACACGTCATGCCGACTGAATATTTTGCCCGTCACTAATAATTTTTTTACACTCATTCACTAAAACCAGTACAACATTAAGTTAATGATGTACTACCCTTAATATTATTAATAACGTCAATGATATACATAGGTTTCGATGCCCATTACTTTTTAAGTTCTGAATATTGAATGAAGCTGAAGATCGCTGCATCCAAATTTATGTTTTCATTTAGGATAGCATATCTCGATAAGTATCAAAGATATTGGAATATTTTAAACGCCAAAATGTTGGGCGCAAATTTTCCTAGGGGCGATGTCCGTTACTTTTTTTTAAATTGTATCTCGTTATATTTTATTTTAGTGAGTTTTAAAACTTTGAAGACAAAAAAATTTTTAGGAGAGGATATAGACCGCAATAATTTTTTTAGAAATAAATTAAATATGACCCAATGTAGAATATACGTTTCTCTAGGGGCGATGTTTCTCCTTTATTTAGCTTATTTAACCATGATTTAACCATGAAATAAAAAAAAAAAAAAAACAAAAAGTTTGGACCCTTATAACTTTGGATTGACTAATCGTAGGTAAAAAATCGGTACATGAAAAAATTAGAATTTCCAAACTCTAAACGCGATGTCTTTTCTTTTCTTTTATTTCATGTTCTTGAGTCATTTGTGTTCTAGCAAACTTGGTGCCAGTGCCATACTTGTAAACGGTGGGCAGAATTTGGATGTCTGAACTACTTGAAAAAAACTGAGGAAGAGTTACAAAATGTCTATATTTTCTCTTCAGTTATGAATGTTGTTCTAGATGGCTGGCATTACAAGAGGAATAAAACTTGAATCATCATTAGAACTAAACCTAGTTTAATTTTGTTTTAGCTAAACTAATAGCTTAACACCATCCTTTTTTGTTTTAGCTAAACTAAAAGCAATAAATATTTTTCAATCCAAATTTGTTAAACATATCTCATAATATCTATATAATTATTATTATAGTTATTCTATAAAGTATATTCATTCTGGCATTTTCTTTTTCTTTGTCTTTTGTTTGTATAACAATTAATCTTTTCTTTATATAATTCCAATTTTGTATAATTATTTTCAGAATTATTAAAACTTGAATCTAAAGTGTTTATATATGTATTTTATATAATGTTCAGAACAGCCAAATGAAAATACGGAGTGAATACTTCTAAGGTCTTTAATAGTTCGCTTCTTCTTATAGACTAACTTAGCATAGTACATCAATTCTTACACCAACTTAAACTATGAGAGCATACCTACTATATACATATATATTTATATTAAACACATATGCAACACTCCCTTTACCAAGATATAAAGATTAACTAACAGAAATTTCATATCGAATATCTGTAGTTTATTTTAATTTTAATTCATTTTTAATACAAATAATTAAATAAAACTAGCCGACCCAGCTCTCGAAATTCGAGTGCCAATTTATTTATTATTTATTATTTATATATTTTATGTAATATGCAAAGTGTTCGACAGTGCAAAAACAAAAATGACCAACAGTGTGTAAATGCGTGTCTCAAGTATATTCTGCACATCTCCGTAACTGTGGCTTTCCAACCATATAAAATTTATCGAAATCGGTTTTGTTACTCGATACCAAACCCAATCATTTTTCTTAAATGAAACATACGTTTTAGAAGGAATTTTTACTCTATCACTGGTTTTAGTAATATTTTTCTTTGGAGCTATAGCAAGTGATTTTCTTTCACAATTCTTTAAAAGGTCTATTTTTGTCCTTGGTACATATTTAAAAATTTTTGAAGATGACGTTAAATTATCAAAAGTTGTTGGTGAATTCCTATAACGAAACAAAAAATTATCCAACAAAGTTTGGATCGGAAATGAATTTGTTTTTGAATCCAATAAATACTTTTTTAATGCTGTTTTTACAGTCTGAACAGCACTTTCGGCGCTGCCATTGGATTCAGGATGATATGGCGGTGTATTCGTCAATCTAATATCGTTTGCTAAACAAAATTCTAAAATCATCTTTGACCCAAAAGGTGGTCTGTTGTCTGAAACGATTTCTTTAGGAAGTCCAAAGATGAAAAAACAACTTCTAAGCGCAGATATAACATCAGAAGCATTCGTTTTATTCATTAAAATGACATCCATCCATTTTTAAAACGTATCAAACATAATAAAAAATGTTTTTCTTTGAAAATAAAAGAAATCTATGTGCAACCTTTCAAATGGGAACGAGGTTTGTGGCCAACTAGAACGACCAATAGGACCACTTTTCTTTTCTAGCTGCTGACAAACCAAACAACTTCGTACAAGACTCTCAATGTCTCGGTCTATGTTCAACCACCATACACTACCTCTCGCTATAGTTTTCATCCTCACTATACCAATGTGTCCTTCATGTAAGCAACTAAGTATCTTTTCTTTAAAACAGCCAGGAACTACTATCCTACTACCCATCAATAAACATCCATCAGAAAAACATAGCGAAACTCTTTTATTGTAAAATTTTTGAAAAATGTTATCATTGAAAGAACTTGGCCAACCTTCTTTAATATATGCAATAATTTTCGATAAGTATTTATCTTTTAACGTTTCTCGAGCAACATCTTCTCTTTTAATAGGAAGTTCTCCGGCGATGTTGAAGAAATTAATAAGATTACTTGAAATGTTTGTTTGCTCTTGTAATGGTAGCCTTGAAAGAACATCGGCGTTACCCATTTTGGAGCCTTTCCTGTATGATATTGTATAATCATATTGCGATAGGGTCAACGCCCATCGTTGTAGTCTTGCTGCTGTAATCGCATTAGTACTTATAGTACCGAAAATCACCTCAAGAGGCTTATGGTCACTAAAAATTTGAAATTTCCTTCCGTATAAATATTTATGAAATCGTTTAACTGCAAATATAACCGCGAGAGCTTCTCGCTCAATCTGCGCGTATCCTTTTTCAGCCTTCGTAAGTGAGCTAGATATAAACATAATTGGACGCTCTTCGCCGTCATCTTCTATATGGAACAAAACTGCCCCAACTCCATACGAACTCGCATCACAAACTAAACCTAATTTCTTATCCGGATTGTAATGCGTGAGTAAACTACTTCCCAAAAGCCAATTTTTACTTTCTTGAAAAGTTAAAAAATAAAAATTCGTATGAAGTAAATATTATAATTTTGATAATATACAATTATTAATATAATGCAATAAAAAGTATAAAAATATTACAAATAACCAACATCTTAACTAACTAGCACAAAACGTAGATTATCTATTTTCCTTTTTGTTGTAATTTGTTGCTAGACAACAAATGACTCAAGAACATGAAATAAAACAAAAAGAAAAAACATGAAATAAAACAAAAAGAAAAAACATCGCCTTTAGAATTTGGAAATTCTAGTTTCTTCAACCGTTCAAAAGTTATAAGGGTCCAAACTTTTTTTTTTTTTTTTAATTTCATGGTTAAATCATGGTTAAATAAGCTCAATAAAGGAGAAACATCGCCCCTAGAGAAACGTATATTCTACATTGGGTCATATTTATTTTATTTCTAAAAAAATTATTGCGGTCTATATCCTCTCCTAAAAATTTGTTTGTCTTAAAAGTTTTAAAACTCACTAAAATAAAATATAAGGAGATACAATTAAAAAAAAAGTAAAAAAAATAAACATACATAATGTACATTTTACTTATATAAAATTGTTCTATAATAGTTCTCATTTGTTCTTATTTATTCTTAATCTTTCATTTCATTTTTCTAAAATGTTTCATATTAAAGCTTATCACTAGTTAATAAGATACTATGTCTTAATGTGTAAGCATTCATCAATAAAGAAATACTAAATACTAACGGACATCGCCCCTAGGAAAATTTGCGCCCAACATTTTGGCGTTTAAAATATTCCAATATCTTTGATACTTATCGAGATATGCTATCCTAAATGAAAACATAAATTTGGATGCAGCGATCTTCAGCTTCATAATATTGAAATTTCAGGGAAAAAGAGACGGGCAAGGCATTCCAAATTAGTGTGGTACGGCTAAAGAATGAATCTCTGAACTTCACACTTGGGCTGGAGTATAAACTAATGGACATTCCCTGAAGTGTGAGTATTGCAGTTTTTTTTTTTTTTTTTTTATATTATACGCGCACTCAAGGGGTTATGAATACCCTTATAATGTTAATACACAGTGCGAGCAATTAGGAAATTAGGATAGGATTAGAAAGGAGATACCGATGCACATTGGTTTTGAATGTCTGCACATTGCAATGAGTGGGAAATACTGAGCCAGGTAAAGCATTCCACATTCGTGTAGTGCGACTAAAAAAGGAATCTCTGTATTTGACAGTACGTCCGAAGTTGGGCTCAAGGGTAAACTGATGGGCATTCCTAGAAGTACGGGTATTACGGTTGAATTGTTTAAGGGGAGGAATGCAACTGGCTATTTCGCTAGAGCACTGTTTATGAAAATACCAATAAATTATACCTTTATCACCTATAATCTGTATACCTCTATTTTGAATTGTTTCCAGGAAATATAAGGACTTCAAAGCATCAACGTCGAATATGCACTCATTACATAAAAGGTAGTTTATGATACAAATACCGAGAACAGAAAGCTTTTAAGTTTCCTATATACAAGTGCAACTCATAGATAACGCGGAAGACAGCACTGAGTTTTTGATTCTTCATTAGACAATGCTACCGAGATCAGAATTTAATGAGCTTATCATACGCTGCCGTTGAAGTTCCACATGTGGAGAACAAACATGTTAGGCTAAAAACGAATATGAAAAGCTGAGATTACTGTCCTCTGCAAAACAATTTAATGCATTAAAAATTGCAAATAAAAGATAAATTAACGAATATCAGAAAGAGAGTTTGAGAAAAAACGAAGCCTTGGGTCACACCAGCTTTTATTTTGTCACAATCAGACTTAAAATCATCCATCCATTTGTGTTGGACCAGTTAAGTATATTACTTATCTTATCAGCGCATCTTCAATCATACGAAGCTTGCAGCTTTGTCGAAATTGAGCACCATCAGCATATAAATCTAAAGAAGAGTATTGGAAGATTTGGATTGGAATGTGCTCAATACAATTTGTATTGGATGGTTTTAAATCTGAAGTCCATAAAATAAATTCTGGTGTGCCACAGGGCTCTGTTTTGTCTATGACTCTCTTTCTGATATCCATCAACGATCTTTTGTTTGAAAATTCTAGTCCATTAAATTGTTTTGCTGATGACAGTACCCTCAGCTTTTCATATTCGTTTCCAGATATTTCCAGATACATGTCCTTGTTCTTCAGATGTGGATCTAGAACGGCAGCGTATGATAAGCTCATTAAATTCTGATCTCGATAGCATTGTCAAATGGGGAAAAAAAAACCGTGTAGAATTTAATGCTTCAAAAACTCAATGGTGTCTCCTGTCAGTTCTCGGTATGTGCATCACAGACCACCTTTTGTGGAATGACCATATATTTTTTACCCCTTCTGATCTGGCTGTAATATATAAGGCCTGTATTCATCCAAGGCTCGAGTACAATTCCCATATATGGGCAGATGATCCAATAACTCACTTGAGTCTCTTGGATAGAATCCAAAAAGAGCTTTAAAAATGATAGGTGATAGAAGTATAACAGAAACATTTGAATTTCTTGAGTAACGTCGCAATGTTTCTTGTCTTTCACTATTTTACCATTATTTTTATAAACACTGTTCTAGTGAAATAGCCAGCTGCATTCCTCCTATAAAACAATTTGACCGTAATAGGTACTCGTACTTCCTTGAGCCCAACTTCGGACTACAGTTAAATTCAGAAATTCTTTCCTTAGCCGCACCGCACGAATGTGGAATGCTTAACCCGACTCTATATTTCCCTCTCATTATAATATTCATACGTTTAAAACCAATGTGCATCCGGATCTCTTCTTAAATCCTCTACAACTTTCCAAAAACGCTCACACTGTGCTAAAACATTTTAAGGGTAGTAATAATCCCTTTAGTGCCTGAAAATTATAAAAAAAGATCATTAATACTCGTAAAACAGCAAACAGCAAAAACAAAAAATATTTAAAATGAATACAGACACTTTTTTTTTTTTAAAACAGATAGATTTGTATATAAATCATTTTCAAAGTACAAATTTTGAAAAAAAAAGTAAAGAAAATAATTAATACTGGTCTCTTATGAAACTAAGCTTGATTGAGTGCTTATTTGTCTTAAATAACTTTTTGGAAGCCTATTAGACTAAGGTAGATAATATTCGAAAAATAATCAATAAGACTTGAATTTTCGCAAATTTGCTTTTTAAAATTCTATTAATTGATATAATTTAATATTTATTTAAATATAAAAATAAAAAGAAAAAAGCATATTTTGCTTTAAAAATTCTCCTTTTCAATATTCAAAATTCTGTATTTTAAATCTTTTTAAACTGTTGCTTTTAAAATGTAACATTTCAATCTGTGTATTTCTATTGAATATTTCATAAATATTGCACTTACCTATTTATTAGTTTCGTAAGTATTAGAATGCAATTTGAAGATTCTGATATATCTAATATAAACCCATACCCAGTTCATTATAATTTATATGTTCTTATGTACCTTACCTACAGTAAAACAGAATTTCGACTGGCTCGTAAAATCAATATCACATTTTTATTTTTATACTAATATGCATTTGTTGTAACGAAAATATCCACCTAAAAATCTCTGCCTTAAAAAATAATTACCTTCTATTCCCAAAAATACGTCACATTTGAAGGAAATAATTGAAACCTTCTTCCATTTTTCTTTCAAAAAATGTCTCCAAGGAAACCAATTTTTTCGTACTTATTTCTCGAAGTAAGTTTGAAAAAATAAAGTGCCGTCATCGTCTTCAGCTATGGGCTGGGCTGCCATGCATTGATTTTTGGGTTCGGTTCCCAACCGTTGCCAAAAAGTTTTCCCAAGTGTTCGCAAACACCCATATTAAAGTTTCGCGTTTATAAAAATAAAGAAAAAAATATATTTTGCAAACATCTCTTGTTATTAATGACCTATGTACCGGTTGTTCAATAAGTTTTGTCGTTCGATAAGAGAAGGCGTTGCTACTAGCCCAAATTTTTTTTTGTTTTGTTGGTACACTCTTCATATTAACGTATGTGAAGTTTCATTTCAATCTGTCAATTCATTCTTTGTTTAGAAGCCATTTAGTGTCGCCGCGTCAAAGTATTTGTTTACGATGGAAAAAATTGAATATCGTGCAGTGATAAAATTCTTATTTTTGGAAGGTGTAGCACCAAAAGAAATTCACGAACGAATGTTGAAAGTGTATAATGATTGTTCACCTTCAATGAGAACAGTAGAAAGATGGGTTGCTGAATTTAAACGTGGTCGTACAAGCCTTGAAGACGATCCACGTGAAGGACGTCCAAAAAGCGCATCAACACCAGAAATCATAGCCAAAATACAGGATATGGTTTTGGAAGATCGTCGATTGACTGTGAGAGATTTAGTAGAGGCTCTACACATCTCATTAGGCAGTGTGAGCCATATTTTAAGTGAAATTTTGGGCTTTAGAAAGCTGTGTGCACAATGGGTGCCGCATTCGCTAACGATGGAACAAAAACACATTCGAATGCGACTTTCTCAGCAACATTTGGAGCGTTTTAAAAAGGATAAAGTGGATTTTGTGCGTCGATTCATCACCATGATCCCAAATCAAAACAAGAGGCTAAAGAGTGGTGTGAACCTGGTTGATCGGCTTCGAAACGAGTTCGTGTCCGGAAATCGGCCAAAAAGGTTATGGCATCAGTTTTTTGGGATGCGAAAGGAATTTTGTTTGTGGATTACTTGCAAACTGGTAAAACAATTAATTCTGAATATTATTGCAACCTTTTGGACCAGTTGAAGGAAAATATTCGTGAAAAAAGACCCGGTTTGCAGAAGAAAAAAATCCTTTTTCATCAGAACAATGCACCGTGTCACAAGAGCATTTTGACAATGGCTAAAATCCATGAATTAAAGTTTGAATTGTTGGAGCATCCACCGTATTCACCAGATTTGGCCCCCAGTGACTTCCATTTGTTTCCAGAACTCAAAAAATTTATGCGTGGCAAGCGTTTTTCATCAAATGAAGAGGTCATAACGGCTGTTGAAGCATATTTTGCAGACCTTCCGGATTCTCACTTCAGGGATGGGATCCACCGATTGGAGGATCGTTGGAGCAAGTGTATTAATGTTCAAGGAGATTATACTGAATAATAAACTGTATTTTGAACCATAAAGTTGTGTTTTTCTTATCGAACGACAAAACTTATTGAACAACCGGTATGTACATAGTTATATTATTTGTAAGAATTTTTATCAGAAAAAGTGTATTTAATTGCATGCGTAGCTATGATGCGTACATTTTTTCCTTTCTATCATTATTTTTAGAAAGCTTTTTTCTTGGATCCGTTCTTCTTATAATCGTATACGAAAGATTTGTTTTTAGGTTTTTGGACTCTCTTATATCCGTTAGCGTGCCTCTGGTTTTGATTGGTCGCGTTTGGTGCAGAAACCAGTATGTTTTTTTATTTACTTCTTCAATAAATATACATATCAACAAAAAAAATTTATTAATCCAGTCATTATTATTATTAACTTTATTTCTGAAAAAAACAACCGCACTCAAATTAAAAAAAAAAATCTGATTTGTACGAGTAGTTAACTGTTTTTGAAGTTTCTTATAGGATATCTTTGTATATCAACATTTTTAGATTTGGCTAAAATTTCTTTTTTGCCAACATCTTATTTGTCATCAGCTGCTTTTTTACACGGGATTGCACCAGATAGCTTTGGATTAATTTATGAACGCGGCCATTCTTTCTTTATAAACAGGATCGATTTTAGAAGCATTCGAAATACTTTCGCGAAAATGCTTTTAGCTGTTGATATTTCCTAAGTTAGACACCTAGAGATGTGTTTCTCACATCATCATTATCGTCAACGCGTAGTGTGCGATGTTTCATTCTCTCCTCCATTGGCACGAGAATTTTGATTTAAGGCAGCCTAAATGTTCTCATCAACCGCTCACATTTATTTTTGTTAAATTTTTGAAATGCAATGTTTTTCAAACTTTTTAGAAGCTATATAAAAAATATCTATAAAAAATTTCATTAAAATCCGTTATGCCGATAATGAGAAAATCAAAATTCGAAAAAATGGTTCTATAATAGGTACTGTCAGTAATATCTCAATTTTTAAATTTTTATTGAATTATAGATCGGAAAAATTGATCGAAAGAAAATAATTTGTATCAAAAATACTTCCGCAGAAAATTTTTAAAGTTTTGTTTTTTTTTTTTTCTGTTTGTTGAAATGATGTGTAAATATAGAAACGTGACTATTTTGATTGACGTATACATTTTCTAAATAATTTGCCGCCAATCTGTATTAACATTTTTATCTTCTGTGATTTCTATTAAAAGTGTAAGTAGTTTGTATGCATAATGAACATTGCTATTTACTTTCTATTGTTTTTTTTACTTAGGAGTAAAATTGTAAGCAACAAAAAACAGCTCTCCAGATTGGTCGAGCTGATGGAAGAGAGCCCAAAACAAATAAAACTTCTTTCAAAACGACCAACGCTGTGGGTTGTGCCTTACCAATGTGGAAGTCATTCCCAACGTTCAACGCTCCTTGTGCAAGGAATTTTGAGGTAGCTGCAAGTTTAGTTATGTTCGGGATGGATTGTCTTTTCAGTGGTTTTAATTTGTCGTTTATATCTATAAATATATTAAGGAATGCTTCTTCTGAAAGTCTAAAGTTTGGTATGAAAATTAAAAAAAAGATCAAATTATTTGCATATGTACATTTGCTCTTCTAAACCAAATGGACTCGAAGCATCGCGTAATTTTCTTCGAATGTTTGCTTGCTCCGAAGTATTTTCTTCTTCAACATATTATTCATCTAAAAAAAGTTCTATAGTAGACATTACACAATTAAATAATTTGCACGATCCGAACAAAATAACTTTATCATCAACGAGTAGAGTCTACGTTTTTGAACGTGTATTTAAGAAACACGTGTACACGGAATCCGTGTAGGAAATATATACCAACTTCAAATCCGTGTTCTTAAAACACGTGTAATTATTCACTTTATTATCCGTGTAAACGAATCCTTAGTACACGGATGAGGCTGAAATTATAATTGGTCTTTGATTTGCTATTGAACAACGAGGTATACCTAGACCGTTATCAAGTGCAAAACACCAGCAACTTGCTTAAATTATTTCCGTTATTTTTGCATTGTGCAAAATTATTGTTTGTCAATAGTCACCCGTTGTACCTAAGCTTTTGTTTAATAAGACGGTTAGTAACAGTTGAGTGTTCACTGCAAACGTGCAAAGCTTAAGTCGTATTCTAAATTGTGAAGTATTCCTTTTTAAATTTTAGTTTATATTTCTCTTATAAATTACTATTTTTACCAATTTAGTATCCCTAGTTTACTAACTTCGACTTACTTAACGCTTGTGAGGTATGATGTACTGATCTAATTTTATTAATGTTTGCTTGTTAATTAAAAGTTCGTATGTATTTTAGTTCTTATTGCTTTCTGTAATAACTCGCCGCATATCAGTAGTCTAAGCGGAAAAGCTGGGTATGGAACTATGCCAAACGTGAGGGTGATAAAGCGTTTTGTGTGATGTGCGATGAGGAAAGCAATAACGAATTTTCATGCCCTGGTGGAACGACAGGTGCGATAGGCAGACATTTGATGTTCATTCATAAACTCAAGTCTACAAATGTAACACCCAGCACGTCAGCTAGTATTGATGCCGATTCACACAACTCCGATGATGAAGGTATGGTAACCAGGGTTCGGACTTTACTTCAATAGAAGTAGATCTACTTCGATTTTGTGAAAAAAAAATGTAACCTACTTCCCTACTTCTCTTTTTTATGATCTACTTCTGTTTGAAATTCTAAACCAACATATTTAAAGACAGCGCTGATCACTCTGTATTACATACAAATCAAGTATAAAAATCGTTTATCGAAAATTTACTTTAAAATATGTAGTTATATTTAATTACTATTTTTTTTTTCAAGTCTGAAGTCTGAATTTACTTTTATATGTTATGTTTATATAATTTAATTTCCTAAAACTACTTCGAAAATTTTGGATCTACTTCAGTTTTTTTCCGTATTCACTTCGAAAGTTTGAAACCTAAGTCCGAACCCTGATGGTAACTAAAAATCAAGCAAACGAAGAGAATGTTTGTGCAGAAAATTCGATAAGGAAAAGAAAACGCAAGAGGCAGTCTTATGGTCGTGATGGTACTAAGCGAGTATGTACTCGTGAAAAAATGGAACAAATAAATGAATCGCTGGCCAAATTTGTATTTGTATTTGTATTTGTATTTGTATTTCAAAGATTTTACATGATACAACAAGATTAATCTTTTAATAGTATCTAAATAACTTTACCAAGTGTTCCAAATTAACAGTACAATAAATAATAAAGAAAAGAGAAATATGTTTTGAGCTTATAAAAATATAAAAATTAAATTGATTTTAAGTTTAACAAACAAAACTAAGGAAAGAAAAAAATAAATAAAAAAAAAAAAGAAAAGTATTAATTTTCTGTTAAAAAGAACAAGAATAATTTCTTCCTAAAAATCGCTGGTGAGGTAGTTATCTGCAATTCTATATGGAGGTTGTTCCACAGTCGAATAGCAGACACAAAAAAAGATCGTTCTGCAACGGTATATGTAAAACGTGGGATAATCAATCGCAAGCCTCTTTGTGACTGAGCGTATTTAAGTATTTCACCTAAAGTAATGTTACGAAACCTTATGTACTTGTCCAAGCTCAGTCCCCATAGCAAAGTATGTATATTGGAAACACTAACATATCTTGGAATACCGTGGATGAAGCGCAGGCAGTCGTTAAAGGCCACATTTAACTTACGTTTAAATAGACATAGAGGATAGACAGAGCAGTTAAAAGTAAAAAAGGGCAAGCTAAGACTCTTTATTAAGTGTTTTTTTATATCAGGATCTAAAAAATGTGACGAAGACCTTAGAGATCGAAGACCAAAGTAAATTCGACGTATAGATTCAGAAACCGCGTCACAACAACTTAATCTATCATTAATTTGAAATCCTAAGTACTTAACTTTTTTGACATATTCAATTGTTTGCCCATTTAAAATAATTTTCGGAAAATTAGATATATTAACTTGACTTCTTGAGCGTTTTCGATGGATTAAGTTTAAGTTTATTAGAATCAGCCCATCTTTGTATGCTGAGTAAATCTTCGTTAATTCTAATAACTCAATCTTCCATGAGACCCAATTGACAGAAATTATATATTATAACATCATCTGCATACATGTGTATGAGACAACTGATAACGATCTCAGGAAGATCATTTATAAACAAAGAAAACAGTAGTGGTCCAAGAACAGATCCTTGAGGAACACCGCAGTTAACCACATATGGACTTGAAGTACCTAGATCAGTTGAAATCGTTTGAAGCCGATTTATAAGATAGCTTCGCAAAAGTTTAAGAGCTGTTCTTGAAAAATTGAATTGGTTACTTCGTTTGGAAATCAAAATCTGATGGTCAATACAATCAAAAGCTTTGGAGAAGTCTAAGAGAACCATAATACCCAACTGATTTCTGTCAAGAGCACTGCGGAAATCAGATCTGACTTTTACAACAGCAGATTCACAACTGTGTTTGTGGCGGAAACCAGATTGCCACATTGATAATTTGTTACTGGTTTGAATATAGGGGAGAATTTGATCCGCAATCAGTCTTTCAAAAACCTTACCGAAAAACGGCAGCAAACTTATTGGCCTAAAATCAGCTGACTCCGAAGGATTATTTTTTTTTGTATGGGAATAATTGTTGCAATTTTCCATTGTTCAGGGAATTCACTGCTATAAATACAAGTATTGAAAATATGTTTCAATGGTGGGAGAACTATAGGTAAAATCAATCGTATAAATTTTGGCGAAATGCTATCGGATCCAGTCGCATTAGATTTGATTGATTGATAGCCATGAATCAATTGCCACTTTCATTCTGTTCAAGTCTTGGTTTTCAAAACTTTATGTCGGTTGTTGAGCCAAGCTATAAGCCATGTAGAGAAGAAGCAATTAAAAAAAGATTAATTGCCATAAAATCCTCAGTTGAACTAAAAATAAAAAAAGATTTGGATGCTGCGACAAGTATAATCTGTACAACTGATTGTTGGTCATCGTTGCCACAGGAAACGTATTTGAGTGTTACTGCACATTTTGTTGATGCTCAATGGTGTACAAAGTTTTATACTTTCACCACACATGAACTTGAAGAACGCCATACAGCGAAAAATTTGGCAGACGACCTAGAAAAAACATTTTCTGATTGGGATATTACAGATAAAGTCACGACAGTTGTTTCAGATAACGCTAAAAATATTGTAAATGCCATTTCCTTACTATCCGGTGATGTTTCTAGCGTAACATGTGCAGCACACACTCTTTAACTAGCCATACATAGTGCTCTCAAAGACGAAAACTTTCAACTTTCGAGTAGTTGGCCATTTTAAACACTCTTCAGTTGCAAAAAAAGCTTTAGAATGCAAGCAAGATCAGCTTGGCATGTCAAACACATCATTATTGCAATCCTGTTCCACTCGTTGGAGCTCCACATATGCAATGCTAGATCGGCTATCTATGAACAGATGTCCAGTTTCTAATGTTCTTGCTGATCGAACAGTCACCAACTCATTTATAGCACAAAAACTGGAAATCGGAGAGAGTCAATGGGCAACTATTGAATCTTTGGTAAAATTCCTAGAATCCTTACAAATTGCAACAACAGTGTTTTGCGGGGACACTAGCTCTCCAGTTTCAATGATCAGACCATTGCTTAATAAAATCATTGAAACCCATTTGAAATTCGCAGAAGACGAAGAAGAAACAATTGCAAATTTTAAACATATTTTGATTCAGCAAATAAAAAACCGTTTTTATCTGGATTGTAACAGTGATATTATATCATTAGGACAATGTTCTTCCTTCCTGGATCCTAGGTATAAGGACTTGGAACATGAACCCATATCAGTGAGAGAAGCAATTAGAAACAACGTTAAACGTTTGCTTAGAAGTATTTCCTCGCAGATGGAAAAAAAAAGGAGAAAACAAATCTTACAAAAGGAGTGCTTTGGAATTTTTATACAGCGTTGATGTTAGCACTGTGCCAGATTCCACAATACAGTACGAAAATTATTTGTCTGAGCCTCAATTAAGATTCGACTTAGACCCCTTTGAATGGTGGAAAACGCAAGCTTCTAAGTACCCAGGAATAGCAGAACTACCAAAAAAGTGTTTAGCAATACCAGCTACATCAGCTAGCTCAGAGCGGTCCTTTTTACAGCGGGAAACATTGTTACCTCAAAAAGGAATTGCCTTTTACCTGAAAACGTTAATACTTTATTTTTTTTGTACCAAAATAGAGGACTTATTGAATAAAAATTTTTTCTTAAAAATTTGTTAAGAACTATAATTATGTTCGTTTTAATTGCATTTTTATATTCTAGAAATGGTAACGGATATTTTAGTAAATTACACGGATTCAAATCCCGGTCCAGTAACTACACGTCTATCCGTGTATTTCATTATCCGTGTAATAGAGAGCTCTATCAACGAGTTTCTGGTTGGCTAACAATGTGTAAATCTGAAGAGTGTTCACAATTCATCAAAAATTTTGATTTTCGACAACGATAATACCGATTCATTAATTTTATTGATAAATATCAAATATCGCATTGATCTCTGACAACCGTAATAAGGGCGTTAATTTGATTAGGATCTCTATCTCACAGTAAATCCACTACCCTCCGCTTTTTGAAGCTACATTGAGTTCCCCAAAATGTTTACATGGCCTTCCATGCTTAGAACTATGTGCTTGAGATGATTCTGTATTATTTTTGTTATTTAAGAAGCTTAAAACATCTTCACTCAGAATAAAAATATTGTTCAAATACAAAGAATTTTTTTTTTTTAGTTTAGGTTTACTCCTATTACTCGTACATAACTTCCAATATTAACAAAAACAAATTTTCTGACTTCTTTACACTGGATTTAATCATAGCTGGGCATTAACTCGTTAATCCGTTAATCGTTAATTAACGAAGTTAAAATTTTGATTGGCGGATTAACTTTTAAGTTAACTTTTAAAAATGTTACGGGCACGTTAAATCCGTTAATCCACGTTAAGTCTGTTAATCGTTAATCCAATGCCTACTATTTACCGCGCGGCGAAAAACAGGTTCAGACAAGGTGAAACAAAAACAGCTAGGTACGTATTATATTTTGACGGCGCGTGCGAGTGAGAAAACTGCGAAGAGATTCGTTTCGTTTGATCATTTCCTTATGCCGGTCGCCCACTATGTGCGCGATAAGTTCAACCAACTTCGTTCAACTTTTTATTACACTTTTCGTTGGATAAACGAATTTACAACCTCTTACACTAGTGTAGCAACTTACTTAATTCACGTTGAGCAACTAAAGTGGAACAAAATGCGTTTGGAACCCCGTACACATAATTGACCAACTTTCCCATAATATGTTGATTAACCCCGCACACCTAGTTGATCAACTCTTAAAACTGATTCCAGTGGACCAACTTACTCAAATGTTGAATAACCTCGTACACTAGTTGATAAACTTGTTCGATTTTGACAGAAAAGATTTTTTTTCGAGTTGATCAACTGCGTTTTCGATATTTTTGCTCAACCAGTTGAAGAACGAGTTGATACCTTCGTACACTTAACCAAGGATCACTCACCTGAAATAATTTTGACTTCAGTTCGGTACATACATTTATTGTCGACGCACGCCTTCGCTTTAAAATATTCTTAAATTTGTTCCGTATGAGTATGATTTCCTCTAAGAAAAAAAAAAGTGGCTGCCGCATTAATAATATTCTAAAATAAACGACAAAGGAAGAAAAAACAGCCAAGACGATTCTGGGTAGATGATTTTTTTTTTTGAGTCGCGAAGAAAATTGTTTTTTTCAATGAAATATAATGAGAAATTAAAACCGATTGATCCCACCGCGGTGCCCAGCTATGAATTTAATAACACCAGGAGCATCTTCTAGGTGGTATAAGGTAGGGGGGCCAAATAAGGCCCTGTTCCCAATAAGGCCCACTTGTCAGAAAACACAGAAACGAACAAATAACGGGACTTTTTTTGCTTTGCATATTTAAACCATGTCTACAAGAACACATACAAAGGAAAAAAAGCCAGCTGCGCGATTCAGGTCTTGACCTATAGTTCAATGAAGTTCGTCTGGGTGTGAAGAACTGCCAAATTTTAAAAAAGTAGTGTGTTTTGTGTTCTTTTTTAACAAATTTAAACCAAGTAAGTACCTATTTTTGATTTTTTCCGTATAATATATAATATTTTAAGTAAATTACTACATTTGTTTGTAAAAAATGTTTGATCGTTAGTTTTAAATAATTCTTTTTTTTTTAGTCTTGCATGTTCCTAATAAGGCCCACAAAAATAAGGGATGGGCCCAGGTGCGAACGCAGGTAGGGGTTTTAGGGGTTCAAACCCCCCCCCCCCCAAACGACCACAAAAATAAGGGTTTATTTTGTTGTTTTTTCTTACGACTTATAGGTACTACTTGCCTTAAGTAATGCATTCGAACTCAAGATTTTTATCAAAGTTGATATTACTATGATAGCGAAGACGAAAAATGTGGGTCCCAAAAATCTGTCTGTCTGTCTGTTCGACTACGGCCTAAAAGGCTGAGCCGATTTACGTTAAACTTGGTAGATATCGTTTTGAATTTTTTTCCCCCACGTTTTTTTTTTTCCTTTTCTTTTTAAGACCAAAAAAACGGTAGCTGCCATTAGATTTTTTTTCGAAATCTTATAAATATTTTTTTCTCTAAAACTGTCCCACAGAATTTTGAAAAAAAATTCATAAAAAATGATTATTCTTGGAAACCCCCTTGGGACCATTTTTTTGGTTTTTTGATTTTCTCGAAAACAGTACAACCGATTTTAATCATTATGAAGCCCCACCAAGGTTTAAATATTTTTGCGTAGGTATACAAATTTTAAAAGTTTTATTTTTTGATTATTCAAAAAAAAATTCAAAATTTTTTTCTGGAAGCTCAATATTTCGAAAACCCCATGCTCGATTTTTTTTAAAACTTGATAAATAAAAGTTTTTTATTATAATCTACAAGATCTGAGGAAAAAAATTTGTTTTACCTAAAAATAAAGGTACCCACAATACAAATGTCAAAAAATGGTTTTCGAAAATCGTATTTTTCAAAAAAATGGCTCCGAGAATTTTGATAGTTTTTTTTTTGTTTCGATTAATCTTTACTTTTAGAGAAGCTTCTAAAAAGTTTAAAAAAACATTGCATTTTAAGACTTTAAAAAAAAAATATTTTTTTTTTAATTTTTGAAAGAAAAAAATTTATTTTTTTTTTGAAAATTCGATATCTCAAAAACTGCTCAATATTTTTTTTGTAAATTAAATTTTTATTCGAAAAATAAGAAAAAAGTTTAAATATGCGAACCAAAATTTTTTACAGATGAGTAGCACATAGCACCCTCTGAGAGCGTTTTGGTTATAATTATGTAGTATATGTATAGTTAACGTAGGTACCAATTGAGTGTTGATGGTGTCCTTATGTTTTCGTATAACTCTTTGTCCTATGATCACAAAAGTACAACAAGTTATAACTTCACGTACTAATATATACCGGATTTAGTTTTGCAGATTTGGACCACTAGGCGGACCTAGAACTTATTATAACTCTATTCTTAGGTACACTTATGGAATCACTTACACTCTTTTTCTTCTTGTTGCATTAATAGGCGTATTTTATTGGTAATGTATACCTACATAGTGCAGCAATGGAAGTCCGAATAAAATGCTTTTTTGACTGCATATACACTTTTACTTTAAATTTTAAAGTTGGTATGCTTTGCATTTACACCCGTGTCAAAATCAGCTGATTTGGAAAAGAAGCAAAATAAATATGTAATTTCTTACAAAAATAATTCAAATTGAAATGAATAAAGATCCAAATCAGAAAAGGGCTATATGTACATAATTTCTGAGTTTCTTTTAACAAATCATCTTAATTTAGTAGATATTTCAGACTCATTAAGTGAACAAAGTAAAAGGAAACGAAAACCAAAAATGAAATATATACCTACGAATAAACAATCCACTTTTGAATAAGCTAAGGGATGCGTTGGAAAAGTATACGTTTTGATGTGGTTTATGCTGAATTAACATCACTGAAAAATTTGTTGTCAAACAAGTGGCAAAATTATTAATAAAATCAAATCTAAATAGCATGTATGTATGTACACAAAGTCAAATTAAGGGTTCGGTGTCAGAAAAAAATCATTTTCATGTCCTTTTTAATCGTTTGGCATGGCAGCCATCCTTCAATGATTTTCATACTCTCACGTGACAGATAGGGAACATGCACACGCATTAAGAGGCCAAATTTTGACCATTGACTATTAACGTTTACCGTCTAATCGTAAATTAATATTTCAAACCACATAATTTTGCTCTTGTGAAAATTTACCACAAAATGAACAAATATCACCGAACACATTCTCGAATAATCAAAATCTGTCAACCTCAAGAAAAATAAAACTTTTGCAACCAATTTGAGTGTCACTGTAATCCAGATGCTCCAAAACTTTATCAGCACTATTATGTGCACTCTTATTACTGCCTAGTTTATACGCACTATTCCTTTGTTGTTGTTTACTGTGTAAAATTTTACTGCGCTGCCTATACAATTCCCAATAAAAAATGACTAATGATATTTTACGAACCAAATGATGGCCTCCATCACAGGGCCCGTAGTAAAAGTCTATGTCTAAGAATTAATTCCGGAATAAAAATGCCCAAATGGGAAGCACCAAAAACGCCCTCGTAGTGAATATTTTCCAACTTTTTGTAACAATATTCAAATTTGCCAAATAGGTATCCGTCTTTATGATGTTTTGTTTTTGCGATTAGCTGTATGAAATTGTTCCGATAGGTCCTATCCCTAAGAGCAAATATTATTTACTTATAACATATTTATGATAATTACAATAAAGAATATGTAATTAACAAGTACCTACAGTATAGTAATAAAATAATATATTTATGAAAATCTCATTTTTTTTTGAAAACCCCCCCCCCCCCCCCCCGAAATTATTTTCTGCGTTCGCCCCTGGATGGGCCTTATTGGGCACACGCAAATTTGCTCTTAATTTATTGGGTCTTATATTATATTTTTAATGTGTTTCAGACCAAATGCCAACTTTTCCCAAAAAAAGAGCTCCTAATAGGACAGTAACCAACATAAAAAAACGCGTTGCAGGTTAAAGAATATTTTTGTTTTATTTTTTTACAAAGAAGTGAAGTTTAAATTTTTTTGTTTAAGTTTTTTGCTAAAATTAAATTTTTTTTTAATTTGTGTTTTTTGTTAAACTGAAGAGACTATTTTCTTATGAAATAAATTTAAAAGAAAATGTTTGTTGAAAGATATTGATTTTTTTGTGTGTTTTACTTGCGAAATTATTAAGAAAACTGAGTGGGCATTATAAAGACCCCATGGGCCTTATTAAGAACAACGTAAGCTTTTTTAAATGTGAAAAAAATATACTTTTCAAATTTACGAAAACAATAAAATCTATGTTTTCATGTAGATAAAACGACAAAGAATCATAACCTTTTTAGTTTACTCGGATACTCTCAAAAATCTAGCAGTTATTTCGAAAAATCCGTTAGGTGGGCCTTATTTGGCCCCCTACCTTACGTCTAAAACGTAATTGAAAACAGAAATATTTTTGTTGTTCTGGGTCCGCTTCAAGCCATTTTACAAATAGAAAGCTATTTTTGAGTTTATGCCAAGCTGTAAATTAAAGAAAATAACTCAGAAAGGGGCAAACAGATGCAGATGAAACTTTGCCAATATAAAATTTAGACAAATTTTGAAATAATACCTCTAAATTAATTTATTTTTGTTTTCAAAACAAAGAAATATTGATAACTCACCCATATTTTTATAAATTTAAAATTTTTATCTTAAAATGTACACAATAACATTCTCATTCACTCACGAACTTATGTTTGGGAGTGAATTGTATGTGCATTATAGAAGTTATCTCTATAAAAGTACCGTTTTAGCATGAGCAGACACTACATAATTATGAATCAATACTAAAAATATACATATCTAAAATTTTTTTTTTGATTTTTCACAAAAGGACAAAACACTGTGCGCCGCGCCGGCGTTTTCGAGAAAAATATAATTTTCGAAAATCATTTCTTAACATTAGTATGGTGCGTAAAGTTTTTAGATAAAATAATTTTTTTTTATCAAATTTTGTAGATTTAAGTAGTAAACATTTAATTGTGAAGTTTTAAGAAAATCGATGATAAGGTTTTCGAAATATTGAGTTTTGAAAAAAAAAAATGTTTGAAAATCTTTTTGGTTGTATCGTTTTTGAGAAAATCAAAAACAAACAAAAATGGTTCTAAAGTGGGTACCATTAATAACCATTTTTCTGAAATTATCTAAATGAAATTTTTTTTATAAAAAAATATTTTATAAAATTTCGATAAAAATCGTATGGCAGGTACCATGATTTTTAGTCTTAAAGAAAAGAAGAAAAAAGTGGGGGAAACATTTAAAAATGATATCTACTTAGTTTAAAGAAAATCGGCCGAGCTGTTTAGGCTGTAGTCGAACAGACAGACAGACAAAATAGCCAGACCCACTTTTTCGTATACTCTATCATCTTAATGTCGTAATGAATGCATAATTTGGCATATAAAGGGTTTTCCAATAAGAGGTGTTATTTTTAATAGCCCGCTATTTCGGTAGCTGTCACTTTTGAAGCTGTCACTTTTTGACATTTGACAAGTAGAAACTACGCTATTAATAAAAATGGAACCATACACGCTTCAACAACGCATTGAAATTATTAAAATTGGGTCCTTGAAATGCATGAAAATGAACCGGAATTTCATCGAAAAATCATCTTGACTGATGAGGCCCATTTCCACCTCGGAGGCTACGTCAACAAGCAAAACTGTCGCATCTGGGGCTCGGAAAACCCAAGAGTTATTGTTGAAAAGCCTCTCCATCCTCAACGCGTGACTGTTTGGTGCGGTTTATGGTCCCGCGGGGTCATTGGACCTTACTTTTTCGAAAATGAGGCTGGAGCAACAGTTACGGTCAATGGATTGCGCTATCGAGAGATGATTAATGATTTTTTATGGCCTGAATTGGATGGTATTGATCTGGACAACGTTTACTTTCAACAAGATGGCGCTACGTGAAACACAAGCAATGAAACCATCAATCTTTTACGGGAAAAGTTTCCGGACCGTGTTATCTCTCGAAGAGGTGATCACAATTGGCCACCGAGATCTTGTGATTTAACACCTTGCGACTTCTTCCTTTGGGGCCACGTGAAAGATAAGGTCTACGCCAACAGCCCAGCGTCGATTCAAGACCTCAAAGATGAAATTCGTGAGGCTATCGAGGACATAGGGCAGCCACTTTGCGATTTGGTTATGGAAAATTTCATGAAAAGGATATGGTCCTGTAAGCGTGGTCTTGGCGGCCATTTGGCTGATGTTGTGTTCCATTATTAACGGCATACCTTCCTCTTTATAATGAAATAAACATCCGATCATTTATCTCCAAAAATACCATTTTTCTTTGAACATCAAAATAACACCTCTTATTGGAAAACCCTTTAGATCAAATTAATCAAGTTATCTTACAACGCATATCTATGCCGAAACCTTGTACAAATTTGAAATTGTTCGGAAGTGCTAGCCCTTAATGGCACATTGCGCCGTGATTCAAATTTATCACACGTTCGACCAATTCCATTTAGAGTTCCTGACTATAAATGCTATCATCATCATGTTGTTTTGAAATCGATGAAAAATAGTGAAATTCATAGATCTTTTCAAGGTAAAGATTAAGGCTGCAAACAAATTTTTTTTCAGAGGTGTACTACCTCCTGTGATGAATTGACAAATACCTCAAACGTATTTTCTCTTGTCATGAAAAGTGCTCCTCATTAGCCGTTCGGAATCGGGAGAAAATTTTTGGTCCCCTCCATTTCTCCAAACACGCACACAGAAATGATTAAGTGTTGTAAGTCACTATAGGTTTAGGCTCTCTATGAGCCGTCATGGTCTCTAATTTATTTTTGATATTAAGTCTATGATCGATTTGTCTGGTCGAAAGCCTCACTGGTACCTACTTGTTGAATAAACTGTTGGAGAACGACATTTTTTAGGTAGATTACTATGAGGGCATGAGATGATTTTTTTTAAATGTCAACTTTTTTTTAAAATAAAGTGAGGTTTTTGACCCTTACTTCCAAGATTACCAAAACAAACGTTTCTACACGGAAATTATTTTTTTTTCAAGAAAAATATTATATTGTTTTTTGTTTTAAGTTTTCAATACTTACACTTATAAAAAATGTATTTCCCTTAGGCTGTTTCAAAATATAATTGCTTAGAGTTTTTTTTTTACAAAAGATGTGCTTAAATATTTAAGCTATGTATTAATTTTAATGTTAACACTACTTGCTTCAACGCAGGTTTTAGCTACCCATATACATTTTTATTTGTAAGGTCTTCAAAAAAAAGTCTCGAGATGTTTTGTTATTAAAAATAATGAACATATTATAATTTAATTTATCTCAAACGAATATAAAATTTAAGTTCTTAGGTTTTTTAGATATTTTGGTAACTAATTTAGCTCTTATCAAAATTTTATCTTAGATATTTATTGAAAGGATCTATTTTACTCTAAAAAGTGCTCTAATTTTTTTTAAAATTTAATTACTAGTTGTACTTACTATTGTGATAATTATTCACTTTTGAATCTTTCTGCGACCGAAGTTTCATCCCAGCTGAAATGACGTATTTAATAAATTATTGGGCAAATAACTGATTTAAATCTTACATTATCGGGTCAGTCATCATTTTTAAAATAAAAAAATTGGAAAAAAGAAAAGACAAAAACGGAACATTAATTATATCAATAAAATATTATTTTTATTCATTTATGTTAACAGTGTTTTATTTATAATTTGGAGTTTTTCTTATTTGTTCTTTAAACTAATTAGATTTTGTTCTTAATTCTGAATTATTTATATAGATACAGCTTAATTTTTTTAATTTTTAGTCAACAAGAAAAATATACAGGATTTTTATACCAATTTCTTATGCTAAACGATTTTTTTTTAATAAAAAAAGAGTTTGAAAAAAATCTTAATTGCTTATAGTTGAGTCGCTTATTTTTATATTTTATAGATACTTAAAGCTAACAACATTATTTTATATTAAATAATCAAATCAATGCACTCAAAAATCATCTGCAAATAGTTAAATCTCATTTTTCATCATCTTATCATTATTATGTTTCTTACAATTAAATCTAGTAATATGCATTCTGATTAAATTTTAAAAATATAATAAATTTACTATAAATACATTTTTGATTTTTATTTTACAAGATGAACGAGTACAAAGTGCAGTGCCAGTGTAGTTGGTTACGCATTAATTTAGATTTGTTTTTGAATTGAATATATTAATATTATATAATAGATATAAATTGTGTGTTGTTATGTGGATCTTACATTTAAATACTAAATACTAAATATTAAATAAAAAATTGCACCAACTAAATTGACTACGATCTTAATAAAAAATATATTTTTTTTTTTAATTTTATTTTTTTAAATATTTACTCTTGAATTGACATGCTATACTTCTTTTTTTTTTAATTTCTATTGGTCCACTATTATACCATTTCATCTAGATAATAAGAAATATAAACATAAATTATTTTATTCTTATAACTTTATCATAATAAGAAGAGAAAAAGTAAACTAATTTAGGATAGATTCTAATGAATCTCAAATTGCGGGACTTGAGGGCATTGCAACAAATTTAAAAGCACTTATAAAATTGTGTATCGTTGTAGTTTTTTTTCAGATACCGGCCGGCTTAAATCTCTTTAACAGTCTGATTAATCAACTTTTGAAAAGATATGATCTTCCTCTTTCCGATGACACATTGTTCGTGTAAAAATCGGATTGAAATTCATAGAGTCATGATCTTTATTCAAAATTTAATGAATTTCAATATGGTTAGACAAACAGTATAATTTCTTCAGAAAGGAGAAGATGCAAATTCAAAAAATACCGTTGAGTTAAAATGATTTATAAAGTTTTGCAGATATACCCTAGATTAATATTTTACATTTTTGTTACTAGATCTTGTTGTTCTTCTAAGCGTACGTATTTGCGGATTAACTGTTAAAAAGATTTAAACTATTTGATGGACAAGCATCCAATGAAAATATAAATATATGTATATTTTACCTCAAATGAATCTTACATAATGGGGCCTATCGGGAATCTCCCTGGAAATTTTGTTTCGCTCGAAATTTTTTGTTCCCACGGAATTTTTTTCGTCAATCGTGAATCTCCCTCGAAACTTTTCTCCTCCGATAAAAAGAAGTATCATACATCTGTTGTCGAAAAACACCTTTGAATTCGGTAAAATCCCTCAGAAATGGAAGAAAATCACGATAGCCATAAATTACGAGGGAATATTCGAACTCATTCACGATCGCGATTTTTCGAAAATGGGAATTCCTCCCGGGGAAATTTTATTGACGATAGCCCCCAATAAGAAATGTTACGTTTGTTACGAATTCAGTAGATAACTACAAAAAATGAAAAAAAGCCTAAGAAAGCTACGGAATATGCGTTCGAAGTTCTCAACATGCTTCCTCGCAAAAGGATAACCAATTTTCGTTATATAATAAATGCCACTCTAAGGCTGGAGTACGTTGCGATCCAATGGAAAGTTGCAATAGTTATGATGGTTCTGGAACGATAAAAAGAAATAGACCGATTTCGCTTCTAACGGTAGTATCGAAAGTCTTGGAGAGAATATTACTTCTGCACCTACAGCCAATTAAAATAAAATGCACGACTGGATCGCACGAACTTGCTCTTATGTAAAAGTACTTTGGCATTGAAGATACATTTTATAAATATAAAACATGGATTTAATGAGATAATAATGTTCAAATGCATAAAATTGCCGTCTGGTTTCCGGAAAAGTATGAATTTATGCAAATAAGCTTTAAAAAATCATTTATTATTAAATAAATTTTTTATATAAGAAATTTCTCTAAAATTTTTCAAGAAAAAAATGTGGGACTCGAATTTTAAGTATTAAATAATATTGATTTTAGGAAATAATTTCAAAAAATATTCGTTCATAGGTTTTGAAGATATTGATTTAAAAAAATTTCTTTTTTTTTTTTAAAAACCCAACAAATATTTTTTCGAATATTTTTATATACAATATTATTTTAAACTTAAGAGGACTCCTGCTGAAAATTTTGGGATAAAATCCTTAGAGCCGTTAATGACAAAGTCGAAAATAAAAGAAAACGGGTCTATGTGCAGGTACCCCTAATAACATTTTGCCCCAAAACTTTTTTTGACCAAAATGTACCCTATGTTTATAATATCACACTGTAACGACCACACACATCCATCTTATTAATTATTTACTTTTCATTAAATTTTGAAATGATTCACTTAATTCTTTTATTATTAACAAATTGTTCATTTATTATTTTCACTATTCAATTACTTTTATGTTAATTTCACTACTTTTATAACATTAATAAAATGTCACTACTACTTTTTATTCAATACTTAACTTATCTTCTTTTGTAATCTCACTACCTACATATGTAAACAACCATATGGCAACACCTAAAAATATACTTCAAAATTCGAACAAACTATAATGAAAGCTCTTTGCTCAATATACTTCGAAATTCGAACAAACTAAATGAAAGCTCTTTGCTCCTGCGCAAAAGCTCCTCGGCAAACAGTATAAAAGGCGAGCCTTGACAGGAGTGAAATCACTTCTAGTTTGGTGCTCTTAGTGCGAAGTTGGTACCCAGCGTCCGCTATTACATCTTATTGGAAGAGAAGCATTTGTGTATGCTTTGCACTACTGCGACGTTTCACAAGCGTCCTATAGTGTTTGGCAGTGCACGGATGTTTCTTCTTTTCTCTTTCTTTTAGCACATATTTTGCTGAAGGGCACTACGGGGTATGGAGTGTGCGAAGTTCCACGAGCGTCCACACGAAATACTCTTCCATAGATGCCAGATGCAAAACAATGTTGCCACACCTTTTTTTATTAAAATATCTTTTAACTTAATTTGCCATGGTTGTCACTTTTAAGTACATACCACCATTTACTAAACTATTTGTTTCTTTTAAATGACAAATAAAATCCATTTTGTTCTTTTTTAAAATTTACAAAAAAAGTGTTTCTTTTCATTCTTTCATCTTCGACTTTAAAACATTTGTTTAGCTGCCCATTCAACGGATACTGCGGTCTTCGGACAGCATACCTGTGGTGGAGAGTCAAACAAAGCGGCGTTGACTAATCCTTTCTATAATTTTCAGCTTAGTGTTTTCAACGAGTTCTCCACACCCAAAACGAAGCTCTCGCAAATATTTAATAAATAAATAAATAAATAATTTATTTATTGGCGCCCATCCAACATCTAGTCGCGTTACAAATTGACGCCCAACGAGTGGGACACTACTGAAATTATAAAATGACTACATTAACTGACGCTCAGTTCAAAAAATTTATCTCTGCAATGCAGGAGCAAACGAAACAAGGCAGCTTTAGTAATTGCACGGCAAGATTCAAAGGTGAACGCGATCCTCAAGTAGTCGACGTATTCATTTCTACTATAAGCGTTTACAAAGACGTCGAAAGAATCAGCAATGAAGACGCCATAAAGGGGTTTCCTTTGCTGCTCGAAGGAAACGCAGCAATTTGGTGGCAAGGTATAAAAGAGGAGGCTGAAAAATGGGAAAATGTTATACCTCTTCTACGAAATGCCTACGCCCCTGCAAAGCCCGCTTTTCGCATTTATATGGAAATTTTCGATGAAAAACAGAAAAATAATGAATCAACTGATGATTTCATCACGACGAAACGCGCATTGTTATCTATGCTCCCCGCTCCAGCTCCTAAGGAACCAATGATGCTCGACATGATTTACGGACTACTCAATATAAAAATACGTGAAGGAGTTCCAAGGGACACTTTTAAAACCTTTCAAGAGCTTCTCACGAAAGCCCGAGCTGTCGAACTGTCTATTCAAGAAAAAGAAGAACATACTGCAACCGAGAAGAAACGTTGTAACTTTTGTAAGCATATTGGACACATCACGGCAGACTGCCGTAGAAAGCAAAAAGCGGAGACCAAAAATAGTAACAACATGACGAATGAACCAGTCATCCACTGCTACAAATGCAAGGCTCCAGGGTATGTAAGATCAAACTGCCCTAATTGCAAGGATTTGCCCAAAGGTCCCTCTACCGTCTCCTTTAATTGTTTAAAGACAACTCTAGGTAATGATTTACCCACCATTACTATACAATCACACGGCGAAGCAGGCATCGCCTATATAGATACCGCAGCCAGGACAAGCGTTGCCGGTAGACAACTTTTCCTACATCTTCTGAAGAATGGTACCAAATTCAAGAAAATCGATGTAGATGTCACGCTAGCTGATGGACAGGCTCGTCCACAAGAAGTTTGCATGGCAAGAACTAGCATAATTTTCGGCAATCGATTGCGGCCGATTACATTTATCGCCCTACCAACTGCCAAAGATAACCGCACCCTTATAGGAATAGACTTCCTTGAAGAAAATGGCGTTGTTCTTGACTTGGGTCAACGGGTTTGGTACTTTGCTGACCAGACTCACAAAAAGTTTGACTTCTACGACACGAGTCATACTAGAATTTTAAAGCCTCAACTCGTCACCAACGTCCAAATATTGTGCCCTCCACATAATATACAAACGAGACCTCAGTTGGAAGCAAGAGCGGCGGAAAGCACGCCACTTGTAACTAGGTACTCGCCAATACAAAAAGTTAGTGCCTTCCTGTCATGGTTCAATGAGCGTAAGCCTATTTCGCCACTCGCAGCAACGCCTGCAGCAAATAATGAAATCAGCAGCCCACTGAAAACCCCACTTAAAAGGAAGAAGACTACGTCAACTATAACCAATAATGACTATTCACCTGGTTATATCCAACAAATCTTCAACAACTCGTTAAGAAGCACAGATGTAACTCCAGAGCGAAGTCGAGAAAATCTGTTTCCGCCACTTAAGCAGAATGATGAAAGGGGTGATCCAGACCCATGGTTCACCGAAATCAATTCAATTGATGTAAGCCTCCGATCTAATGAAGCAAAGGAGTTAACTCTAGCTGAGAAGCGGAAACTCTGCCAATGGCTTAGTAGTAATAAGGGAGCATTCAGCAAGATCAAGGGCGCAACTCCATTCGCAACTCACAAAATTGATACTGGGAATCACGATCCCGGAGCAGTTCTTGTCCAGGGGGAGAAAACAGATGAACACCCGATTGAATACGCTTCACGTCTCCTAACATCATCGGAACGCAATTATTCAACCACTGAACGAGAAGTTCAACTACAAGACAAGGAGTTAAAGGCAATCATCGAATCATTTGAGAAAAATGATGAAAATGTGACAAGATGGACATCGCGTAGATATTTGCTCAACGACAGCATTCTCTACAGATATTCTTCCAAATCAGACTCCGAAGATGCTCAACTAGTTGTACCACAGCAAGAACGAGGAGAGATCCTTAAGTTCTATCACGACGCTCCTACAGCTGGACATTACGGAATTGTTCGTACCATCGCACGAATAGCTTCCAGATATACTACTGGCCTGGAATGCGAAAAGACATAACGAAACACATTGCCAACTGTCTCGAATGTCAACGTTATAAGCCGAGTAATTTGAAACCCGCAGGACTTCTACAAACAGTTTCAAGCAATCAAAGATTTGAAGTGTTAGCAGTCGACTTATTTGGACCATTACCTACAACCTTAGAAGGGTTTCAATGGGTTCTCATTGCAGAAGACATCGCCACAAGGTGGATAGAAGTATTCCCCTTAAAAGAAGCAACCGCTGCAAACTGTGGACTCACACTTCTCAACGAAATCTTCCTTCGATACGGTGTTCCTAGACGCCTACTCTCAGACAATGGTCCACAATTCGTATCAGCATTGATGCAGCAACTGACCGAATTTCTTGGCATCGAACAAACTTTAACACCCGTTTATCACCCTGAGGCAAACCCTGTTGAACGTCGGAATCGCGATATGAAGACACAACTTGCCATCCTCGCTGGCACTGACCATACAACTTGGGCTAATGAACTAGCAAATATACGCTTCGCCATGAACACAGCCAAATGTCAGAGCACTGGTTACACACCATCCTATTTGATGTTTGGAAGAGAGCTCAGAACCATCAATGATGTTACCAACGATCAACGACCGATCATCGAAAATGAAAACTTTATTCCGCAAATCACGCCCAGGCTTCGGAAACTTACTGAAACCATGCAAAACGTCAGAGAAGAAACCGAAAAGATGCAGGACCACAACAAACGTATCGTCGACAAGAAACGTCGCCCACAAGCTACTTTCAAAGTAGGCGACAAAGTACTAATCACTTCCCACTTTCTTAGCAAATCCTCGAAGAACTTGACTTCCAAATTTATGCCTAGGAGGGATGGTCCTTACTTCATTATCAAACGACTCGGTACATCCACTTACCAGGTCGCCTCAATTGATGACACCACTACACCATTGGGTACCTATCATGTATCTTCAATAACAAAATATACACACGAAAGCGCCAACAAGCAACAACCCATACAACCACTAAGAAGGCGTGGTCGTCCCAAGAAGTCTACTCCTGTCGCATCATCGGGACGATCTCTACGACAGAGGGGGAGAATGTAACGACCACACACATCCATCTTATTAATTATTTACTTTTCATTAAATTTTGAAATGATTCACTTAATTCTTTTATTATTAACAAATTGTTCATTTATTATTTTCACTATTCAATTACTTTTATGTTAATTTCACTACTTTTATAACATTAATAAAATGTCACTACTACTTTTTATTCAATACTTAACTTATCTTCTTTTGTAATCTCACTACCTACATATGTAAACAACCATATGGCAACACCTAAAAATATACTTCAAAATTCGAACAAACTATAATGAAAGCTCTTTGCTCAATATACTTCGAAATTCGAACAAACTAAATGAAAGCTCTTTGCTCCTGCGCAAAAGCTCCTCGGCAAACAGTATAAAAGGCGAGCCTTGACAGGAGTGAAATCACTTCTAGTTTGGTGCTCTTAGTGCGAAGTTGGTACCCAGCGTCCGCTATTACATCTTATTGGAAGAGAAGCATTTGTGTATGCTTTGCACTACTGCGACGTTTCACAAGCGTCCTATAGTGTTTGGCAGTGCACGGATGTTTCTTCTTTTCTCTTTCTTTTAGCACATATTTTGCTGAAGGGCACTACGGGGTATGGAGTGTGCGAAGTTCCACGAGCGTCCACACGAAATACTCTTCCATAGATGCCAGATGCAAAACAATGTTGCCACACCTTTTTTTATTAAAATATCTTTTAACTTAATTTGCCATGGTTGTCACTTTTAAGTACATACCACCATTTACTAAACTATTTGTTTCTTTTAAATGACAAATAAAATCCATTTTGTTCTTTTTTAAAATTTACAAAAAAAGTGTTTCTTTTCATTCTTTCATCTTCGACTTTAAAACATTTGTTTAGCTGCCCATTCAACGGATACTGCGGTCTTCGGACAGCATACCTGTGGTGGAGAGTCAAACAAAGCGGCGTTGACTAATCCTTTCTATAATTTTCAGCTTAGTGTTTTCAACGAGTTCTCCACACCCAAAACGAAGCTCTCGCAAATATTTAATAAATAAATAAATAAATAATTTATTTATTGGCGCCCATCCAACATCTAGTCGCGTTACAACACCAATTTTTTTTTTATCAAAATCGTTAGAGCCGTTTTCGAGATAAATAAGATTTTGCATTACGGGTGTATGGGGGGTACCCTTAGTTTTGGAGCTAAAAAAAAAATTTCAATTTCTCCTCTAGGGAATCACCGAAGACCCTTAACTACCGAGTTTGAAGAAAATACCTCCGGTAGTTTAGGCTGTAGTTCGATGTACAGACATACAGACATACAGACAGACAAACGGAATTGTCGGACCCACTTTTTTCGTCTTCGCTATCATCGTAATGTCTACTTTGATCAAAATCTCGAGTTCGATTTTTTTTTCAAATGCAGAACTTGCCCTATAGTAACTATATATCGCAAGTAAAAAGAAAAGCACCTATAATGCTCATACCTAGCCATCAGTTCAGATTTAGAAGCAAACTCTCGACAACTGACCAAGTGCATTGGATCACTGACGTTATTAAGAAAGCTCTTGAAGAAATGAAAGTTTATTCGACGGTCTTCTTTGTTGTGTCAGAAGTTTTTGATCAGGTGTGGCACAAAGGGTTTAGTTTTAAATTAATACAACATGAGGGACTTTATACGATTTTAAAAGAATATCTCGAGAATAGCTTTTTCGTTTAAGATACGGGAACGATTTTAAATGAATAGTTGCGGGGAAGCAACAAGGAAGTGTGCTAGTTCCAATTTTGTACATTTTATTCACACTTGATTTACTTGAAACGAAAGAAACTATCGTGACCACATTTGGTGACGAAAATGCAATACTAGCAGTCAGCAGGATCATTAATGAAGCATTATGGATGAGCCTATTATGGATGACAACTCAACTGAGTTCAGTTGATGCCTATTAGGAAGAAATTTGGTTTTCAACTCAAGTCAAAATAGAATAACAACTAAAGTAACAGTTGACTTTGCAACAACTAAATTAATGTCGAATTTTCGAATTGAGTTGCAAAATACCTTTGATAATATTAATGAATGGACAAAAACATGGCGGATAGCGCTCAACAAACTAAAATCAGTCCACGTAGAATTTATGTTTAAAAAAATTAATACACTACCAGTACCTGGAAGTACCTCGAAATGACTCTTGGCGCGATATTAATATGGAAACCGAATATTAAAAAGAAATTCGAAAATTTGAATAATAGACTCCGAGTCTCAATATCGAAAACAAGGCGATTTTATAGAGGTACTTTAGCGTGTCCGGAATTACGGTAAAAAAAACTGGGGTTGTACTCGCTATTTCAGTTTAAAAAGCTTTCAAACGTTTGAAAATAAAATGCTTGGATTATTTATAAAAGCGCCTTGGTATATTGGAAACGAAGATCTTCACAAGGATCTTGGGATTCCCAAGGCTAGCAATGAAATAAAAATGTTTGCACGAAATCATAGAAAACGCTTTATTACAACACTCTTATAGAACAATAAATCTAACTTTTTAGATGAGAAAAATTTGGTCCTCAAAGAAACTTAACTACCCACGAAAAAAAACTTATTGTGAACAAATTAAAAACACCCTTCCAAAATTCACTAATATTCATTAAAAAAAATATACAGCCAAGAACATAATGGTATTCGCAGGCAAATAATTCCGAAAATTCCCTTAGGACTCAATGTTTTTTTTTATCAGTACAGATACCCAGCACTCTCAACCTTTGTAGTTTAGTTTTTTCCATAAGCTTTTATGTACACAATTCGAATGAAATTGGTACCTTTTGTAAATTTTATGCACAATTGGTGTAGTTTTTAAAAAACTTCTTCAAAAATTCTAATGATATCCATTTAACTTTCTGACAGAAAATGTCAGAAGGATTGAAAACATTTTCATTTGTAATTTTATAATAATAATTTCTTTTTATATAAATTTAAAACAAATTAAATCCGCCCCTGAGAGAATCAACATATTTCAGAAAGTAATTTGTTATAAAATTAATTTTTATCACGTGATGTACAAATTTACAATAAACACAACTGCTCTGTCAAAGTCCTTAAGCCAAAAGCCAATAAAAATGCACATCTTCTGCTTGGATTTCTGTCAGACTTTCTATCCTTTGATATTTATTTTACACAAAAATATACGTACATACATAGTTTTATGTATAAAAAAAAGGATTAAATAGCTACTTGTGACATGATATAAGCTACACAGCTAAGTTCTAATTGTGGTTCTCTAAAAAACACATCTTCTCATCTCTTACATGCAAGCATTTCAACTAATTAAAAAAGTTTAAATGCACACTCACCTTAAAACTACAGTTATATGCTATACTAGATTTGTGAGTGTGTGTGAGGGTTTGTGAAAGAACAACTTGAGTTTAAATTCAAAAAATTCCAACCCCTGGTCTTGGGGCAGCTACCTAACATTTTAACAAGAACCAATTTCCCGGGGTATACATATAGCAATTCTGGGTTATAATGGCAATTAAGTTTTGTCTTTTGTTATCTGCAAACGATGTTTTGAAGTTGGTGACGTTTGCCAGAAAAAACAGAAAGCTTAAGGACATCCAAAGCTAATCGGAAATATATGGACACATCCTTGAATATAATATGTATAATAAACTCTATACAGATGACCAATATAGAGGGATGTTTTCAACAAAAACTTTTGACACCATTTATATTGCTGTGATGATATAAGATACCGGACCAGGAACCAGGCCGGATCATCAGTAACACAAAGTAGGGCGAACTGCCTATTAGTTATAATTTTTTTTATTGATTAGGTGTTTTAATGTAAGTTTTACTACTTTTACAAAACAAAAATTAATACACACTCGTATTTTATAATACTGTAGCAACGTACTATGAAACTATCTGGTTACAAAATCTCACAAAAATCAGTTCAATCATTAACAATTAAATATTCAATAAATAAAGAGGTGCGTAAATCAATTTTTCGAAATTCTCAATAACAGTAACGAAAGGACCTCATCGTCTCAGGCCTTCTAAATTACATCAACTATACTCCTGTCCCGTAATATGCTACTGATACTCCGGTGGCATGCGATGCACTTGTGTCCTTTTTGGTTATCCTTATATTGGACTTGGAACAGGATTTGAGTGTGGTTTAAGTCAAGTGATAAATGTGTGTTGTATGTCAGAAGTTTAGTGCCGAAAAATAAATCGAAAAATAAACAACTTTGTAGAACAGAGACATAGAGAGACCGAGGGACAACATCACTACGATAACAGCAAGGACAGTAAATGGGACACACGAGCTGACAAAAACTTTTATCTTTTTTTTCAATCTTCTCAAATAGAATATTCTTTGTGTTTTCACTTGCGTTTATGTGTGATAAATCATCACTGTGGCAATGCCAAGCTGGTCAGACAGACTTCACTTGACATTTTCAATGTGGAAGCCAACAAAATGAAGATTACATTGTCTAGTTTGGCTTTTGATGGGCAGGATGTCTGCACATCAGGGATCAGGGAAAAACTGAAATTGTTCATTTAACGGAGGCTTTTTTGATATGAGAAAAGTTCAACTTTCGCCCTTTACCCATTGCTTGGGTTTCGTTGAAAAATAAATGTTGAAAGTTTTACCCTCATAATGGAAGTTAATTAATCAAAGGCTTCATACAATTTTGTGGTAATATTTGAGCTTAATGTGAAAGGTATATTAATTGATATGACGTTTAATGCCTTTTCTAGAGGCTATAGCTCTCCTGGCTGGATTAATTACCTTTTATGTTGTGGGGTGGAACAAAGAGAAATGTAATTAGAGAAGGTGAATTTTCTCTGAATGCCTTGAGGAAGGCTTAAAACTAAAACGATCTGTCATTGTTAATTGTTTTTATACTATGATTCGGGGATAGAAAATGTGAAATTTATCGTGCTATCTGTACATATTTTATGGATTTAAGGAACAACTTGAGTTAATGGTTTATTCATTATTGTTTGCTAAGGACATAAAAAGGTAAATGTTAATAAGCGAAGAGAAATAAAGTGCACGACTTTGTGCCACATATCAGCTCCTATCAGAAGGAAAAATATGTATGGCTTTTTTGTGGGCCATTTGCAAAAAGGTTAAGCCATTTTTGTCTTACGGAAATTTTTGAAGAAAATATAACTTCAATATAAATATATGATATGCTAAGTTGGTTATTAGGTTTATAAAAAGTGAAAATAACTAAAAATTTGCTGTTTTGACAAATTAAAAAAAATTCTATTAGTTTATTATTATTTAAGTCAATAGTATCCAAGATTTCAAATTCCGTTAGTAAAATGTAATATTTATACATACTATCCTTATATTATACATATAACCTATAGTATTATCATGGAGCGTGATTCGGTGGTACCAATGCTATCAGGGTGGTGACGCTGAAATTAGCGCACGATTTTACAGTGTTGCACAACAAGTATTAAAAAGTATTAAATTTAGCAGAGACAAATCGAGCAAGTAGTATCGCTATGCTTAAGATGTCACCATAATCGTTCGTATTCATGATCGTACTAAAGTTTTATATACAAAGCTACTATTCATGTGTGATTGGGGTTACATCTTAAGCATAGCGATAGTACTTGTCTCTGCTAAATTTAATAATAAAATATTCTTTTTTTTATACTACTTGTTTGTATCTTATCCTACTCTCCACTGTAAAATCGTGCGCTAATTTCAGCGCCACCACCAGGATAGCATTGGTATCACAATACTTAGATGTCTTACGTATAAATTAGATCAACAGCAATTCAAAATTCAAACCAAATTTAACTCCAATTTTTAAAAAGGAACATAACTCAAAAGTAAATCTTCTCTTATCTGTGAAAGGTACATACATACATAATATGTACATACATTTTAAGACTTCTTTCATAAATTGTCATCTTGTTGAATTGAAGTGTAAAATAAACACAAACCAAGGGCAAGTTCGTGCCCTGACCACCAACTCTGGTTTGTTTGCTTATTTGGGCATCCATACCTCTTGGAGGTCAACTGTAATGGTGGAAGTTGTACGTGGCCACAGGTAAAACCGCTTGCGTCAAATCGTGACAGATGGAGGGATTTTGTTACTGTCCTATCTCCTATGCTCCAGGGCTTAATAGCAAAAAAGAAAAAAATCATTCCTGGGCTTCTAGCTTAAGCTTCTAGAATCGAGATCAGAACTCTGCCATTTTTACTTGCGATATAGGTACTATAGGGCAAGTTCTGCATTTGGAAAAAAATCGAACTCGAGATTTTGATCAAAGTTGACATTACGATGATAGCGAAGACGAATAAAGTGGGTCCGACAATTCCGTCTGTCTGTCTGTATGTCTGTACCTCGATCTAAGCCTAAGCCACTGTACCTATTTTCTTCAAACTCAGTAGTTATGGGTCTTCGGTGATTCCCTAGAGGGGAAATTGAAATTTTTTTTTAGCTCTAAAACTAACGGTACCCCCAATACACCCGTAATGCAAAATCTTATTTATCTCGAAAACGGCTCTAACGATTTTGGTAAAAAAAATTAGGTGTGATATTATGGACATGGACTACGTTTTGGTAAAAAAAAAATTGGGGCAAAATGTTATTAACGGTACCTGTCATAGAACCGTTTTTTTTGATTTTCTACTTTCTCATTAACGGCTCTAACGATTTTAACCAAAAATTTTCAGCAGGAGACCCCCTAAGTTTAAAATAATATTGTATATAAAAATATTCAAAAAATTGTTTGTTGGGTTTTTTTGAAAAAAATTTTTTTTTGAAAAATCAATATCTTCAAAACCTATGAACGATTATTTTTTGAAATTATTTCCAAAAATCAATATTATTAAATACTTCAAATTCGCATCCCACATTTTTTTCTTGACAAATTTTAAAGAAATTTTTATATACAAAATTTATTTGATTAATAATAAAACGATTTTTAAAGTTTGTTTGCATAAATTCATACTTTTCTAGAAATCAGACGGCAATTTCATTTTAAATTCATGTTTTATATTTATAAAATGTATCTTAAATTCCAAAGTACTTTTACATAAGAGCAAGTTCGTGCGATCCAGTCGTGCATTTTATTTATTGATTAAATAAGAACTGCAATGCTCTTGAGTTTTATTTTTTTAATCCTGTAAGTTATATATTTTCTAACTGCGAAGTAGTGATGGGTAGGACACGAATTTGAAATGAGTTTGTATGAGGTACTCATTTTTTGAAATGAGGTGGTACTTTGTCCCACCTCAAATGTCCCATGGTACATACCTTTTTAAATGGATATTTTGAAATTCGAAATTAAACAATGCGTATTTTTTTTAATAGTAGATACATATATATTTTTTCCAAAAACAGTTTTTAAAATTGCATTAAATAAAAAGGTTACAAAAATTAAATATCAATAAATATAATGGCGCAAAATTTTAAACATTTAAAACTTACTCTAAATCAATTTTAGAATGGGAGTCGACTCTAAATATTGAGTATAAAACGAGAGCCGACTTTTTGTTAATTTTAAAGGACATAAACTATACTTTAACGTTTAAGAGCTCGTCTTACTTTAACAGCAGCAAATAGCTAGTTTATCTTTTAAAAGTATACTTTATCCATATTGACAATGGTCATTTCATACCAAAGCAAATGGAAGAAAAAATGTTTACTGATGTTTTATTAGATTTTTTAAAGATGTTCTTTGTAAATAGACTGAACGCTGAATATTATAAATTCGAAACAATCGTACGAAAGTGCTCTACAATTAAAAAATCTGTAGATACAAATGTACATATCTTATGTATGCACGCGCGCCGCGCCGGCCGCCGAGACGAGTATAAAGCTAAATGAATCTGCACCTTACAACAACAAATTGAGTTTTTTATGCTGTGAATTTGCGATTTATACTTTATTTTCATCTAAAATAATGTAAATAACTTATAAACAATCAAAATCTGTACCGATGTAGTATATTAAATGTACTTTTTTCGGCGAAAAATTATTTGGTTTGAAGCTGTCTGTTCGTTTTAATTTTTTTTGTGTTTTGTAGTTGTGTGAGTTATGCATCTGTCAAATTAAGGGTTGTTCAACGCAAATTCGCTAAGGTTTTGTTGTAAAACCCACATTAGTTAGAAGAGTTGTCTAACGTGATTAAAATTATGAAAAAGTTAGACAAAGTCTCCAAGCTAAACGACTGCGTTAAGTAGAGCGGGTTGTATTGCTTAAACGAGAACTCTTTAAAATTTTGCGCCAATATATTTAATTAAATATCCTTAATACAAAACACTTTATTTTAAAATAAAACTTTTAAAAACAAAATTAAAAAAGTTTTAGTTTTTAACAGAAATAAAGTTTAAAATAAGTAAATATAAAGAGATAATAAAAAAATTAATCTAAAAAAAAGTTTAAGAGAAAAAGTGGGGTTTTTAAATTTTATTTAAGTTATTAAAAGAAAACCAAAGCATTTAATAAAAAGATAAACACAAAAAGATTTTTTTTAACAAAAAAAAACAAATATTTTATCACATTCAAAATAAATTGAATCTAATGAATTTAAAAAAATACATCATTACATTTTTGGGCACGAGTACGATAACTTGGCCGCCAAGATTTGATGACGGATTTTTGTAGAGGGGTCAAAAATAAGCACTTTTTACTATGGGAGGGGGGGGTCTATCTCCCCCCGTTTAGGAGGTAGGGGCACTTTTAGAAAAAATGGTTTAAATTGAAAAAAAAAATATTAAAAAACAACGGCAACACCTACAATAAAGTGCTATACTTCGTTTGAAAGCCAGAAGATTGTTCTATAATCCTGCATTTAAATTTTATTACTCATATCAATAGTTTTTGAGAAATTCGCATTTAAAGTCAAAATTTTGATAAAAAAAACGTGAAAAAAAATGTTTAGACCGGTTGTTTTCAAAATTGTGAAATGAAATTGTAAATTAGCTTACATGTGTTTCATGTATCTATCAGTTCTTAATCGAACACAAAAAACCGCATGGTTCTATGTCTTCTGGTTTTTGAGAAAATCGAAAATAACTAAAACTACTTTCCTACAAAATGTTTGATATTTTTTGCTTCCTTACATAAATAAATCAGTGCTAGCTTCCAACATTACAATATATAAACAGTAAAGTATGTATGGGGGGGCATGCTGCCCCCTGCAACCCCCCTGCTTGGGCACACTATAGGATTTGGGGGAGGTGCGAGGTTGGGTGCATGCAAAGTTTCTTTTGCATTCACAGAATCTGTATTTAAAAAAATTCAAATTTATTCTATTTATCCAATGTCCACTAAATACATATAAAATACAATAAACGATCTTGAAAACCAAAACAAACTTCCGACCATGTTCACCAATACATGGCACTATTTTTCTATCGAGAATACTGCCTAGAAAGGAAATATAAGGACGACTGGGGTTCGCAAATAATAGAGTTTTTATGAGATGTAAAAAAATTTACCCTTGTTATACCGATGGTGATATATGTGAGGGTTTACAGTTAAAAGACATCGATCCTCCCACCCTTCAGAGCGAAAATTTAGAAAGCGTTTTACCGCCAAAACATCCTCGGCTTCCCACCATAAAAGAGTAACTCAACGAACTCGACAGTTATACTCGTAGTACGGACGATGGCTTTATTGACGAGACTTACACATCTTTTTAATACATTTTGACCATTTTTAACTAACTATGACTGACTAACTCCTGACTAACTGACAAAATAACTGACCCAGATGCAATTCTACCTCCTCATGGTGCATTCTGGGTAACGCTAAATGAATTGCGGTACTGAACTAACAAAGATTCATTATGTTTATTAACATTAATCCTTAAAATGGAATCACCGTCACCACCAAAAATCAAAAAAAGTAGTTTTGGTAATTTTCGATTTTCTCAAAAACTAGAAGACATAGAACCATGCGGTTTATTGTGTTCGATTGAAAACTGATAGATACATGGATCACATATAAGTTAATTTACAATTTCATTTCAAAATTTTGAATACAATCGGTCTAAACTTTTTTTTTCACGTTATTTTATCAAAATTTGGACTTTAAATGCGAATTTCTCAAAAACCATTGACATGAGTAATTTAATTTAAATGCAGGATTATAGAACAATCTTCTGGCTTTCAAACGAAGTATAGCACTTTATTGTAAGTGTTGCAGTTGTTTTTTAATAATTTTTTTTCAATTTAAACCATTTTTTTCTAAAAGTGCCCCTACCTCTTAAACGGAGGTTTTCTCAAAAACCAGAAGACATAGAACCATGCCGTTTTTTGTGTTCGATTAAGAACTGATAGATACATGAAACACATATCAGCTAATTTACAATTTCATTTCACAATTTTGAAAACAACCGGTCTAAACATTTTTTTTCACGTTTTTTTATCAAAATTTGGACTTTAAATCCGAATTTCTCAAAAACTATTGATATGAGTAATAAAATTTAAATGCGGGATTATAGAACAATCTTCTGGCTTTCAAACGCATTATAGCACTTTATTATAGGTGTTGCCGTTGTTTTTTAATATTTTTTTTTCAATTTAAACCATTTTTTCTAAAAGTGCCCCTACCTCATAAACGGGGGGAGATAGACGCCCCCTCCCATAGTAAAAAGTGCTTGTTTTTGACCCCCCTACAAAAACCCGTTATCAAATCTTGGCGGCCAAGTTATCGTACTCTCCCCCATTTTTGCATTTAAAAACAATATTTGTCCTACTTTCTTCCCACTCAACATGTTTCTTCTGTTAAGACCTGTTCTGATCACTTTTTTTACAAACAAATTTGATTACAGGACACTGGACTAAATACAACACTAATGACTCTTCACGTACGCAAACTCAGCACAATTGATTGATTGATTTTTTTTTTTTCAATTCTCATATTTGATCTTGATCTCTAAACCCTAGTATCTTTTTTCTAACACTAAAAACAAAACAAATACAAATAAAAGGAATGCACTTGCATTTGCATATAAAAAACGAAAATTTCTACTCCTTCAAAAATTAAAAAACCTCCTACTCCAAACTGTAAAAAACCTCCTTCCTTTTTTAACCCTTTGATTGTATAATTTTCGATAATGCTTCATACCTATCTTCATTGTTTGTTACATTGTAGTCAGTGCAACATTCATTCATTCATAAGTCCCACTCATTATCTCTTCTCATTTTGTCTCCTCAAACAGATGCAAAAGAACCTCAATCATTAAATGACAAATGTCCTAGTCTGGTACAAAGTCCTAGCCTGGTACAAAGTCCCATCCTGGTACAAAGTTCCAGTCTGATACAAAAACCCAGCCTGCGACAATGTCACGAATTTTGTTTGAATGGGACGTTTGAGTAAAAAGTACTCAACAACTCAACTCACACATTCATTCATTTCATTTCAAATCCTCATCTTCCACAAACCTCATTCTATTTCCATTGGTTTGATCTTTGGTGGGTAGAGAGTTTGAGGCCTATTTCCTCCTTTCATACAATTAACTACAATACAACTTCATTCTGCATCAGTCTCAGTCTTAGTATCAGGCCGATGAGTGAGATGCTCGATACGAATAGTGTTTTTTTTTTTCCATGAAAGAGTAAAGAGCAATACTTTTCGTTGCTTTTGTGGTGAGTTGTGAGGTAATACATTTTTTCGTTTTGAGGTGATGGGACATTTCAGATTGGTGTATGGGACATTTTGTATTGCCTCATGTATGAGGTACACATCACTACTGCGAAGAAGATAACTACTTAGTCGCCGCTTCGTTTCCTCAACAAAATGTCCCCAAGTTGTTAAACTCTGACTGATTTATATATGTTTATCATCTTCATCACATCATCTTCTCACGTGGACCTAAAAGAACCACCTTTTCCTTTATCCAGACGAATCTACATGTATAGCAAAAGCAAAATATAATATTAGATATTAGAATTAATAAAAAAAAAACAAAAAAAAAAATGTATAATATTTTACTCTTGATAGAAAACATTTTCACATTACTTTTTAATTTTTAGTACCAAAGTGTCCCAAATCATATTAAAATTTTATATTTGTTCCTTTTCGAGTTTGCTAAACACATTTTTTAATACAAAAAAATATGCAATTTTTTGTAGTGAAAGAATAATTTTGTTGATTTGATTTTGTTTTGGTGTTGAGTTATTTTGTAATATTGATAAAATAATATTATCAGATAGATAAAACTATTTTGTAAGGAAACCAAAAAATTCTGCGCGTATATTTTTTTGATCATGACATTTCTTTTGTGAATGATATAGTTCACATTTGGTTTTTGTCAAAAAATAGATGTAAGATTAACTGAACTTAACAAAAATTGCGTATTGTCCATACGCCCTCACAGATGGTTGCATGTGAGATCGTAGGGACGAAACGCTAATTTTTGTGGACTTAAATCCCAAAAAACATATTTTGACAAAATTAATTTTGTGGATTCAACAAAAGAAATTTGTAAAATTGACAAAATGTTTTGTTGAATTGACAAAATATTTTGTTAATTTCACAAAATAGAACAAAAAAGTTTTGTTAATTTAACAAAACAATTTTGTTGCTTTAACAAAAAAAAATTTCTTAATCCGATAATAATAAAAAAAAAAACAAATTTTTAACATTAACAAACAAATTTGTTAATACAACAAAAGAATTGTTAATATGACAAATTAATTTTGTAAATTGTACGAAATTTTGCCATATTGACAAAATATTTTTGTTATTTCAACAAATTAATCTGTTAGCATAACAAAATAATTTTGTGGATACAACAAAATATTTTTTGTTACCTCAACAAAATTCTATAATTTTTGTCAATTTGATAAAACTTTTTGTTGGACGTATATTGACAAATTTTTGTCAAATCAATTTTTATCATATGTACCTAGATTTTATTTTCAGTGTACTCAAGGAGAAGCACAAGTCTTACATCTGTGTCATTTGTTTAAGATACCACCTACTCAAGGACCATTCCCCAACCAATTCAAATCATACAATTTTATCCACGATTTTATTTTATCGTTGACTTTATTTGCTGATTAAGTGCTTGAGCATCGTCATCATTTTGCGGTGGAGATTCTTCGAATTCCATCACTCAACTATTTGACATTTCATATGATTTTGTCTGAATTAGTGCCAAAGATATTCTCTTCTTGATTTAAAACACCTCGTCATCAATTTCTTTGTGCAATGAACTCATTAAGCATTCTAAGATAGCATTAACAAAAAAAAAAAAAAAAAAATCAAAGAACAAATTTAGACAAAGTATTTGCGTAAAATGACTTTTATGGTTGAATGCTTGAATATCTACTTATATAGCTAAAGCTTTAACGAGTGTATACTTACTCGTATTATATTTTCCATTGATGCTTATTTGAATACCTAGACTTTTTTCTGGTTTCATTAAAATTTCAAAGTAAAACTCTGTTGAATGGAAAATGATGAATGTGGCACTCCCACTCAAAATGATGAAGTGAAACATATATCAACGTTTTATCACAAAGTGCGAGAATTTTCTTTATCCAAAGTAAGCATATTCACATTAACTTACAGTACACACAAAATAAAGATTAAAAAGCATCTAATTCAAATGCGTATGTTTTTTTTATTTGTAAAATTCCATCTTGGGATGAATTAGTTTGTATTTTTTTGGAGACAAATCTTAAAGCGCAAAATTGTTGTTAGCATTTTTCTATAAAATAAACAAAATATTTATATTTAAAAATGTTAATGAACAATCAAACGTGATTTTTTATTCTACGCATTAAATAAATATTCAAACATTTTTTTAATGCTTTAGCTTTATGTTTATTGCATCATTGTTAATTATATTATTATTCAATATTGAAATGAAAGTTCTACACGCGAAATTGCGTTTATTCTAATTAAACATGCAATTTTTCTACTTTAACTTGCGCAGAAAAAAAAGAACTTTGGATACATCCCTTTGACCATGCAAATAATTATAAATTAGGTTAAAGCTTTGTGGAAGTTGATTTAAAAAAATTAAAGTTGTAGGCTAAGATTGGAACGATAAAAAAATCAGTTTGCATGTTCTTGTTCTTACGACTCATGAAATGAATTCGCATCAGTTAAGGTACCATTATTAGGTTAACATCGATAAAATCAAAATATGATTAAAATTCTGCAATAATTTAATACCTTGCGAACCTTCTTTACATGAATCATTTAAATATTGTTCTTAGTTAACATTTCGAATTCTTTTTTCTTACAAAATATAAAACTTACATTATATTGTTGGCTAAATCAAGAGTATAAACTGATCTTTCTTAAGATAAAAGACTTTTTTTTTATTTTTACGCACGTACCTTTCTGACGATGTTTTTGGATTAATAATCATTTTTACTCTCAGATCAATTAAACAGTTGACCAAAGAAGATTTTATTTTATTATTTTACTCTTAAAATGTTTGAGCACAGTACGAGCAATAAGGAAAGTTGGAGAAGATTCAAAAGGAGGTAACGATGTACATACGTTGGTTTTGAATATCTGAATATCGGAATGGAAGGAAATATTGAGTGGGGTAAATCATTCCACATTCGTGTAGTGAGGTTGAAGAAAGAAACTCTTACCTTAAAAGTATGTCCGACGATGTACTCAAGGTAAACTGACTGGCATTCATTGAAGTGAGAGTATTATACGGTTGAATTATTTTAGGGGACAAATGTATATAACTGGATAATTCACTATAAAAATAGTGTCAAAAAATAATGAAAGACATGGAACATTGCAGTGGTACTCGAGGAATTCAAATGTTTCCACTACATCACCTATCAGTTCTAAAACACCAAATGCGGTATTCTATATTGACATAAGAATTATACTTAAACTTTGGATGAATATCATATGGGCTAAACAAATTCTTCATCGTCGAAACTTTAACAATTAAAACGGATTAGGGAAAAGTCGAATATTTGGTTATTCCACACAAGTTAGATCGCTTTCCTCAATGCAAGTGCCATTTATGTTTGGCGGTATGAAGAGCCGGTTCTACTAGAAGACAACTTTTAGTTGAAACATTTAATTCTGAGCGGTTTTTGATTGCTCTTGGGCAATGACATCAAGATCAGAATCTTTGGAACTTACCAGCACGCTTAATGATGGATTATTGTCAGTTGTTATCAGTGCATAATTGAAAAATGTACTGAAGAAATTAATTGTATTGAGAACTGCACAAGAACAATCACTTTAATGTTCGACAGGTACCGTACATGTGGATTTTCGCTCCCTTATGTGCGAACATTTCTTTTGTTACGAGTAACGTATCTATCAAGTGAGGAAAACGTTGTATGAAAACTGATTTCTTAGCACCGAATTGGCATATGTTCTAAGTATTCCGCAATCTAGCTTACATTTTTGAGTGAGTTAAACTTCATAAGGCTGTACATGCAAATCCAAAAGGAAAATACGCCATTATGTGCCGTAAAAAAAGTCCAAATGCTCAGCGAAATAGATTCGGATCTACTCTAAGACCTTCAATAACGTAGTGATGTTTTATTTAGTTTTTAAAAATAGTTTCATAGTAAATTTTTATGCGTCGGTACATCAATCCTGATTAACTTGAACTTATGTTTACGTATCCATCATGATTCAAAAATACTCGTAGTAGAAGCAGTAGATATCAATCAAGGAATGTGCAACAACCACGAAAACACGCTGGAAACTGAAAAATCTTCCTTGGGCACTTAAAAGGCCACACATGCGTTGTTGCAACGTGGTGCCGCAATAGTTCAATGGACACATGCGGGTTTTTATCGCAAGTATCAATCTTCAGTTCGCGTTTTGCTTGCAACAATGCATAAAAACTATGTTCTTAAAAAAAAGGCGTTATTGGGTACATACATCCTTTTGTTGATCATCGGCTAACAAAAAGGAATATTCAATACATCATTTACAAATATAAGAGTAAGTTCTGTCAATTTTGTATCTAAATATTTTCAAATGAGTGTAAAATCATTTGATGAGTTCAGAAAATACTCACATATCCACGTAGCTCTTTTATTTTGCCGGGCTTGGTGTGCCTCGGAAGCAACACTCCATGTTTCTGGAAACTTTTTTATCTTATTGATAAATAAAATTCTTTATCAAACTTTTCCATGTTTGACATCTTTCTTTCGAATATACGAGGGCGGGTCAATAAGTCCGTGACTTTTTGAATTTCTGACCTCTTTACTGAAACAGCAACACTGCTCCTGTCAACAGGCATCTGTCAGTTGACTCCTGTCAAAATTTAAACTTGCTGCGTCAGTTAGTTTGTGTTTGACAGCTATTTTTATCAGACTACTAACTAATTTGAGGAGAAAATGGAAAAAAGTGAATTTCGTGTGCTTATTAAGCATTATTTCTTGCGAAAAAAAAACCATTACCGAGACCAAGGCTAAGCACCATCGATTTCAATGGTAAAAAAGTAGTTTAGTGAATTTCGTTGTGGCCGTACAAGCACTGAAGATGCCGAACGTCCTGGACGCCCAGTTGAGGAGGTCTCTACACCCGAAACAATCGAAAAAATTCACGATATGGTGTTGGCCGACCGAAGATTGAAAGTGCGAGAGATTGTGGAAGCCGTAGGGATCACTTGGGCATGAGAAAGATTTCCGCAAGATGGGTGCCGCGTTTGCTCACAGTCGACCACAAACGCAATCGTGTAACAACTTCACAGGAAGGTTTGGCGATGTTTAATCGCAATATGGAGGAGTTTTTTCGCCGTTTTGTAACCGTGGACGAAACATGGATCCATCACAACACACCAGAGACCAAACAACAGTCAAAACAGTGGGTTTCTAAGGGTGAATCGGCGCCAAAGAAGGCCAAGGTGGGTTTTGGGTTTGTCAGCCAATAAAGTTATGGCGACTGTTTTTTGGGATGCACGCGGGATAATCCACATTGACTACCTTCAAAAGGGAAGAACAATCAATGGGGAATATTATGCCAACTTATTGGACCGATTCAATGACGATTTGAAAAAAAAACCGACCTCATTTGGCCAAGAAAAAAGTTCTTTTCCACCAAGACAATGCAAGGGTGCACACATGTGCAGTTGCCATGGCAAAAATCCATGAATTGGGCTATGAATTGCTCCCTCATCCACCCTATTCTCCAGATTTGGCTCCGAGCGACTACTTCTTGTTCCCAAACCTGAAGAAATGGCTTGGTGGAAAAAGATTTGACTCCAATGATATAGTCATCTCGCAAACAAAGGCCTATTTTGAGGACCTCGATAAATCATTTTTTTTGGAAGTGATAAAAAAAATTGGAGAAGCGTTGGACAAAGTGTATAGAGCTCAAGGGAGACTACGTTGAAAAATAAAATTATTTTTTTATCAAAAAATCTGTGTTTTATTCCAAAAGTCACGGACTTATTGACCCGCCCTCGTAATTAGCGTCAAAATCACGCATGTGTGCAATTATCAATAACAAACAATCGGCCCTAGCGAGGTATACGTTCGGAGCGGAAAATTGTCCGCAACGCATACTTTGTCGGAGGTTCAAATTGCTTTCGAGGTATCCTATCGAAAAAAAATAATACACAAATGCGTTGACGCAATTTGTTCCGCGAAGAATTTGTGTCGGACGAAATCGGAAAAACAATTGCATTTGGCTGTCAGAAATTTCACAAACAAAGCACTTGATCGCGCTTCGACGCAGTTCACCGGGTGCGTTAAAATAATGTCGGAGACAAGTTCCGAACAGCTGTTCGGAAGAATAAATCGTAGCAAAAATCCTCCGAATCGTATAAAATCGGACAATTTTCCGCTCCGAACGGATACCTCGCTAGAGCCGAATGTACTGGAAAGACGCAACCGCGTTTGCGGTGACGCAGCGGTCACGTGGAAACCTGCTAGTCTTTTTACCCGCAAGAATGACGCCCGATGCCGCAGCGTCATCGCAAGTGTGTGTGCACCACTCAATTTATTTGTGAGTACTGTTAAGGGCCGGTGCACACATGCGTTCTTTTAACGCGCGGTGCCGCAGCCTGCGATTCTTTTTACACGCAAAATGACGCGTGATGTCACAGCGTCATCGCACTCGTGTGTGCACCACTCAATTCATTTGTGAGTACTGTAAGACGCAAAGGCGGTGACGCTGCGGCTTAAGGCCCGGTGCACACATGCGTTCTTTTAACGCGCGGTCCCGCAGCGGTGTCGCCGCGGTGCCGCAACAGTTCAATGAACACAGCGTCATCGCACTCGTGTGTGCACCACTCAATTCATTTGTGAGTACTGTAAGACGCAATGGCGTTACCGCTGCGAAACCGCGCGTTAGTTTTTTCACTATAACGGTTTAAAAAAAAGTAAAAATTTTGGTTAGTTTCAAATATCGCACGAAAAAATAATGCTATTGATTTCAAATAAAATTTAATGTACTCATTATAAGGTCATGCAGATTTGGTATGTATTTGGAAAGAAATGGACTTACCGTTATTTTTGTAAATAAAAAAAACTAAAAAAAAAAATTCATAACCCAGATATTCTAAGAACGGAAAACAATTTGAAACTCAAAATAATTTTATTTTACGAAAAATAATGTGTTTGACAACTGGTGAAAATTTAAAAAAAAAATCAGTTTACAGTTTTTTTACAAAAAATAAAAAACTATATAAAACTCTATTGAAAATTGGTAAAAATTGTTTTTCGACTCAAATTTCTTGAGAACTAGTAGTGATATTGACTTCTAATTTAGTTTATTTTATACATAGTATAATTTTGTACAATTGGTAAAATGTTGACAAATATTGAATTAATAGTTAAAAAAAAAAAAACGCGTGGAAGTTTACCTCCTGGGTCATGTGGAAACAACTTATACATCAACAATCTCAATTTCAAATCTCTTTAAATAATTAAAATGCTTTTCAATCTTAAAATAATGTTTGTTTGAATTTTACAGCTAAAGTTTGTTTCGCTGAAAATTTGGTTATTTGAAAAAAACTAAATATAAAGTTTTCAAGACCACAAATGGGAAGTTATCAGTGTGGGTCGCACCCAGCCTCTTTCTGTTTTTTCGAAACAAAGGGTTGGTTTCTGCCTCATATAGATACTTAAATCTTACAAGGACATTATAGCCGAAATTTTTTCAGAAGAACTTCCAAAATCAATACCTTTTAGAAGATTTGAAATTGATAGTTGAAAATATCAAGCTTCAAGCAGACTGTGTTTAGCCGACTCAAATTTAAAGGATTAATTGTGATCTTTAAAGAACTTCTTGACTTATAGTTTCCGTGTTAATGTCATAATCATAATGCTTCAAAGGCACCATGTAAAGTTTTCTTCTGAATTAATCTGAATTAATTCATCAATAAATATCAATATAAAAAAAAGCTTAACCCATCAGATACACGCAATTAGGGTGATCCCAACCTATCCGATACCAAACTTATTCAATAATTGACAACGTAATCACCTTAATTTATACAAAACCATACAATTTGTCAACACATGCATACATGACATAAATATTTTAATTGCAATTTAATATTTAAATTATTTCTTTTTTTTCTTCGGATTATTTTGTTGAGCCTGTTGGTTCGAAAATGTCTGAGTGGAAAAAAGAAAATAATTAATTGGTTTTACAAGCAAGCCCACATGACCTTTGTCCTGGATTGCTAAAGGACCTCCGAACCTCAAGCCTTATACAAAATACGTGCATGTAGATATAAATATGACCATGAATCTCCGTTCTCATCTAACTACTAAATAATTGAATAGATTTGTCTGCCGCAACACCAAAACCACATCATGGTGTCATTCATATGGTTTGTGAATAAATGTCAACTGCATTGGAATTTTTTTTTTCAGATATTTTGCTGCAATGAAAACCCTCAGCCCGTATGGAAAGTTAAAAGCAAATTGTATCGATTGGATAAGGAATTTGGTTTTATGGACTATCAATTAATATTATATCAAAATTTCACATTCAATGACATGTATATGTAATGTATGCGGAAACCTTAGTTTTTTGTTTTTGTAATGTGGTTTTGTGCATTCCACGAACATTTTAAATAAATTCTGATTGATTAAAGGGTGTTCGAAAGCTATTACAATTTTTCACTATTTACGAAAAATATATATAAAAAGTAATTAAAGCTGTTTATAATAAAATGAAGCATTGGTCAATTTAAATCTTAAAAATATCTTTTTTTTTTTGTTGAACACCCTTTAGGTCTTACATTTCAATGAAAACTTGTCCATTCATAACCATTCAGATGTACACAATGCAAATCTACATGAAATATGAATTAATTATCTTAATTGTGGTTTTGGATTTAATTTTATTATTAGGTATAATTTTTATTTATTTTTTTTTCGATAATAACAATTTAATTTGCATTTGGTGAAATTGACAATTATATTTATCTAGGTAATCCGATAGCAGGTGTATTCCCAATTATGATTAAAAATTTATTAGTGTTGCCTTAAAGTGTAGGTACATTGATTTTAATTGATTTTTGCTTTCATATAATAATTTAATTGCAATTAAGAGATAGTTTAACGTTAATTTGTTTTGTTTTTTCAATACGAGGATTAACAAACATATAAATTAAATATTTTTTTTTCTTTATATTATCACAGTTCTCTATGTAATATTTATACTTGATGTCTTAATTTGATTATATATATATATATTTTTTTTTATTTTTTGTTATAATTGGCAATGATTTTAATTTGGTTTTACTTGGTGATTAAGTTTTAAATTAATTAAATAAACATACATTGATATTTCATTTGTGTTTTAATGTGATAGATACAGGGTATTAAATAAATTTTTCGTATATACACACGAGTATGTACTATATGCTATTATATTTATGTAAGTTGATATTTTTAAATGAATTGAAGCTAGTTTGAGCAGGCTTGAGGTTTTTAAATTTATTGGGACAGTGACCGAAATTTCAAACAAATATATTATATTGTTCTTTTCGGGCAAAAATTGTCGCAATTCGTTAAATCCAAACAAATCATAAAAGAATAGTAGTTTTTTTAAAGAATTGTATTTGTTTCAAAAGAGATATTACTATTAGGATGCACATATAAAATGTCTTTTTGATTTTCATCTGATGGTGAATAGAAACATACATGTTCGAAAAGTCGAAATCAATATAGTCTTTTTCTTTACCTATAGCCTACACATTAAACTCCTATACATATGCATTTTTGATTACACCTGATTTTGATTTAATGTTGCTTAATATTATTTTTCTTGAAAAATATTACAAAAGTTATATTTAAACGAGTTAGTTGATGGTAAATAGCGAGCTTTTTTTACATTTAACTACTCTTGGTGAGCTTGTGTGAAAAGTGGAATTACTAACTTTTGTGTTGCTTATCTTTTGGACCCTTAAAGGTCTTTTTCTAATTTTATAAAAGAAATATTAAATATGACCTTTGAAATGGAATCCAATGAATGAATCGGTAAATAATATGTGAATAATATATTAGGGTGACTGCGGTCTAAGGACTTTTTTTTATATTACACGCGCACTCAAGGGGAATGCTCTTATAATGTTAGATGGGCAATTAGGAAGGTAGGATAGGATTTGAAAGCAGATACCGTCCTAGAAGTACGAGTATTACGGTTGAATTGTTTGAGAGAAGGAATACAACTGGCTATTTCGCTAGAACAATGTTTATAGGAATAACGGTAAAATAGTGAAAGACGGGAAACATTGCCGCGATGCTCAAGCGATTCAAATGTTTCTCGTATACTTCTATCACCTATCATTTTTAAAGCTCTTCTTTTTTGGATTCTATCCAAGAGACTCAAGTGGGTTATACATATGCCCAAATATGGGAATTCTACTCAAGCTTTGGATGAATATAGGCTTTATAGATTACAGCTAGATCAGAAGAGGTAAAAAACTTCTTGCATTGGCGGAGAAAACCTAATTACTTAGCAGCGTTTTTGGTGACGTCAAATATGTGTTCAATTCACAGAAGATGGTCTGTGATGTACATGCCTAGAACTGAAAGCTGTTCAGTCTTCTCGATGCAAGTGCAATCAATGGACAGTGGCGTTGGAGGATGGTTATGCTTAACCGACAGCAGACAGTATTGAGTTTTCGAAGCATTAAATTCTACACGGTTTTTGATTCCCAACTGGACGATGCTGTTAAGATCAAAATTTAATGAGCTTATTATACGTTGCTATTGAAAGTCTTCATCCGAAGGACAAGGATGTAAATCTAAAAACGAATATGAAAAAATGATCGTACTGCCATCAGAGAAATAACTAAGTGGATTAGAAGTTTCAGACAAAAGATCATTTATGAATATAAGGAAGAGTGTCGGAGACAAAACGGAACCCTGTGGCACACCAGCGCTTTGTGAAAATCAGATTTGAAACCATCTGATAATTCTTGTTGTGAACGGTCCGAAAGGTAATTTCTAATCCAACGAAGAAGAGATTCATCGATACCAAAATACATATTTTTGATAAAAGGGCTGGATGCTAAACTCTATCAAATGCCTTTGAAATATCAAGTGCAATAATTTTACTTTCTCACAAAACGATTTAAATATTTGTGCCGCTATTCTCAATGAGATTGCTTGTTTTAAAATTCTTTCTTCCAGCTTATTTCTCTGAAAAAGAGTATAAATCGCTGTCCTGTAGCTGACAGAGTCTTGGTACTTATTTGTATGGTACACTAGTGTATTACCTTTACCTAGTAACTAAACAATATCTTTCAGTGTTTGAATTCAAAAATACTTACTATAATGGTCCAATTTGGAGCTTTAAATTGTAACTTATCATTATGTTTGATTGGGTCGGAATATAATATATTTTTTCGTATTTTGTTTTATATAATTCATCTCCACTTAAGGGTTTATTGAGATCCTTATAATGTTAAACATAGCACAAGCGATGACGTAATTAATAATAAATGAAGATTAAGTGCGCGTATCATCGGTTTTTATAAAAATAGTGTTCCGCGTCATAATCCAAAATAAGTTATTATTACAAAAAGTGAAAGTTAAGCCGGAAATGGGAGAACCATTCAACCCGGAGGCAGCATTTGCTTCGCTTGAAGCACTGCTAACAAAGATGGTGAATAACCTAAGTCCCGAATATGGTCAGAGGCTAAGCGAGACCATCGGCAAATTCATCCGTCCAAGACGAATTGAGGACATCAACGAGGAAGAAGAAGAAAACAACATGGAGACGGAAGACATATCCAGTGATGAAGCTTCTTCCACATCCAGTAGTGCCGAGTCCTCAAGTGAAGACGACAATGAAGACCAGACCAAGGACAGCACTGACTATAGTGACTCTCCTTTACCTGGTCAGAAGAGACCCAGGAAAAAAGAGAAGACGCGCCAAGACGCCAACGTCACAAAACGCCCTCAACTGGAAGTCGAGTCACCGTCAACATCAAGAGTGACTCCACCAGCTCCAAAGGCGACACCAGCCAAGCAACAACCAACCCAGCCATCGAAGCAGCCAGCAGCAACAACAACAACCGTCAACCAGCCACCGAAACGGCCGGCAGCAGCAACAACAACCGTCACCCAGCCACCAAAACAGACAGCAACAACAGCAACTACCGTCACCCAGCCGCCACAACCACCAAAAGCCAAGGACAACACCGCCAAGCCAACAGGAATGCCGCCAATTTTTTGCTTTTCCGGTAACATCGCCGAGATTAGCAGGTTTTGCAAAGCAAATCGCCTGGCTGTTACTTTCAAGAACAAAAACACGAAAATGACAGTAATCAGCGCCGGAGACAAGGAGGCATTTGGTCAAATTAAGAAATTCTTGCTGGAACGAAAAATCCAGTATAACACATTCACGCCACGAGAGGAAAGGAAGAACCTCCTACTACTTAAGGGAATTCACCACACATACGCGGCCATCGAAGTGGAGGACGAATTGAGAATTGAGGGGCTTCCAGTCATCAAGGTCTCCCAGCTACGGACAAAGAAGGTGCAGGGTAAAACCTACAACAGCTTTGTTGTCGAGCTGACCAAGGACTGCAATATTACTGAGGTCTATACCAAGACTTTGGTAATGAATCAAAGGGTGCACTGGGAGCGCCTTAAGTCAAATGACATCGTGCAGTGCCGGAACTGCCAACGCTTTGGACATGTCGCCAGTAACTGCGGTCGCCAGTATGTGTGCGTTAAATGTAAAGAAGACCACGAGCCAGGCCAGTGCAAACGGAAAGAGAGCACGGGACAGGATGTTTGGTGCGCCAACTGCCAGAAGGAAGGACATCCAGCCAACTACAAGGGTTGCCCAACTCTAAAAGCAAAGAAAACTGAGCGGAACCAGATCCTAGCCGAAAGGAAAGTACAACAAGAATCTGTGACAAAATCAGTATGCGCAGTTACCCGACCTGCAGTCAGCTTCGCGGAAATGGTGAGAGGAGGCCCAACACCAAAACCAGCTCCCCAAAAGACACAACAAATTAGAACGCCAGCCAAGATGACTACACCTCGGCCAGCTGTACCAAGGACCATGGCTACAAAAACTGGAACAGCCAAAACACCAGCACCGGTAAACCTCAATAATGAAGTGCAGAGGATCTTTGGTTCCGACCTGCTCACAGTCATGGGTAAAGCTAGAAGCGCGGTTCCACAAAACTACGCTCAGCTTAGCGATGGAGAGAAGTCCGTGGCACTGGCCACCTTCCTCTTCCAAATATGCAATTGAAGACCCTGCGCATAGTGACGTATAACGTGAATTCGTTGTACAGCCTAGTAAAGAGGACGTCATTTAACCTATTTATGAAGAAAAATACCCCCGATATTGCCCTCATCAGCGAAACTAACGTGTCAAGGAGGAACAACATCAACATCACCGGGTACAAAACCTACCGGCAGGACAAAACGGAAAACCGAAGAGGGACGGCCATCTTTGTAAGGAACAAGATTTCACCCAACACCAGTGAAACCATTATTACAGGGCTAAAAACCAGTGAAGCCACCGCCATCCAGATACGACTAGGAAGAGGAGAAACCTTGACAGTGATCAGTGTTTACTTCAAGTGTAAATCCGCCGCTGGAAATATTAAAAACGACCTGCATATTCTTAACCGGACTCTAAAGCAGACTACCTACGGACTCATTGGCGGCGACTTTAATGCGAGGCATCATCAATGGCTGGACACCTCTATTGACCCTGAAGGAAAGGCGATCATGGACTGGATAAATGTTAACAGCGAAGAACACTCCTTGGTTGTTGTGTCACAACCAAAACCTACCTTTCCTAGGACTCCATCGACTCTAGATTTTTTCCTACTAACATCTAATTTTATTTATTTAATTCCAGGAATCAGCAACTACACCTGTTCAACCTTACCCAGTGACTCAGACCATGAAGCAGTAAAGCTCTCAATCAACCTCAGCCAACCTGTTCTATTAACAACAGTCCCACCTGAGAACTACGTCAACTACAGGAGGCTTGATATCGAGAAACTCCAGAGGGACATAGAAGACAACGTCTCAATGCCACCATTCAACAGGAACTTAAGAAATGAGGAAATTGACAGTGCCATCGACAACCTGGAGTCAGCCGTGATCAACGCCCTTGAAGCCCAAAAAGTGCCCAAGACGTCCAAAGATAGGTACGAACACCTCCCGGAGTATGTGCGGAATCTCTATTCCCACAGACAAAGGTTAAGGAAACGGCTTCAAAGAATACACCAAAGAGAGCTCAACACAACCAACAACGACTACCAGGCAGTGAAAAGCGAACTCCAATGTGTAAATACTATGTTCCGGAACTCGATCCAGCACCACAACAACATACGATTCCAGAAGAGACTACAGGCCATAAAACCAGGACCAAACACATTCAGCGAAATAAACAACTGTCTAGGGAAAACCCAACCAATGCCTGAAGTCATCAATAAAAAACCTTGAAACCTTGAAACCACAAGCGATGACAAAAATTAGGGAGGAAAACAGTGGTTTCCACATTTCTGTTGGGCGACGAAAGAAGAAAGGTTTGTCCGAAATTATGTTCAAGGTTGAATTGATGAGCATTTATAGCAACCCGTGTATCACCGGTTAGCTATATGAGTGCGATGATTGACACTGAGAACAAAGTTTGTGAAAGATGCGACAAAATAAGTAAATACATAAAAGATCTCGAAGATGTTCGATATATTATGGTAATGGATCTATAATAGTTCTGTTTCTTAGCATTTTTGACAATCTGTTCCGGATTCTATCCAGTAAATAAAGAGAAGTTTAGGCAGAACCTTTTCAAAGAACTGAGTTATACTCGAGTCTTGGATGCCTTATAAATTGAAGCCAGATCAGACGGGGTAAAAAATTTCTTACGGCGCACCGATATAAGAATCGTAAGAGCTAGAGTTTTTCGGTTTCTTAAATGCAAGTACCATTCAAGAAAAATGACATAGTCGGTTAATTTTGCTTCAACGAGAATAGATAGCATTGAGTTTTTATATTCCATAGACAAATTGTGAAAAGATTTGAGTTGCAAGTTCTCTTCCGAAGGAGATTGATTAAAGTAATTTGAGAACGAGCATGAAAAACTGAGGGTTAATTCGTCGGTAAAACAGTGAATTTATAAAAATGAGAGTCATAGAAGAAATGAAGCCCTGTGGAACACCAGGATTTAATTGTGAAGATCAGACTTGAAACTGTCCAAGTCCCTTACAACATGTAAGTCGTAAATTAGTTTCAAAGAATCTTACTTTTTGATACAAAACTAACGAACTTTCAATACGACAGCTTGATGCCAAATTCTAACGCATGTCTCTTAAGGTTCCTATTAAAAGATACAACTTCGAATACAAAGAACTTCAGTCTCAAATACAGCAAAATAATAAACGAGAAGGTAAAGCAAAATCTTGACCATGAGTTTAATGCACGTCTTAATAAAATAAAGCCATCGCCTTATGCTTTGAAGAAAATTGATAGAATAACAGCAGAACAACAGAAAATTATTTGGAGCAGATATTGTCAAGGATATTCTAAATATTGATGGACAAGAGCTGATTGAAATTGAGGAAAAGATCAATGCATTTAGAAATTTATAAAATTTATATTTAGCGAAAAGCCCTGGTAGCTAACGCTTTATTAAATTATTGTTAGTACAATTGTATTATACTTCCAATAAAATTATAATAATAATAATAATAATAATAATAATAATAATAATAATAAAATTTATATTCAAATCTTTTTACACATCGAACACCATCTTATGATTTAAATATAAAAAACGATGTCACTTATTAAATGTAGAAGAATATTGTAAAGTATATTTTAATACTCCCCTCACTTCTTTTACTCAGGTTAACACCACATTAATATGTTCAAAAATAGTTTGAATAACAAAAACTCTTTCAATTTTGATCCTATTTCAAACCTTATTTTAAGAATATGTCCGAACTCCCTTGACGTTAATCTTTCTTGCCTTTTTAATCATTGCATAAATAATGGTTATTTTTCAGATGTATGAAAAACTTCCAAAATATTATTTATATCCAAACAGAACAATGCTTTACATATTAAAGATTTTCGACCAATATCTTTACTTTCCAACTTCGTTAATCTTTTTGAAAGAGTCTTAGCAGATTCTATAGATAGTTTCATTAACGAATCAAAGATTATCCCAAACTTACAATTTGAGTTCAAGAAAAAACACTCAACTGAACATTGTCTTTTGGTTCTAAATGATAAAATCATACATAAAAATGCACTGTTTTCCTGGTTATCGATTTAGAGCCAGCATTTGATTCTATTTGTCATAAAGGACTTATTTTTAGACTCATTAGGCTGAATTGTCCTTTCTTCAATCTAACTAGATATGCGTCTGGCAATTTTCAGAAGTTTTTCCAATAAAATTAGCAGTTACTCAATGAACACTACTAGGACCGAAGTAATTTAATCTACATAAAATGTCATTTTGCACCTCAGAATCTGAGCGTGAAGCTCTTCCGTATGCAGATGACACGAAATTCTTAGTTTCAGATTACAGGAGGGCATACGCGTTAGAGAAAATTCAGAACGGATTACCCCTTTTAGTACCCTTCTTTAAATCCTGGTGCTTAGCCATTAACGGTTACAAATGCGGACTTACTTGTTTCAGGAACGCTTCTGGCAAAAGTCACCGAAAAGTCATAAGAGAGAGTGCAAGAATCATACTTTATTTATCGAAGATAAAACAGTTCCATTAAAAACTAAATACTTTGACAATCTGTTTAAAAATAAGTTTAAAATTTAATAGACACGCCAGAAATGTGTAAGTTAAAGCAACAGCCAATGCTACTTTAAAAAGACTACTACTACTACTACAAAACATCTATCACAAAACAGTAAGATTCTTATGTATGAAACTCTTATCAGACCAATTATTTCCTATAGCTTAAGCTCCTGGTTTACTTTATAACCTCTACGGTAGCAAAAGAGCTAGAAAAGTTCGAACGGAAAATCTTTTATTTGAAGACATTTTGAAATCATTCTTTATCCTTACAGATTTTTTAACCACATTTATTTTGAAGTCGGTTGCTTTATATCGTATTCAAAATTAATCTTGTGAATTTAAGTTTAAATGAAGAAAACTAACTTTTTTAAAAACAATGTTAAGATAAGTTTTACTATTCGGTGCCATTAGACCACTATAGTGGAACGATTTCTGGAAAAGCCGTATTGCCGGTCATTAAAAAGCTGTAGATCTTTGAGATATTTCTTGATCTGTTCATCAGCGATTCCATGACCTTTGAAAGATGGGACGTAAGTGCAATTGGTAGGGGGGAAAGGATCGACCTTTAAAGGATCATCTTGGGAAAAATCTATCATCCATCTTTCAGGGAAAATTCCTAACTATACTCTGTCCAACAAAAATATGCAGTGTGGGCAAGATAGGACGTTTGCCTCGCATTCTGGCTACAGTGGATTGCATAAATTGTCCTTCAACCCTGTGAGAGGGTTGTCGTAGTGTTGATTTTAAATGGACCCTTTTTTGCGCTCTAAAATCAAAAGCACCTCAACAAAAACCCAAGGAAAAAAAACTGAACAAGTTACCAAATGAAGAAGGGTAACTCTGAATTAAATTAAATTAAATTTGGTGGTGCAACAGATCGGAGTGAACCAGGACCTAGTGCCTTACAACTCTCAACCATTCCTGTGTGCGTGTTACCAGGAACAGAGGGGACCTACAATTTTATGCCGATTCCGAACGGCTTGTGAGCAGCACTTTCCATGACAAGAGATACTCTTGGAGAATTTGTCAATTCCTCGCAAGAGGCAGTACACCCCTGAAAAAAAATTTCTTGCAGCGGCTGAGAATCGAACTCGAGACCTTCCGCATGACAGTCCAACGCACTAACCATTATGCCAAGGGGTAACTCTGAATGCACATCAATATTTAATGGCGGTTGAAATTGAATAGCACCAACAGCCATAGGCCACAGCAATTTAGTGCACACTCAGATGTGCAGTCAATAGGACGTCGGGTCTGCGTCAGATGCAATCGAAAATTTACGGGCGCACAAACACTTTTTTATGGAGGAGTTCTTTCAATTTAGTATGGTGCAAAAATATAGCACGCTACTGATTTTGAAAAAGCTCTCCCATAAGACGTGTACTGCATATTTTTGTTGGATGAAGTATAGTAGGAGCGATAGAAAAGCATACGTAATGGTTTTGCCAGTGAGGAACACCAGTGCAGGTAAAAACACATCTTCAGACAATTAGAGGGCTTAGCGGAGGACCAACGCTTTTTTTGTATGAAGATCTCGAAAGGCTCTTGTGATTTCGTTGAAAGCATTTTATGAATCGATAACATGAACCCCGTTTCTGGTTTAGAGTTTTTTATTTGGGATCTAAATAAAGTTTCATAATTCATTAAGTGTAGGTATAAGTCAATAAAGTTTATCCTTAAGTGGGCTTTAGGTCAATTTTTGTTTTGTTTTTTATGTTGTGACGTTTCGGATGTGGTTACACCCTTCTTCAGACCTATTTATTAATTGAAATATAATTTAAAACATATATACACATATACCAAACATATCAAAATTCTAAAACAGTATACTTACAACTTTAAAAATATAATAATTTTGTATTTGTGTGTTAGCTTTTGGTTTCCGTGTTTTCTCAAAAAAGTTTAAGAGACGTTTCAAATATTTTTCTTTTCCGCTGTATATATCTGTTATCTCTTTTGTTTTTTTATTTTTTAATTTGTTTGAAAATTTATTGATGTTTAATTATCTAGGTATAAGTGTATAAAAAAATTGTTTGCAATCCTCCTATTAAGGAAGAACATAATTTGAAGAACGAATAAAATTATTCAAAACAAAATAAGCAAACCAATCATATTTTGCATAGTCATCACTAGACTTTCATTCCCCTGGGTTATCAAAGAAAATAGATTCCTGACCAACCTGTTACATTCTTAGTGACACAACCCAATATCTAAGATAAGATCTCAAATAATAATAAAACAGCTATACAAGTTTTCCTTTATCCATACTCCTACAACACCTTCCACCTAGTCCATCACTATCGTTGACATAAATTGAATCCTTATTTCTCTTGCACTCGCTAGCAAACAAGGACATTTCAACACAACTTGATTTCAAAGTTTTAATGCAAATTTATATCCATCAAGTAGAAAGTGGTGAGCTAGGACATCAATAAAATGGTAAAAAATATATTTCTTTTTTTCTCTACGGGTCAAGTATTGGTTTGGTGAAAAAGATGATTTCAATAAAATGCAATATTATATGATAAACAAATTTTACCATCCAAACGCTCTATTTTATGGATGAAGTTCGTAGCAATGAGCATTAAAGTTCTCTCAAAGCCAAAAAATTGAGAACAAAAACTCAAAATCGAAAACTTAAATGGGGTTTTCAATATTTCCAACGAAAAAAAAGTGTTATTTTTATAAAGTTTTAAAGAAACCAAAAATCGAAAGACAACTTTAAGCAGCTTTGAGTTTAAAAAAAATACAATTTTTTGCAAGGTGGTTGAGTCGAGGCTAGAAAAAATCGTATAATCTATTTCCCACACATTTAGGCTGCAGAGGTAATTTTCAAAAAAAATGAATTAAGATAATAAATATTAAAAAGCAAAGGCAACACTTATAATATCAGGACGTAGCTTATTTAAAAACCTAAACAGACCAATATATATCAAGAACTGAATCGGAAAAGGACAGTCTTTCAGAATTTTGTACAAATTATGAAGAAAGATTTTTTTAAGCTTAAATACCACGGATTGGCCATATTCTCAAAAAAGTCCTAAGATTACATTGTAAGTTGAGCATTCCAATTAAACTCTATTTTATATAGAGAGGCTAATTTTGTTTTTTTTTTTTGTGTTTGTATATTGCAATGGCTGGTAAGTTTTGTGTTGATTATTGTAACATTCGGGGGCTCTGAAAAAATTTCTGTGCTGTGTACGTTCACTCTGTTTTAAACAGGCAAGCTGTTTTGGCACTAAGCGAAACCCAGGTTGGTGAAAACACTGATCATACGGAGTTTAACCCTAGACCCGTGTACTTAAAAAATTCTAGTTTACGCGTACTTGGGCACTGAGTGCCCTTTAAGATTTTTCATATGAATTCTTTAGAAAATATGAAATAAACAAAGATTATAATACAAAATTGTAACTTTTTTATATTATTTATTTAAAAATATTGAAATAACTTTTAAATACAAAATAACAGTATTTACAAAAAACAAATTGAAAAGTAGGCAAATAAAATCAAGTGGTATTTCGTTTTTTTTTGGCGCTTTGCTGGTGGGCCTTATGAAGTGAATGGTAGCGAAATGTCATCAAAATCATCATGTTCTTCGTTGTCCTCATTATCGTTTGCATTTTTACCAACGTTTATTGCAGTCTCAATCTCGTAACCGATCAATTTCATAGCTGTTTTTATATTAGTTTGGAGAGTTCGCTTGGCTATCCGTTTTTTTATATGATTGTCGGCAAGCTCTAAGGTCAATTCCTTCAAAAACTTTTTCCTCTTTTCTGATCTCTTCTTGCTCGTATACCAACCGGGCTTACAGACATCAAACATTCTATACGACGCGACCCCTGTACAGTCTAATAGATTATAGAATAGAGTAACAGGCCAACGATTACTTTTCCTCTTACAGGTGTAAACTGTCGCCATACGGTTGAAAGTGTAGACTCCACCTTTTGTTGAGTTATAATCCAAAATAACTGACGGTTTTTTGGTAACTTCATCAATTATGTCTTCATGGTTAGCCGTTGGCAGCATAAGCATAAGGTAATTGGGGCTTATTCGACTTTATTGTTCCAATTTGGCGCGGTAGAATGCCATACTACTTTGATGAAAAATATCCTTTGCTTCCATCCCGTATGCTTTTTCAGCACCAGCATACAACAATATCGCAATACAGGGATGTATATCCCTGTTTCAGAGGTGTCATACCATCTGCGCATGTGGATTGTGGATTGCTAGACAAACGGTTTTCCTCATAAACTCTATTTGCTTTTCGATTTGTCTCGATTACTATATTTTGAACAATATTTGGAGTTACCAAGGACTTGAAAACGTCTACCTTTCCCGAAAAAAACTTCGAGCATCGTGGAACACATCTTAGTCTGTCATTACGATCATTTTTTGGTTTTCATCGTCATCCGGCATTTACCACCAAATATCGTTGAATTTGGCATTCCTAGCAACATACCGCATGTCTCTGCTTGGTGCAACAGGATCTTCATCTTCTTGCTCATGCCGGTTGCCTTGTTGCTGCTGTCTTTCAGCCTCCTCTTCTTCTTTCACGTCAAATTCAACCTTGTCAACGCGTGTATCCAACAAAGCACATTTTGGCTCATAACTCGGATTATCAGCATCCGAAAAATCTCCATCGTTATCATCATCTTGTGATTCATTGCATGGAACTTCCTCGTCTTCTGCATCTAGGAACCTAGAATAATTTTCATCAAAAAATCCCGGTTGGAAGATGCATTTAGCAGATAGAGAAAACGTTCCATTATAGCATCAATATTTCTCTAACACAATAAATACTAGTAAATAACAAGAAGAAATCAAAAGGAATGGTTTACTCACTTTAGTTTATAAATAAAACTTTTTGCAGGAACAAAATGTGAAATATTGTTGAACAAAAAGAAGGAAACTTCCAGAAGAAACACGGTTTGTAATAAAAGAAACAATGTTTATTTGTTGAAGAATAATTGAAGAGAAGATTGAGAAACTAATAAAAATAATAAATACAAATCATATTTCGCATAGAGTAGGTACATGTTTTAGAAAAGTTGAGCAAGGTAGAAAACTTGTAAAGTAGATAATTATGTATATGGTTAGTATTGAATAATAATATCGCCAACACAAAAATCATTTATAATATTCAAGATATTGCACTGAAATCACTTGTTTGCACGAACCAATTTTTACCGTTGTAAAATGTAAAACAAAACAATTACAAAAAACAGTCGTTATCCTGCAACACGAAAGCTTTGAAAATGAAATTGTTCATACTCGTACTTTCAACTCAGCTAAAACCTTGTTTCACTCTTGTATTTGTTTTATATCTAAGTGTGTCTTAGAGGACTTTGACTGTACAAAAATATTGAAAAAGTCAAAGTAACGGTGAAAAATATAAAAACATCCTATAAGCCGTAAGTCAAAATACCAGAATTTTCCTTTAGTCGAAGTTTTCCCCATATTTCGTTGATTTTCTACCATACACCTATTTCATATTTTTCAGTTAGTATATTTCCTAGGTGGATAAACTGCATCTCATTCTTGTATTTTAGAGTCAGCAAAGTACAGGTAAGAGGTGTTCAACTGTACAAAATATTCGTATCAAAATACCACTGTAAAATCAATAACGAAAACATTGAAAGACAATGATTTCCATACAAAAAAGGCTTTCGCGATTTCGGTATATTTTGTTTATAGCCTCATTATGTCGCAAATATCCACTAAAACTATTCAAAAGTAGGTTTGTGTATATCTATACACTATAATTTAAGTATATGTATGTCTTCTTGGTATGGTCCAGTGAAAAAAATATGTTAAAGTTTGTTTGGAAAAATGGATTGGGCACTGAGTGCCCAGTACACGGGTCTAGGGTTAACCTACATCAGCCTTATTTATTATTTTTCACTAATACTGGGTTCAACCTCGGAATAGTTAAACCGAGCCGAAGCAATTACTTCGAGTTTACGCCACGTCAAACGAATCCTTATTTAATATATATTTTCTTAGCCGTATTAGCTACGCCTTCCTTATGTCAAATACTCGTATACTGGGAATATACTGGGAAAAAAAGTGACAAATATAAAACTCTGGTAATTATACACCTAAATCAAACCCCAGCTGATTTCCATTATTATTCATTTTATTATCATTGTATGCATATTGGAAATTGGATACATTTAAAATTGAATTGTATAAGATTCAAATCCAATAAATGAATGTACCAACCAGCAACCAAACCACATTGCGTTCCCAATACCGTACAACTGTTAGAGCGTTTGGAAAATATAAATATTTTATTATTGCAAAATATCTATTTTTTTTATCTTAGTAAGAAACGAAAAAAAAATTGCTTACACTCCTTTTTGTAAATCTCACAAGATGTCATCTCAAAATGACATTTAGATACTAAAACGGCCTTAAACCTCCTACGAACCAGTTTTAGCTTATTCCACCGCTATTCCTCGTGCATTTTCATTATAAATAAGGTTTTCAGGTTTAGAGCCGTTGTAAAGTCGAAGTAACTTTACTCCGTCGCTAAAACGAGTTAGTAAATAAGGCTGCATGGGTATAGTTTAGTGCCATTATTCTCTTCCATGACCATGTCTCACCGTATATGTACGTAATGATGTTGCCTATCAGCTTCTACCACAGTATGGTCCCTGTGTAAATACTAATTTCAATTATATGTGGTTCAAATTCACTGTTCAAAGGCGCATCATTCATACATACATGTTTTATTTATCGCAGTTCAAGTTTGGATAGTAATTCGACTTCAAATGAATTCGATGACCTGTCCGCCTCTATCCAGAGAATTGTTTCCCATTTTCCGCACAGTGAGATCGTTGTTACGGGCGATTTCAATGTACACAATTCTTCGTGGCTGCGGTATTCTGGTCAGACAACAGCCGAAGGAAGGTATGTCGAGATCTTTGCTGAGTTAAACAATCTGATCCAGCTTGTTGACGAGCCAACTCGGATTCCTGACGTTGCAGGTCAATCGGCCAACACTCTAGACTTGTTCCTTACCTCAAACCCTGATAAATACACCATAAATGTTTTATCGCCTCTAAGGCACTTCAGACCATTGTCTCATATCTGCGAATTTCTCGTGTCAACAATCCCCAGTTAAAGAAAAAAACCCTGTAAGAACCGTTTGGCTGTACGAGAAAGCCAACTGGAATGGTCTCAATGATTTCTTCGGGAAATTTAACTGGTCGATATGCTTCCTCGGTAGTGATGTAGATTCCAGTGCACATATGGTATCAAATCTTATTATCTACGGTATGAGAAATTTTATTCCGAATAGGACAAAATCTATCAAACCGAAAGAAAACTCCTGGTTTGATTCGAGCTGTAAAGAGACTATCAAGGTAAAAGAAGTAAGTTTCCGTTGTTTTAAAGCCAATCCCACTGAGCAAAACCGGAATAAGTATAAACAAGCTAGAAAGACCTGTAACATCCATATCCGACGAACAAAATTTTTACATGATCAAAAATTACGGCAAAAAATACTATTATGTCCCAAAGTTAGTAAAAACTTTTGGTCATTTGCAAAAAACATACGAAATACTACGTCATCCTCAGTTCCAATGCTCGTCTTAAATGACATTTCTGTTGTAAGTTCGATAGATAAAGCCAATTTGCTTGCAGCACAGTTTGCTGTTAACTCGACGCTATACCAGGGAGTGACATGACTCCTCCTGTACTTGAGAGCGTAAACGATTATATGGGACGAACCTTCTTTCGCACTCGTGAAGTTGCTAAAGTACTAAAAGATCTTGACATTCACAAATCCGCTGGCCCGGATAGTATCCCTGCTATTGTTCTGAAGAGGTGTTCTTCAACGCTGGCTAACTATCGTCCAATTGCACTTACGTCCCTTCTTTCCAAGGTCATGGAAACGCTGATCAATTTTCAGCTTAAGAAATATCTTGAAGAACGAAAGCTCCTTAATGACCGGCAGTATGGCTTTCGTAGCAATAGATCCACTGGTGATCTGATAGTATGTCTCACCGAAGAGTGGAACAAATCTTAACATCGTTTTGGAGAAAATAAGATTATTGCACTTGATATTTCAAAGGCATTTGATAGAGTTTGGCATCAAGCTCTCTTATCGAAAATGCGTGCATTTGGTATCGATGAATCTCTTCTTCGTTGGATTAGAAATTACCTTTCGGACCGTTAACTACAAGTAGGTTTGGACGGTTTCAAATCTGATATCCACAAAATAAATGCTGGTGTGCACCAGGGCTCCGTATTGTCTCCGACACTCTTCCTTATATTCATAAATGATCTTTTGTCTGAAACTTCTAATCCTAACAGGTTTTATTACAAATATTGTAATAGGTGCATTTATATCTACTCGTATAATCAGTTTTTAGTCTATTGATGCATGTAAAATGGTAATTTATGGCATTATGGGTCAATAAGTCTCTAAAAAACGAAATTTGGCGTCAACACATTTTATTTACCAACATAGTCTTCTTTTAGGTCGATTCATTTCATCCAATGTGCCCAACATTTTTGGATAACCTCTGAATAATACTATTTGTCTAACTACTTAAGAATATGCCTTTGTTTCAACGATGAATTCTTCATTTGACCCAAATCTCCTGCCTCCGCGAGGATAAATCTGGGAAATATGCTGGATGAGGGAGGAGTTCACACCCTAACTCATGCAATTTTGCAATTGCGTCTGCGGACTTCTGCGTCGGTGCCTTGTCCTCGTGGGAAAGAACTTTTTTCTTCACCAATTACGGCCATATTTGCTTCAAATCAGCCTGGAATCGACCCAGCAGCGATGGTGATCGTTTTACGCTTGTCAAGATAATCGATGATGTGAATAATACCGCACGCATCCCAAAAAATTGTCATCATGACCTTTTTTTTACTAAGAAACATGGACTTATTCGGCTTCGATTCACCAGGAGAAGATGATTGTTTAACAGTTCCTTGGTCTCTGGTGTGTTGTAGTGAATCCAATTTTTATCCACGGTTACAAAACAGCGCAAAAATTAAGTAGAGTTCTTCTTGAACATCGCCAAATACACCCTTTAAGTTGTCAAACAATTGCGTTCCTTGTCTATTGTGACGGCATTTCGCGCAACTTCACCAACTTCACTCGGTGATCGTACATTATAAAACCATTGATCACTTTTGGTGTGGTAACCCAAATTGTGCGACAAAAACTTGAGGTGTCACTTTACTCACTTTACTACTCGTAGAACGACCGCATGATAGTTTTCACTCGTGAAAAATAGTGCTTAATGAACAATCGAAAATTATTATTTTTTCATTTTAACGAAAATGCTCGTAAACGTCAATATAAAATGGCTGCCACTTCAAACTTATTTGACAGGACTGTCTGCGTTTTTTTTTTAAGATACTTCTTGACGAACAAAATGGTGAATTTCAGGTGGTGATGCCATTTGCTTTAAATTTTAGGGACTGATTGACCCACAGAGCAAGTACGTGCGACTAAGAGTAGTGGATTTTGTTGTGAGAAGGATAGGTGTTTGCGTTTCTACATAAAAAGGACATCGATGTTATTTTGTAGACCTTTGGCCGATGTTAGGCAAAAAAAAAAAAAACAAAAAAAAAAAATGAAGAAAAAAATTCATTTTAACATAATTTTCGTTTTCACCTAGGCAAATGGAAAAATGGAAATAAAAAATTCTACTACATACCCTCATTTCCATGTGTTCAGAGACCCAAGAGAACATCGTTTCTGAAATGATTTCATTTCCCATGGCATGCATTTATGATGGCGACGATGAAGCTGGAAAAGCTAATTCCAAGGATATTACATGGTTTTGCTTTTTACACTATAATATCTCAGAGAGCGAGGGTTTTCTAATTGAAACCTTTAATATATTTTGTGTGTTGTTTTGTACACTTGCTGCGACTGAAAGCTAAATGTGCAAGTGGTCGCAAGAAATAGCTGGGTAAACTTATTTAAAAATACGGTTTCAAAGGGTCTTGCTAACATTTTGTCTGAAGAATAATGAATATTCATTCTAAAATCAAAAAGGACAACTGTTTTAGTGATATATGGAAAGTTTGGGGTTACAAATAACCTGTAAACATTTCCTAATAGATTTTTTCTACACAATATATTTCTAACGAGATGTTCTCATAAGAGAATAAGTAAGGTATTCATAGAGGCTGTTGAAAGAAAGCCTTAGGAGCAAATGATTAATGACCGAACAGTTTGAAAAGGGACACCTGGGCTTAGAGCAGACCATTAAGTTCATTGAAGCAAAAAAGCAAAAGAATCGCCCGACTGAATAAACGACCGACAGAATAAGTTACCGCCCATAGCAAGCTGTTCCAAATTAAATAGCTTTTGTTGAGACATATTAGAATTGTATATCTACATTAGTAGTACAGAAAAATACCAAAGTAATGTTGATTTTGTTTAGGTAACCGTCTACAGAGGTATGTATCAGTTGATTTCATGCTGGATATCCTGTTCATTTCAACACGGCCACCTGTTCTTTTTAACATGATAAAACACGAAATTTTCATTGATACCAAGAATTACATTTCTATCTACGAGCAATATCGTTTAAACAGGCCAATATAAGGTCAAGGCCATGCAGTGAGGGACAAGCGCAAGGCAGAACAAATTTGAGTTTGAAGACACAAACTTAGCAGAACCGTTATTATTGAAAAATGGAAAATAGAATTAAAATGTTAGTGATTTATCGCTCGTTATGAGGTATTGACTTAGTTAAATTTTCTTCGCCAATACCTATTCTAAGCGCCACACAGTGTCGCCACGGTAACCGAAGGCAAACCTAATCACCGAAGACAACCCAAAAGAATGATTCCGAAGTTGTTAAAAACCCATTCTTAAATATTAAGAATATCAAAAGATCAAATAAATAAAGGAACTTTAAATTTTGTAGCTTTTCTATTGAAACAGGTTTGAGAATGGATAGATCAAATAATCAAAATGATACAACGTAAAATTGATTGACCAAAAACAAAAAATTACTTTTAAATATTGAAAAAATCTAAAATTTAAATATTTAAATTTTAAATTGAAACCTTTTCATTTTTTTGTATAATAATGTGCAATTAAAAGTTGTTATTAAAACTATTTTTTTTTGTTATTTGTTTGACTAACATTAATTGGTAAATAATTATTAATAATAAATTAAATTATAATTAAAAAAATATATTTGTATTATAATTTAAACCTTACTAATGATATTCTTAGGAAATAATTTTTATATTGCTTTGCAGAGTTTTTTTTTTTCTTTTCGCTAAATTTAATGAGTTTACATCAGTGTTATAGAAAAATTTAGAGTGAATATGTCCATAGTTTCAGTTTTTTTTACACGTTGGTTATATATAAGAGAAATTATTTAAAAATAACTGTTTCTTAACAAAAAAAATTAAGTGTTCTACCTAAATTCAATGAAAAAAAATGCCTATGTATTAATTTATTATAATTAACTATTCCAAATTAGTAATTCTATCGTACTTTATGAATATGAATAATTTATTGATGAGTTTTTTGTTTTATTACCTATTGATTAGATTGCAATTGAGCGAATCTAATGCTAGGTCTCGTTTCAGAGATAGTTTGGTCGAGATACACAGCAGAGAAGTCCCATATTTTTGTAAATTGAATTTCGTCTTCGTTTCGCTGGCCATGGTCCATTTGTGTCGTTAGCAAGCGCAGCATTTCTTTCTAAAAAAATAAAATCATTTGAAAAAAATTAGTGTTACATATATTATTAAAAGCTAAATATATAATATTTTTATTGCTTTTTTTATACAAAAAATGCTACGTATTCAGAAAAACTCGTAACAGGCAGTAATTTGCGTTTTATTGTTCTTAAAATCAGAAAGTGTACATACAAAAATTGATAAGTTCCCTTTATTATTCCTCTTAGACGAAAAAAAAATCTTTGGGCAAACAATATTTTACTTCCAATTTAAAAAAAAAAAATTGCGATAAGTCCGACTTCTGTAGGAATCTTTTAGGCACTATCTACAAAAAGTTGGACCCACGACTACAAAAATGCAAGCTTGATTGGTCTTTTTTTCTCTTGATGCTAAACTCTATCAAATTCCTTTGAAATTGAAATTCAATAATCTAACTTTCACCAAAATGAGGTAAAGATTTGTGGCACTGTTCGGTGAGATATACCATCAGATCACCAGTGGACCTAATGCTATGATAGCCATACAGCCCGTAATTGAGAAGCTTTCGTTCTTCAAGATAATTCTTGAGCTTATAATTTGTCAGCGTTTCCATAACCTTAGCAAGGAGGGATGTAAGTGCAATTGGACGATAGTTATAGAGTGAGGAAAATTCGCGTTTTTTAGGGAGAGGCTGGAAAATACTGTTTTTCATCTCGAAAAGAGACCAGTAGAAAAGGAAAGATGCATACGCAGTGGTACTGCCAGAGCGTTAAAAAACACCTCGTTAGAACAATGATAGTGATACTATCTAGCTTAGTGCATTTGTGTATATGAAGATCTTTTAGTACTCTTGGAACTGATGATTCCGAAAGAAGATTTGTCCAATACAATCGTTTACTCTCTCAAGTGCATATCTGATGATCTAGAGGAACTAGTAAACTAATACTATATTTACTACGATCCGAAGTAAGAAACAGGTCTAGAGTATTGATGGATTTATTGGCGGCATCAGGAATCTGAGTAGGCGCGTTACCGAAAATCCTTAAATTTGTACAGTCACTTTCTCTGGATGAATTGCAATTTGATAAATCTTGTGCGGATTGTGATAGTCCTAAATTCGATAATTTTACTTTCGGTCGAACCCATTCATCCAAAACAGGACTTGTCGCTGAATATGATACTTTAGGCGATATTTTCGGCTGATCTTGCATAACGTCGACGTCCGAGTGTTTGGTGGATTGTTAACTTAACCGGTCGACTCGAATTTATTCCAGAAAACCCACTTTCATAAAACCACTTAATCATTTATACATGTTGTTGAACGGTATAATTCTTGATAAATAGCAGCCAATTTGACTTGCCAAACTTCATAAATCCCTATTCAAAAAGACTTTGTTTTTACTTTCTAACAATTTCATGTGTCAGACAACATGTTTCACAGTAGTTGTAAATGTTGTTAATCTGTGTTGCATAATTAGTTAAAATAAGTAAACTTTAAGTTGTTTAAAGAGTCAACACTAAACTACAAATCAGACATTTTTTTAGAAGTGGCTAACATTTTTAATATTGCTTTGCCACTTATTACTAACTTATGGGTCAGACTCATAACTAATATAATGCACTTTGTGAATGAATTGCAATACGTTAGTCGTTTGCTAAAGCTTTTGGCTTGGCTATAAAATTTTGCAAGAACTGGGAATTGAAAAAAAAAAATAAGAAAAAAAAAAATATTGTCCCGAAGAAAGAACTTTGAGGAACTCCTTTGTTAATAAACAAGGAATTAGGTACTTAGATATCCATTAATATTATCTAGTTCAGTTCTATCTTTAAGAGATGAACAAAACCAGTTTGACATAAAACATCGAAAACCAGACATATATATAATTTTTTTATCTAGCCCCTTTGATAAGAACTGAAAGCTAAGGTAGCGTCTTCATAGGAGAGTTCTTTCCTCAACTTAACTGAACAGTATTTTGTATCTTCTTTAAGTAACCAAATATCTTTTGTATAAATGTAAAGATTAAAGAGATGTACCTAGCTACCAATTTCTGTCCATGTGATAAAAGCTCCGAGAAAATTTTGTTCTCCCGTTATCTTAGAGTGCATACAATGCTTTTCATCAAAAGATACGAAAAAGTCATTTATAGCTACTAAAGATGGGTCATCTGAATCATGATATCATTTGATATTACAAAGGAATTAGAGTTAACTTTTGTTTTTCTGTTGGTGATACTATTTATAACTTCCCAATCTTTTTTGAGTTTCCGAGAACACTCTGAAATTTATTGTGGAAATATCTTTCATAATATGAATTTGTTCCCCCTTTAACTTTGTTGTAAAATTTCTTAAGCCGATTATGAATACCCTTATCTAGAAAGACAAAGTATTCCGCATTCGGGAAGTGTAGCTGAGGCCTGAGGGTACGTATAGCTCGCCTGGTATACCGGGTATTATTATTTGATGCGAACAAATTAACTCAGATATACACATTTCAAAGTAACAATTTTTCTTCATTTTACCAAGGCCTTTTTAAACTTAGAATGCATTTGATAGGCAAAAACTTAAAATTTTGATAGGCAGTGGGTCCAGCGATGTTGTCTGTCCGTTTGTCTACTTGTATGCATCGATATGTAAGTTCGATGGCTGATTGATTAACAACTAAAATAAATTTAATTTCCAGAGGATTTGTTGAAATTCTCTTTAGAAATATTTGTTTTAGAACCTTAAATATCGGTAGCTGCAAACAAATTTTGTCGATTAAATATTTTGACTTGCGACTTAAGGTTATTCGTAAAAAAATCGAACTCGAGATTTTGATCAAAGTTGCCATTAAGATATTACTGACTGTAGCAATGAAGCATTTTTTCAAATTTTGAATTTCTTACTATCGAAATAATGGATTTTAATAAAAATTTTCATAGAGAAGTTTCTAAAAAGTTTAAAAAATATTGCTTTTCAAAACTTGAAAAAAAATATTTTTTGAATTTTTGAAAAAAAGTCATCATTTTTTTGGAAAATTCGATATCTAAAAAACAGCTTAATATTTTTTTGTAAATTTAATTTTTATTCGTACAACAATAAAAACTTTAAGTTGGCGGACCAACATTTTTCTTAAAAATTTTGTATATAAAAACTTATTTTTTTAAGAAACTACTACAAAGACTTATAAGTTTTGTTCTTGTATAAACTAATATTTGCTTGAATCAAATGGCAACCGGGTTTTAGCTCCAACTACTAAAGAAGTTCTTTAAGTTATGTAAATAATGAATTTTATGCTTATGAACAGTTTTTCTCTAATAACATTAATTTTTGAAATTCTTAGTCCTTTACATAAGAGCAAGTTCGCGCTACCCAATCGTGCATTTTATATTTAATAATAAATAAAATCATTTTTGAAAATGAATACATGAAACTCTCCAATTTCATGTAAGTCGTAAAAAATAATAATTATATATGTATTTAGTTACCGAATGTAGGAGCCTTTTAATTTTTTGTCATTTTTTACTTGCGACTTATAGGTACTATAAGGCAAGTTATGCATTCGGAAAAAAAATCGAACTAGAGATTTTGATCAAAGTTGACATTACGATGATAGCGAAGACTAAAAAAGTGGGTCTCGCAATTCTGTCTGTCTGTCGGTCTGTCTGTCGGTTCGACTACAGCCTAAACGGCTCAGCCGATTTTCTTCAAACTTGGTAGATATGGGTTTTGATTTTTTACCCCCACACGTTTTTTTTCTTTTTTTTTTTAAGACCAAAAATAACGGTACCTGCCATACGAATTTTTTTTCGAAATTTTATAAATATTTTTTTTTCTCAAAAACTGCTGGACAGATTTAAAAACTAAAAACACAAAAAAATTTCATTAAGTTAAAGCTAGATAATGCTTGAACAAAATTTTCCGAAATGGTTATTGAGGGTACCCCCATATTTTTTTTTTTGATTTTCTCAAAAACGGTACCACCGATTTTGACCATTTTTTTTGCGATGGCTCTTTAAAAATTTAAATAGAATTGTGTATTCGAATTTTTAAAAAAGAATTTTTTTGATTTTTAAAAAAAACTTCAAATTTTTTTTTTCAAAACTCAATATTTCGAAAACCCCTCACTAGATTTTTTTTAAACTTGATAAGTAAAAGTTTCTTAATATAATCTACAAGAGGTGAGAAAAAAAATTTCATTTTACCTTAAAATAAAAGTACCCACCATACAAATGTTAAAAAATTAAAAAAAATGGTTTTCAAAAATCGTATTTTTCTCAAAAACGGCACCTAGAATTTTGATAAATTTTTTTTCTTTCAATTAATTTTTATGATCTTTAATTTATTAAAAAAAATTTTGAAATTAAGATATTACAGCTTGTACCTACCATAGAACCATTTTTTCGAATTTTGAATTTCTCATTATCCACATAACGGTTCTTAATGAAAGTTTTTATAGAGAAGCTTCTAAAAAGTCTTAAACACATTGCGTTTCAAAACTTTAAAATAAATATTTTTTGAATTTTTAAAGAAAAAAAATTATTTTTTTCTTTTTTTGAAAATTCGATATCTCAGAAACAGCTCAATATTTTTTTTTAATTTAATTTTTATTCGAACAATAATAAAAACTTTAAATTGGCGTACCAAAATTTTTTCTTAAAAATCTTTTAAAAATTTTGTATATAAAAGCTTTTTTTAAGAGACCACTAAAACGACTTATAATTTCTGTTCTTGCATAAATTCATATTTGCATAGCATTCTGTTTTCGTCTCTTACTATTAAAAGAATTTAAAAAAATTAATTTGATCCTTATGAACAGTTTTCTCTTAGAACATTCGTTTTTAAAATACCTAGTCTATTACATAGGAGCAAGTTCGTGCGACCCAGTCGTGCATTTTATTTTACTTGCGATATAGGTACAATAGGGCAAGTTCTGCATTTGGAAAAAAAATCGAACTCGAGATTTTGATCAAAGTTGACATTACGATGATAGTGAAGACGAATAAAGTGGGTCTGACAATTCCGTCTGTCTGTCTGTATGTCCGTATGCCTGTATGTCCGTATGCCTGTATGTCTGTATGTCTGTACCTCGATCTAGAGCCTAAGCCACTGGAACTATTTTCTTTAAACTCGGTAGTTAAGGGTCTTCGGTGATTCCCTAGAGAAAAATTGAAATTTTTTTTTAACTCCAAAACTAACGGTACCCCTCATACACTCGTAATGCAAAATCTTATTTATCTCGAAAACGGCTCTAACGATTTTGATAAAAAAAATAAGTGCGATATAATGGATATGGACTACATTTTGGTCAAAAAAAATTTTGGGGCAAAATGTTATTAACGGTACCTGTCATAGAACCTTTTTTTTTGATTTTCGACTTTCCCATTAACGGCTATAAAGATTTTAATCAAAAATTTTCAGCAGGATTCCACTTAAGTTTAAAATAATATTGTATATAAAAATATTCGAAAAAAATATTTGTTGTTAGTTCAGCCGCCATCCCTGGAGATAAAAAATCTGAGACAACCACTTTCAGTCTCAGAACATCGTGCCACACATCTTTCCTATCCTTCTTTCCAGGGGCGAACGCAGGTAGGGGTTTTAGGGGTTCAAACCCCCCCCGAAACGACCAAAAAAATAAGGGTTCATTTTGTTAACAAAAAAAAAAATTGTTATTTTCGTGCCATAAATTCTTCTGCTAGTGTTGTTTTTTCTTTCGACTTATAAGTACTATAAGACAAGTAATGCATTCGTAAAAAAAATCGAACTCAAGATTTTTATCAAAGTTGATATTAATATGATAGTGAAGACGAAAAATGTGGGTCCCAAAATTCTGTCTGTCTGTCTGTTCGACTACGGCCTAAAAGGCTGGGCTGATTTTCGTTAAACTTGGTAGATATCGTTTTGATTTTTTCGCCCCACACGTTTTTTTTTTCCTTTTCTTATTAAGACCAAAAAATAACGGTACCTGCCATACAATTTTTTTTCGAAATCTTATAAATATTTTTTTCTCAAAAACAGTCCCACAGAATTTTGAAAAAAAAAAAATCATAAAACTTCATTTCGTCATTTTAGGTAGATAATGGTTGAAAAAATTTTTTACAAAAAATGGTTATTCTTGGAAGCCCCCTTGGAACCATTTTTTTGGTTTTTGATTTTCTCGAAAACAGTACAACCGATTTTAATCATTATGAAGCACCTTCAAAGTTTTATTTTTTTCTGGAAACTCAATATTTCGAAAAACCCTTGCTCGATTTTTTTAAACTTGATAAATAAAAGTTTTTTAATATAATCTACAAGATCTGAGGAAAAAAAATTGTTTTACCTAAAAATAAAGGTACCCACAATACAAATGATAAAAAATGGTTTTCGAAAATCGTATTTTTCTCAAAAACGGCTCCGAGAATTTGGATAGTTTTTTTTTTGTTTCGATTAATCTTTACTTTTAGAGAAGCTTCTAAAAAGTTTAAAAAAACATTGCATTTTAAGACTTTAAAAAAAATATTTTGTTAATTTTTGAAAGAAAAAAAATTGTTTTTTTTTTTTGAAAATTCGATACCTCAAAAACTGCTCAATATTTTTTTTGTAAATTAAATTTTTATTCGAACAATAATAAAAAGTTTAAATATGCGTACCAAAATTTTTTCTTAAATATGTTTTAAAAATTTTTTACACAAAAGCTTATTTTTTTAAGAAACCACTAAAACTAATTACAATTTTGTTCTTGCATTAACTAATATTTGCTCAAAACACATGTCATCCTGTGTTTAGCTCCAACTACTAAAGGAGTTTTAGTCATTTAAAAAATGAATTTTATGCTTTTTCTCTAATAACATTAATTTTTGATTTCGTATAACTCTTTTTCCTATGATCGCAAAAGTACAACAAGTTATAACTTCACGTGTTGTGTTAATATAAGTATGCCGGATTTATTTTTGCAGATTTGGACCACTAGGTGACCTAGAACTTATTATAACTCTATTGTTAGGTACACTTATGGAATCACTTACATTCTTTTTCTTTTGTTTCGTTAATGATATTATACGAACCAAATAATGGCCTCCATCACAGGGCCCGTAGTAAAAGTCTAACAATTAATTCCGGAATAAAAATGCTCAAATGGGAAGCACCAAAAACGCCCTCGTAGTGAATATTTTCCAACTTTTGGTAACATAATTCAAATTTGCCAAATAGGTATCCATTGTAACATCCTTATGATGTTTTGTTTTTGCGAGTAGCTTTATGAAATTGTTCCGATAGGTCCTATCCCTAAGAGCAAATATTATTTAGTTATAACATATTTATGTTAATTACAATAAAGAATATGTAATTACAAAGTACCTACAATACAGTAATAAAATAATATACATATTTATGAAAATCTTATATTTTTTTGAAAACCCCCCCCGAAATTATTTTCTGCGTTCGCCCCTGCTTCTTTCTCTTCTTAACTTCACGCCCGCGCTGTGTTGAAACATTTAAAGGGTAATCATAATCCCTTAAGCGCGGGTAGATTATAAAAAAAAAAAAAAAATATCTTCAAAACCTATGAACTATTATTTTTTTTAAGTATTTCCTAAAATCTATATTATTAAATACTTAAAACTCGCATCCAACATTTTTTTCTCGAAAAATTTTAAAGAAATTTCTTATATAAAAAAATTATTTAATAATAAAACGGTTTTTTTAAGTTTGTTTGCATAAATTCATACTTTTCTAGAAATCAGACGGCAATTTTATGCATTTGAACATTATTATCTGATTGAATCCATGTTTTATATTTATAAAATGTACTTTTACCTAAGAGCAGGTTCGTGCGATCCAGTCGTGCATTTTATTCTTTTTTTTTAAGACTAAAAATAACGGTACCTGCCATACGATTTTTTGTCGAAATTTTGTAAATATTTTTTTTTCTCAGAAACTGTTCGACAGATACAAAAAAATTTCATTTAGTTAAAGCTAGATACTAGTTGAAAAAATTTTTCCAAAAAATGGTTATTGAGGGTACCCCCAAAGAACCATTTTTTTTGGTTTTGATTTTCTCAAAAGCGGTACTACTGATTTTGATCATTTTTTTTCTGCTAACTCTCCAAAAGCTTAAATAAAATTGTGTATTCAAATTTTCAAACAAAATATTTTTCGATTTTTAAAAAAAAATTTCCAAATTATTTTTTCAAAACTCAATACTATTTCGAAAACCTTATGCTGGATTTTTTTTAAACTTAAAAAATAAAAGTTTTTCATTATAATCTGCAAGATGTATGAAAAAAAAGTTTTATTTAACCTAAAAATAAAGGTACCCACCATACAAATGTTAAAAAATTGTTTTCAAAAATCAAATTTTTCTCGAAAACGGCGCCTAGAATTTTGATAAAAATTTTTCTGTTGCAACTTATTTTAATGATGTTTAATATTATAAAAAAAAAATTGAAATTAAGATATTACAGCTTGTACCTACCATAGAACCAATTTTTCAAAATTTGGATTAGTCATTATGGACATAACGGGTTTTAATGAAATTTTTTGTAGGGATGCTTCTAAAAAGTCTTAAAACCATTGCATTTCAAAACTTAAAAAAAAAATATTTTTTTGAAAATTAGATATTTCAAAAACGGCTCAATGCTCGTATATTTTTTAGAAATATAATTTTAATCCTACAGTAATCAAAACTTAAAGTTGGCGTACCAATTTTTTTTCTTAAAAATCTTTTAAAAACGACTTATAATTTTTGTTCCTCCATAAATTCATATTTGCAGAGCGTTCTGTTTTTGTCTCTCACTGCTAAAAGAATTTAAAAAATTAATTTTATCCTTATGAACAGTTTTCTCTAATAACATTCGTTTTTAAAATTCCTAGTGTATTACATAGTCGTACATTTTATTTTGTTAAATTTTACTAATTATTTTTAAAATTTTTTTTCTTAACCATCTTCCGACAGGAAATTTAATTTTTTATAAAATTAATAAATAAGAGGCTCATACAAAGCCTAAACCTAGAGACTTAATTCTCTCAATCTTTTCTGTGTGCGTGTTAGGCGAAATCGAGTGGAGCTGCAATTTTCTGCTGATTCCGAACGGCTAATGAGCAGCACTTCTAATAACAAGAGATACTCTTGGAGATCAATTCAATTCCTCGCAAAAGGTAGTACATTTTTTTACAGCGGCTAAGAATCCCACCCAAGACCCTCTGATGATAGTCAACCACACGAACTATTATACCAAGGCGTAGATACTATAATTTAATTTTTTACTTAAAATTAAATAAAGTATAGTTTTCGAGTTAAAGATTTTACAAATTAAAATGTCTGTTTGTTTTTGTAGTGGGCTATGAGCCCACACACAAATTATTAATAGTAAAATGATTTACGTAATAATTTATTGGTAAAAGGTGTATTTACTAGCCTTAATAGGAATTGAAATACATAAGACAATTTAAGAAAATAGATTTTTTTCGAATTTTGACCAAAATGTTTTTTTTTATTGAACTTGTACCTGTAATGCAAATACAATAAATACTCGTATACGCATGAGTTTAAAGTTTTTTTTACTATTATAAACACATGCAGAGATTATCAAATTATATATATTTTTTATACCTATTTTTGTAAGAAAATTAACGCGACAGACAAGGTAAAAAGTGTTAACAAGTTTTACCATAAAAACAAAACAAAATAAATAAATACTTCTACTCTCAAGACTAGTTAAAATTATAAGTTTGAGTCAGCTATTATATGAATGAAGATTTATTGAATTCTGCTAAACTTATTCTCTGATAGAAAATTTTAAGCCTCTTTTTTACATTTTACATTTTTATTTTAAAGCAGTAATAGGCGGATCACATCTGACAAGCATACTTCATGATGGGTTCGACAAATAAGATAAGCAATAATTGTTTGATATAGGGGTAAAAAAACTAACGTGATTTCAATTGAGTTTAACCTAGTATTGAATTGGCCTTATTGCATGCCACATGCAACCAAGGATAGTTACTTCATTTTGATTTAAAGGATCTACGCCATAGAGGCTGTAATCAAAAGACAAAAGAGATAATTGTGGTGTTAAATTTATAATCTTGTACTTGTCATTATAAACAACAAATGATTACATTCAAATCAGTTATAACAAGCATTTAAATCAATTTGAATGCTAGTCATTTAAATTCTGAGAACAGTATCTGTCAAGCAAATAAGATTTGAGCCATGGGGTAACTCAATCAACAGGCTATAACATTATTTTAAAACCAAAGATGATTATATTCCATCTGGACCAGATTTACTTCGGACCTTAGGTGCTCTTGCACACTGGCTCTATGGAAACACTAGAACCACCGATAGCACAGGCTTTATGTTTATAGTTTCAGAGGTGACACATGTAAGACATAACCTCATCCAGTTGTATAACCTTTGGAAAACAGCTTAACGTTTAAGCATAAAGATAAACTCATATTAAAGACCTTCTTACAGACTGACAAGTTTCTCCAGAGAGTATTCCGATATAATCCTCTCCTTTGTCATAAATTGTGCGTTAATTTTAAATTGTGGGAGCGAAGATAAGATAAAGTATCTTAGCAGTTATTTTAAAAGAATACAAACAAAAAATATGAAATAAGGAATTGTAAGCAAAATAAAATATAAAATAAAAAAAAATATCCTCAAATTCTATTGCTTTTTAGGGAATAATCGTCTATAATCCAAGAACTCAACGAAAAAACATCACAGCTTCTCAATTTCAACACATCTGTCGATTGTTTTCTTGCGAAATTGTCACTTCTCCTAAAGCTATTTGCTGGTTCCTTCTTTCTTTTCACTTGAATTTCTTGTTAAGTCTTTATTTTTTTTTCTTGCATTGCATTATGTTGTTTTGGGTACGATTCCCACGGTAAGGTTAGAAATGGAAACACTTAGATATGTATTTAACATTGAGCGTGTGTTTATTTATTTATTGATTTATTCTCCAAATTATAAAAACAAACAAATCCATAAATAAATATTCGGAATCACAAATGTGTACATTACATTAAAAGACTGTCATTGATAAATTGGAACATTATACAAAAATCCGCTTATGTTTTATGTTTTCTATATTATCAAAAAAAATATTTAAATTATCAGGCATTTCATTGCTGTACGAGTATCTATCTTAGAGTAGAGTATAAAGCTCAAAAAACAAATCGACCATAAATCAAGAACGTTATTCAATTCCCATCTTTAAATTGATAAAATTCATGCGTCTCTGAGAATCAGGAATTTTCATTTGTTTTCGTTTGAAAAAAATTAAATTTTATACAAATCAAGTACATACACAAACAGAAGCACATACATAACAGACAAAACAAACTATATAAAACAATACGTATACGCCATGGTGTACCATTAGGCGAGCGAAAAATGATCATTGTTTTACGTATCCATTGCCACAATCAATCAAATGGTACGGAACGGAATCAAATATTTACTTCGGCTGATTAATTTATAAACCTGATCCTCTCCAGCCAACGAACTGTAAAAGCCCTACAAAACCTACTTCCTCCCAGTTGTTATACTCGTGTCGTGTGTGTGTGTAGGCCTGTTTGTCAGACAGCACAAAAATCATTTCGAATTTTCAATTCACTTTTCTTTGTATGTTGTACTTATATACAATTTTTTTAAATCTATTATTTCAGGGAAAACATCGCCACTCACATATATGTCCCTGAAATACGTTGTGGGTGCGGTGTCCTTGCCAAAAAAAATATTCCTGAAAATTGTATGGCAAACAAAACATTGAAAGCACATGTTTGTGCAAGTTTCAATAGTTTTGATGAGTTTGTGGTTTCCGAATGTTAAACTTTTCACCAGAAAGATTTCATAATTCACCCATTTACTCAAAAATCTCTCCCTTTACGTTTTTTAATTTATATTTTTGTTTTGAAGCAATTCATGTGTCTAACAAAAAGAAGAACTTTAAGGGTATTGGGGCAATGGAAAAAGCAATATGCAATGAAGTGTTTTTTAGTTGTAAATATCAAATATTTTCCTTTGGTCTATAGGAAAAAGACCAACAGAATATTGACTTTAGGTGTAAGAGTATCGATGTTGGAGGGACAAAAACCTTCGCAACTTCAATGGGAATTCAATCGAATTGAATGAAACTCTGGAATTCACTAACCAAAATAGTTTTTTTTTTGGACGCAACTAATCTTAATTGACAATACTCGTACCTCCATTTATTAGGTAAAATACAAGCTTATTTTTAATCTAACTTAAATATAGCTCTTAAATCTAGGATCGAAGTGAACTTGAAGGATGATTAAGATGGAGTTCCAGGCAGAGTGAACTGAGGTTGAAGTCAAAACAGTTAATGGAACAATTAATCCTGCGAAGCATGCGAGTAGGTCGATAGAAGAGGCAAGGATTTCTTATATTATGGGAATTAAAGTGTTGAAAGAGATGGAATTATACATAGTTGGGCACTAAACAGATCGTGGAAGTAGTCGACCAATGAAGATGATTACTCTTCGTTTTTCCAACGTTTTTATGCTAATTAATAGGAGTCAGTATCAATACGGAGGTAAAATCAAAGGGTTTTTCCAGGACAGACAACGAAGGCGCAACGTAGGAAACGACGTTGAATGCTCTCGATTCTGGATATATGAATTTGTTGATAAGGAACCATACTTGATAGGGGTATTCAAGAAGGGAGCGAATAAAGGTTATGTATAAAGATTATGTGAGGTAGGGGTCAAAGAATTCTTTGGACGATAGTTTCACAAAGCCTAGTACAGAGTTTGCTTTAAGAAATAAGAATAATCTCGTCAATATGTGCACGAAAGTTGAGATCCTTAGCACATACAACACCAAGGACGCGAATTGAATCTGCGGTGGATATAAGTTGATAAAGGAGAAGGTAGAGACGGGTAGTAGATTGGATGCGTTTTTGGTGAAAAATTGATTGAATGATAGGGGGGTGGCCGTGGCGCGATGGATGTATGCTCGCCTGTCAACCTCATGATCACAGGTTCGATCCCTGCTGTCGTTTATGTCGCCTTAATTCCATTAAAACCTTATAAAGTTGTCATCAATGGGTTGCTGGTTTCCTCATTGCATGTTGTTCAGGCATAACACTAACAACATGTGATTTAGTAATACTAGTATGCCCATCAAATATGAAAAACGAATCAAATAATGTGAATTATAAGGGACATAAAAATAAGACACAGCATTTTCCGCACTAGTTGAGCCGCCATCCCTGGAGATAAAAAATCTGAGACAACCATCCTTCAGTCTCAGAACATCGTGCCACACATCTTTCCTATCCTTCTTTCTCTTCCTTAACTTCATATTTAGGTCCAAGCAATTTTTCAGGTAATAATGGCGTGGACATTTTTTTTTAAGAACTTTTATTTTGTATTAATTCATACTTGTTCAAAAAATCAGACAGCGTTCATTTACAGTTGAATTTATTTAATGAGTTGTGGGTATTTTTTTGTTTCATTCCTTATAACGATAATGTTAATTTGAATACAATTTTTTAAATTGTCAATTTTATCGAAAGAGCAAGTATTTGTAATTTAGCAGTATATTCAATTTTTTTTTAAATAGTTGTATAACTATAAAAAAGTTAAACAAGTACAACTAAAATAATTGAGTTGATCGCACGAACTTTCTTAAAATAAAATTAGTTAATTGACTTAAATTAAAAAAAAAAGTTTTATGCACAAACAAGGATGATATTAGTGAAAAATAAATGAGTTCAAAAATAATATTTAATTTCTCAAGCAAACATGAATCCATGCTAGAACAAAATTCTTAAATCGCTTTAGTGGATTTTTGAAAAAAAAGCTTTTACAGACATATAGCTGCGGTCAAAATAATAGTTGTGAACCTTTTGACACAACAAAAACTAATATAAATTAATCTACTCATTTAAAAAAAAAAAACAAATAGCCATCTGATTTTCAAATTAATGTTTTTTAGGCTTTTAATTTCAAAAAAAAAATCTTTTTCAAATTCAATAAATTAGTTAGTGATTTCGAATCTTTTCAAGTCATATAGAAAAACAGCGGTCATAAAAATAGTTGCGCATTCAAAATCCACCTTTAAATATTACAAAATGGAAAGTTAACAGACAATTTCTACCATAAGTCGAATGTTTGAACCTTAAATTAATATTTAGTTGCATGTCCTTTGTTGGACAGCAGCACAACGACATTGCATCGAATTAATAAGATTTTCAGATCTTTCTACAGGCATGGACCTCAAAGACTGCTGTTTAGCTTCCCAAAGGGCTGTGTTAGTATTGTTGGCTTACAACTAGCAACTTACATCTTGACATCGCACCAAAGATTTTTTATAGGGTGGAGGTCTGGGAACTGCGCAGGCCACTCCATGACATTAACCCTCTTTTCTTGGAATCACTGCTTCGCAAGTTTATTTGTATGCTTTGGGTCGTTGTCTTGTTGAAAGACCCATTTTAGTGGCATATCATCTTCAACATATGGAAACATAACTTCCTTCACGATCTTTACATAAAGAAGCTGATCCATAATGCTTTCAATCCGGTATATGTGACCAACACCATAAAAGGAGAAACATACCCAAACTATTATGTTGGATCCTCCATGTTTTATTGTCTTGGCTGTGAAGCGTGGATTATATTCTGTGCTTGGAGGCCTTCTTACATATTGATGAGATCTCTTTCCACCATATAACACAATCTGGGACTCGTCTGACTTCAGAATATTCCTCCACAAAAACATGAAAATTCAGGGACTTACCAATGATTTTATTTACACTACTATTATTTTGACCGCAACTGTTTATGGACTACCTCAAATTATATGCTTCCTCTAAAACTCATTTGAACCACCTGCTGAACCACCTGGATTCACAAACTTGGAAAATATCATCTTAATAGGAAAAACTTATCTGAGGCAGTAAATATATATGTATGCCATCCCAGTGCTCACATGTAGTTTTGAGTATGTAGTTGTACATAATATCAAAATCTTCCCTTGAAAAACGTAAATTTTAAATATTGATAGTTTATTTTTTCCTTAATTTTCCTCAATGTATCAATAAAACCGAAACCAATCAAGAATATGTAAAGTTTTTTTCCCACATACACAAAAAGGTGCATGGTAACTTTGTCATATAAATATTTTTTTTTCTGCAAAAACCATTTTTACTTTTAAAATTAAAATATGTGTTTGAAAACATATTAAACGAAAAATACACCCTCGTTTGCAAAAACACCTAAATGAGCTTACAGAAAAAATAATGCTTATCATAATAAATCATCTAAGGTAATTTTTTAAAGATTTCAACAGAACCATCGATACGAATAAAATAAAGCTGCAACATAAAAAATATTTCAAATAATATTTCAGCTTACATGTAAGTGGTATTATTTTAAGCTTATGGCATTTTTCACATACAACCATACATATTCCTTAATATTCCAGGCTTTCATATCGATTTTTGTCTTCTTTTGTTTTCCCTTAAAAGGGAGATTTCTTCCACATGCATGATTTATGTGCAAAGACTGGGTACCTCAAAGATCTTACGTTAAGAATTCATTTTGGTATACAATTATTTTAACATATACATTAATAAAAAGTGATTATACTTACAACTTTTATTTAAGTAATTAAAGTTGGTTGTAATAAAACAAAATTGTGAAGTTTTATTTTTATTCTTAGTTAAGACAGTATTTGTTTCCTAAAAGTTCAATTGAATTACATACAAGTTATTTATCAATTCTAGTTATAAAGAGCTTTCCAATTGGAGCTTCACTACTTCTAACTTTCACTTAAGCTCTTAAATCAATGATCAAACTGCCAATGTCAAAACAATCAGTAAAAACATCATTTAAATTATGATGAAGTGCACGAACAAATAATGGTTGGAAATAATTAAAATTTATTACTAAAACTCCGAGTCGGTAACCGAAAGTTTAAGAAAAGATTTGTTCGGAAGTGGTGGGCCATTTTAGGCCATCTTCCCCTACTATTGCCAAAATTGGCGGTCGTCTATAGCGAGCAGTAAAACTTGAGTTTTAATAATTTCAACTGCGTTGAATGCTTTTTCATTCTCTACGATTGACAAATTCCAAATAACAAATTTCATTCACACAAGTATGGCAACCAATTAAAATCGACCTGGAACATAAAACGCACATATTTATGTACAGGTATATACATTAGACTAGGCCAAAAAAATTGACTATTTTTTTTTTGAAAGATATATCGAGAATATCATTCAGAATGACAAAAAAAAATTTTCGTAAAAGTTTGAGCCCTTAATATCAATTTTAAGATTTTACTTTTTTAATTTGGAATTTTGTAACTAACGAAAAATAACAATTTATTAAGCTTAATTACTCAAAAACTGCTTGTCTGACGAAAATTTTCAATTAGACCTTTTTTGTAGGGAATTTAATTTTATATAAAAGTAAGTCAAAATGAATGTTTTTTACTTCAATGTTTTGTCAGTTCTGACGCAAAACATGAAATTATGACTAAAAATCAAAATTAGCGATGATAGACCTCTTAAAATTGATATTAAGGGCTCAAACTTTTACGAAAATTTTTTTTTGTCATTCTGAATGATATTCTCGATATATCTTTCAAAAAAAAAAAAAAGTCAATTTTTTTGGCCCAGTCTAATATACATATTTATTATATATTGTAATATTAGCATGTTCTTCAAAAGACATTTAAACACACTTATATTTAAATTGTACCAGAAAGTAGTTTGAAATTATTTCAACATTCAAATGCTCGGCAAGATTACCTAGTTTCCTTACACCTCATCAATTCTTGAGGGTTAGTTTGTTTTTTTACTGGAAGATGAGCGATGGCTTACATTCAAAATATTTTTCTTTTGCTAGGTATAAAATATTATAATATTACCATGTATATATAGTAGTTTAATACCACATACACTTATATTTAATCTTTTTATTTCGAAAGTCCATAAGATATTTTAAAATTTGATTTCTGGAAATAAACTAACGTAATGATTTGTTGAAGGTCAAACTCGAACAGCTTTTAGTCCATACTTAGCTATTGAATTAGTGTTAATATTTTCGTTAGCTGTTTGACTCTGATTTTCCGGTTCATAACTCATATCATATTCATAATGATTGAATACTTATCAACCCATCGTGTTATCATAATTTATCTGAAAACTCATACTCGTTATTTCTTACTTACTCGTACATAAATAGGATAACTAAGTCAAAGCTTTACTCAGCTAATTCTAAGAATATTTTACTTTCTTTCAAACGTAAATAAATCAAGAGAAAGATCCCATTTTGATCTCAAGTACAAAGTAACATTTCCTCATTTACTTTATAACAAAAGCAAATTTACGTGGCAGACAAACAACGTTGAATATTATAAGAATGAGTCCTTACATAATTTTCTCGTTACCCTCTTTTGCATTTTAAAAAAAAAAAAAAGAAACAAAGAAAGAGCACGCACTCAACCGAAGCCACAAACATAAAAGAAGATACATCCTTCTTCCTGCCTTCTTCATGTACCATAAACGGACTTAACCGTCTATACGTTTATTTTAGGCAATGCATCACCTTTCATCGTCATTCTCATACCAACTAAGAGGAAAATCCTTCGTTTGGCGTTATTTACTCTCTGATACTCTCAATAATGGATTTACCATTGGGCAGTGCCTAAGGCCAACAATTACCGAGGGCTACAAAATACTAGAGAAATTAGGTGTTTTGATCATAAATGTGTTTTCTGTTCTTAAATAGTACTTAAAATTATGTAATTGGACCGATTTTGACGAAATTTCGTAAAGTACTAAATTATTTTGGTTGCGTGCCTCTGTTTTGTGTCTCGAGGTTAGCGATTTTTGAATTTTCATAAGAAAAACAAATTCTAACCGAGAGCTATAGTCTTGTTTAAGAACTACATAGTATCATTGAATATAAAACATCTCAAGCATAGGGGAAGTACTTACTAGATTTTTCTCTGCTAAATTTAATAAAAAAATATTCTCTTTTTACTACTTGTTTTGTATCTTATCCTACACTCCGCTGTAAAATCGTGCGCTAATTTCAGCGCCACCACCAGTATAGCGTTCGCAATACAAAATCACGCTCGATGATAATACTATAGGTTACACAGGGTGTCCGGTAATTCGTGTGCCATACTTTGGAATATCTCATCCCATATCTTGGTGATATTCTAAGACAAAAATTGTTCTACAGTTGTGGGCAGGTGTAATTGGAAATAAATTAATCGGGAATTTAAAATTACCACCCCAACTTAATTTTACTAACTATCTGGAGTTTTAACAAAATAATCCACCAGACCTATTGGATCATGTTCTACTGCTTCAACTTGCTTCATCATATTTCCAAAAAGATGGTGCTCCGGCTCACTATGGTCGTGAAGTTAAGGATTGGCTGGATTAAAAATACGGTGATCGATGGATAGGCAGAAATGGACCAATTCACTTTCCTGCAAGATCTTCCGATCTCACTGTACTGGATTTTTTTGTATGAGGACGAATGAAAGAAATCGCTTACTCATCTGAAATAACAACTTAAACTGAATTAGAACAACGTTTTTCCAAAGGATCACTAAAAGTAAGGCAAGAGTTATCGAGAATAAACATTCAAAATGAAATCCAAAAACGGGCTCTAGTATACCTACATTCAAAACGCAGGGCACTTTGAGCACTTACTATAACTTTATTTGTATGTCCATAAAATAAAAAAATTACTTAAGACTAAACAAATTATTGTTTTATTCAAACCCTTTACACCTCAGCGCAAACATTTATTTATTTATTTATTTATTGCAGTTTGGTTTTAGAGCTTTTATGTATTTTGTATTTAAGAGAAATAGAAAATCAAATTCTTTACAACTTCAATATAATTAATGCTAAAATGAATAGAAATGAAATGAATATAATAAATTTTTAAGGGAAAAGCTACAAGAAAAAACCCTTATATAACACTTAAAACTAAAATTGCACATAAACCCAAATGCGATATAAATAATATCTAATTTAAGAGATCAAGAATTAGTTCATTATTAGAATAAGAACATCTTCTAAAAAAGTTGTCTTGTAGGTTATATAGTACAAGCTTAATTTGTTTAACATTAGCTTTATCATGAAATAAAATTAAATATACAAATAAATTTTTGTTTATATAAATTTCTTATTTACAAAAATTTTCACAACTTTTTATTTAATATTTAATTGTTTTTGCCACGCGTTTCGGAGTGTACCTCCATCTTCGGGCGATTCACAATATCATTTTTAAGTGAATCGCCCGAAGATGGAGGTACACTCCGAAACGCGTCGCAAAAACAATTAAATATTAAATAAAAAGTTGTGAAAATTTTTGGAAATAAGAAATTTATATAAACATTAGTGCAAAATTTTTGTATTTATTTGTAGATATATTTAATTTTATTTTAATCTAAACACAACTCGGAGACAAAATAAAACAAAATGAATTTATCATGAAGCCTAATTGTTGAATAATGCCGTGGCAAATTTAGCATTAATTTTAATATTTTGTTTTGCACTCTTTGAATCTTTTTTAAATGGGTTTCAGCACAGTCAAACCACACTGGAGCACCATAAGTGAGTATAGGTTGAAAAATGGTTTTGAAAATTAAAATTTTATTATGCATATACTAAGACATGATTTGCGATTTATAAATGGGTATAACATTTTTATAACAAGATTTGTTTTGTTAATCTCGTTGGAAATATGTTTCTCAAATGTCAACTTCTTATCAAGTGTAAGACCTAAGTACTTGCAGCTTTCAGACCAATGGATATCAGCAGAATTAAGCTGTAACATTGATTGTGGCAAGAAATCTGATTTTCTTCGCCGAGAAAACCAGATGGCACATGATTTCTGAGCATTAGCTTTGATTTTCCACCTATGCAAAAAAGTTCTTAAAATATTCAGTGTAAGCTCCCGAGAGCGACTTGAGGCAATATGCTGGATGCGAAAAGTGCTGAATCGTTTGCAAACATAGCTAGTTTAGTGTTTTCGTCCAAAGATGGCAGGTCAGACATATAAATGTTGAAAAGTATGGGCCCTAGCACAGAACCCTGTGGAACACCGCTGTGTATATCATACAAAGAAGACTTAACATTACCTGCATAAACGGAAAACTTTCTGTTAAGTAAAAAGCTCCATACTAATTTTATATGATATGTCGGAAAATTAAAGACAATAAGTTTGTAAATCAACCCCTGATGCCACACAATGTCAAATGCTTTTTCGATGTCTATGAGCACTAGGCCAGTAGATAACTTTGAATTAAGGTTAATTTTTATGTGATTTTTGATTCTTAAGATTTGATGGTTTGTAGAGTGACCAGGTCTAAAACCAAACTGCTCATTGGGGTATATGTTCGCATCCTTAATATGAAATAATAGTCGTTTTTTAATAAGATTTTCAAACACTTAACCAATTGTACTTAATAAACTAATAGGCCTGTCACTATGAGAACTATCTTTTGCTTTACCAAGTTTGCAGATACTCGTAGCTACAATTTTTGCAATTTTCCAATCTTTGGGGAAATACGAAAGGATCAAACAACAATTGAAAACCATTGTCAGAAATTTGGTGGCCTTTGAAGGTAAATCTTTGAGTAATCTGTTGCTCCTTCCATCAAGACCAGATGATTTTTTGGATTTCAATTGTTTAATTAACTCTTTCACTGATCTGTTTTTAAAAAGATCATTTCTTTTAACGTTATTTGATAAGGAATTGAGCAAAAAGTTTCAGCTAATGCGGTTACCTTTTCCAATTGGGTAACGAGAACATTGTCGTTGACGCGAAGTGGCGGAATATTTGAACTTTTTTTTTCTTATCAAAACTAGATAAAAGGTTATTCCAATTTTTATTTTTGAAAATATTTATATCGTTTTTTATTTTTGCGTTCAAAATCTTAACATTATTTTTAAAAATATCAAGTCTAAACCGAATCCATTTTCTTCTTTCTGAATTACGCAAGCGAATCAATCGTAAGATAGATTCAGGCAAAATGTGTTGATTTGTATGAAAAGTTTGGGTCTTAGGAATAGATAATTCTGTCGCTCTGTTAACAATTTCCATAAAAGAGTCTATAAGACCATCAACACCTGATCAGGCGAAAGTCGATAGATAATCGACTTTGGTTCAAACTTTCAGATATATATGAACTATATCTGTTCCAATTTGCAGCAGAGTAGTTATAATTGACGGAAATAAGATTATTTTGGCTGAAAGATTTTTCAAGGGAAGTGCAGACCGGCAAGTGATTGGAACTTAAAGCATTTAGTGTAACTGGCTGTGAAAAATTATAAGCGTTATTTGAAACAAAAATGTCAAGCGTTGAAGTTAGTTTTAAACGTTAATATTTCTACTAAAAAAAGTCCAAAATGAGGTCCCTATTATTAGTACTGACAGAGAAATTGACTTTAACATGGGTCAGTTAGCCTTTTTTTAAATCGTCAAATATGATGTCAAAGTTGAAAATCAGACTTTAATGAAGAACAATTTTTTTCTTAGAATATCACCAAGAATCACATCCCAAAGTATGGCACACGAATTACCGGACACCCTGTATATACAAAGATTTTACTTAATAAATGATCTAAAATTTAGAATATTAAATTATTTTATCGTTTGATTTAACTGAATGATGTTGATTAAAATAACAAACAAAAAGTGATGCTTGTTAGATTTATATTGTAGCTATGTATTGGTTATAACAATCAAGCAAATTGTATGATCTTACTATGTAAATAAAAAGTGTAGTACCCTTTGTGACATAATGTTTAGTGCGTTGGACTGTCACGCAGAAGGTCTGGGGATCGTTTTTCAGCCGCGGCAAACACATTTTCTAGGGGTGTACGAGTGTACGTGTATTGCATTTAAGGAGGAATTGAAAAATCCTCCAAGAGTATCTTCTATTATCAGCAGAAAATTGTAGATCCTTAATATTTCCTCTGCTAACGGGCTGACTAAAATAGGCCCTCCACGAGCCGTAATGGCCTTTAATTTACTTATTTTTTTTTACTTAATAGTTTGGAAAATTAGAAAATTTTCTCATTTTATTCTATATGATAGGTATTGTAAAAAAGCAACACAATTTTTCTCTTACAACTTAACCTTCATTTTAGCTTTAAACATATTATTACATTCTATAGAGACTTACTTGCTGAATCATAAATTTTTTAAATTCTCAAATTCATGGTGATACAAGCCATGTCCATTTAACTCATATAATTATCATCATAGTATTATAGACATATTTTTTGGCACTTATACGATTCCCAACTACTTTTAAGCATGCTTATGAGAGGTAGTAAAATTTGGATGAAAAGTCTACTTCTGCCTTTCCCGTTGTATTAATTTTGTGTACAAAAGAAAGAAAATAACAAGAAACACACTCCTGAAGGGGGATGTACCGATAAGAATGGCTTTTCTAGCGGAGTAAAAAGACTACTCCAACCAAAAGTTTGGCTACTCATATTGGGTAATTTGACCAAGCAATCAAGTAAAGTAGCCAGATTGGCTACTCCTACTCAGTAGATTGAGTTTTGCGTTTGATAGGGTTGGTTAAAGCAAACGAGTATAATCAAACTCTCATTGAAAAGATTGAAAATTGACTACACCAATTGAGTATGTTGCTTAAAATAATCGGGTACATTTGCTAATCCGAAACATTAACTAGGTGAAGGTAAACTAATTAGATTGACGACTGCAAATGATTGAGTTTGTTACTGAAATCGATTAGATTAGTTACTCCAATTGTGTATGAATAAACTGATCTGAACTGAGTTGACATAGGCTACTCTTATGGGATACATTGGATTTTACAACGCAATAAACCGGTTACTCTCATTTAGTAAGTTGGTAATATCAAAATTGTTACTTATTAATAACTGCGGAGTAGATAAGTTACTCTAATTTAGAACCTACTAAAACAACCGAGAAGAAATTGTTTAAATCAATATACATAATATTAAATATGCCATTTTTTTAGTAAATTTTACTAGTTAAATCGGATAATCCAAACTTTTTCACTTAGTTAAAACTTACTTACTGAGATTAAATTTAATTAAATTAAGTACGTTTTAGCCGATACCTTGTATAGATTTAAACAAATTTTCTTAATCGAGTTGGCTTGTTTAATTTTAACTACATAGTTGAGTTTTTGTAGATTTTATATTACAAATCTTACTTGTTTACTTTTACAGGAGTAAAAATTTATTTTCTTAGGCTAAGATTCATTTTGAGACGATGGTGTTCAGTGATAACTATAGGAAAACTTGAACTTTTCACTTCATATCAAATACATTGTGTAAGCTTAAGCTCATTTGGATGGCTAATTTTGTATGAATTTTTAAGAACATTAAATAAATAATACCGCTCTCACACTATCCTGGTACATGATACTGAATTAGTGAATTATGCCTATATGAAAACAAAATTAATATTCGTTGAAACCTTTCATAAGATAAACGTCAAAAAGTGTTTTTCGTCAGAACCACCCTGGTAAAAAAGCGTAATGGCGGCGGCGAATAGAACATCAGCTGTAAAGCAAAAAAAAAAACACTACAAGGCGACACTTTTATAAATCCAGCCATACTCACACTAAACCTTCTGTTCTTCCATCTTACAAAGCCATGTGCAATAAAAAACTCAACATTCATCATAAACAAAATATGCATACAAAATTACTTAAATCAACAAAAAGACGGAATATTTTGAGGGAGGAAATCGTCTGAAGCTTTTCCGGTTCCTGTTGAAATATATTTCTTAGTTTTATGAATCATAAGATAAATTTCTATTAGGTCAAAAAGAAGATTGAGGGTAGAGGATAATGGTTAATACTTGAATACTTGTAGACTTTTCTGACAAGGCGTACGAAAAACACAATCACTTGGAAAGCGAATTTATTTATGGATCTTAGCATTTATGTTTTATATGGTATGGGATGAGAATAATAAATATTGTTTGACTCAACTGTCCTTGGGATATTATTATTTGATTCGAAGGGGAAGCTTATTTAATTTGGAATTAAGGCAAGAGGGTGTTTTTGTGTAACTCAAGCTGATTTTTTAATGAGGCTATAAAGTTATTTATTCCATAGTTGGTTTTAATTTAAGAAAGGTTATATAACTAAAAGGTTTTAATCAAACCTTACATTATTGTTAATGGGGAAGTTTTACTTGAATGCGCAACTGGGTCGAACATATTTGCTCTAATATTTCAAGCGTACGTATAGGTATACCATATCTGTGGTTAAGAATACAAAAATATTGAAATTTTTTTTATTGAAATATTTTATTGAAAGGCTTTTTAAAAGAGATTTTAAAATTTTTTAAATGCAGTAATACTTATTTTATGATTCACACGCGCTCAAACATAAGTTAAGAGACCCTTATAATGTTAAACACAGATACGGGCGATGGGGAAATTAAGAGGGGGTAAAGGAGGTGCCGATGAATATTGGTGTTGAATGTTTGCAAATTGAAATGGCAAAGGAAAACCGTGCCGGATAAGTTATTCCATAATCGTGTTGTACGACTAAGATACGAATCTCTATATTTGACTGTACGACCAAAATCAGAATCGAGGGTGAACTGATGAGTATTTCTAGTGAAGCGGGTATCACGGGTGAACTGATGAAGGGGAGGAATGCAAATGGCTACTTCAAGTGAGCACTGCTTGTGAAAGAAGCGATTAAACAAGGAAATACATGAAACATTCCAACGGTGTTCAAGAGATGAGCATGAATCCATGATAGCTCTAATTCCTATCAGTTTTAAACCTCTGTTCTGAATTCTATCCAATAAATGGAGAGAATTTTGTCCAGAGATGTATGTATTTGGCAGCATTTTTCGGTCTCGAGAATGTGGTCACTAACGAAGATCGTCGTTGACACACATATCGAGTACTGAGAACTTTTCGGCTTCTTTGATTCAAGTGCCATTCAATGACAATGGCAATAGGGGGTACATTTATTTTTAATGAAAATGGACATCATTGAGTTTTCGAAGCATTAAACTCCACACGATTTCTTATACCTCTTTTAACAATGCTGTAAAGATTGGAGTTTAATGAGCGAATTATACGATACCATTTCCGAAGGAGATGAACTTGATTTGATTCGTCGGCAAAACAATGAAGTGGATAAGAGGTCATTTATAAAAATGAGGAAGAGAGTCGGAGACAAAAAGGAGCACTTGGTTACACCAGCATTTATTAACTTCCCATAGGGAGTTATTGTAATCGGTCCGATTTGTCAAATTGGAATTTTTGACATTTCTCGACGTTTCAAGGTCCCTAGAGGCTATATCAATCATTTTTAGAGAGATGTCTGTGTGTGTGTGTGTACGTACGTTCGTACGTTCGTACGTTCGTACGTTCGTACGTGCGTACGTTCGTACGTCCGTACGTTCTTGTACCATTTTTCGTCGTCGATATCTCAAGAACGAGTAAAGATATTGACTTCAAATACATTTTATTTAATAGATAATAACTTCGAAAGAGGCTGAAAGGGCGTTTATTAAAATTCAGTAAGTAGTTTTTTCACTATAACGGTTTCAAAAAAAAGTAAAAATTTTGGTTACTTTCAAATATCTCACGAAAAAATAATGCTATTGACTTCAAATAAAATTTATTGTACTCATTATAAGGTCGTACAGATTTGGTATAAATTTGGAAAAAAATGAACATACCGTTATTTTTTTAAATAAAAAAAACTGAAAACAAAATTTCATAACCCAGATATTCTAAGAACGGAAAACAATTTGAAACTCAAAATAATTTTATTTTACGAAAAATAATGTGTTTGACAACTGGTGAAAATTTCAAAAAAAATCAGTTTACAGTTTTTTTACAAAAAATAAAAAACTATATAAAATTCTATTGAAAATTGGTAAAAATTGTTTTTCGACTCAAATTTCTCGAGAACTAGTAGTGATATTGACTTCTAATTTAGTTTATTTTATACATAGTATAATTTTGTACAATTGGTAAAATGTTGACAAATATTGAATTAATAGTTTTTTTTTTTTAAATAAAAAAACTATTAAAAATTCTAGTGAAAACTAGTTAAAATTGTATTTCAAGTCGAATTTCTTGGGAATAAACACCGACAGTACCTTCTAAAGTATGTTGTTTTATACATCGATAGCTTCCCGTAAGAATGTATACTAAGCGACATTTTTTCTAAAATTGTTCAGGGAACGAAAAAAACGAAGAAAGTTCGTTGGCGAAACCCAGGCCAAAACGTGGCCCTTAACATATATTATATTTCCTCATCAAAAAGTCATTTTCGAAAAAAGTGCCGCTTAGTACATTCTTACGGGAAGGTATCGACATAATACAATTATTAACATATGGTTAAATTTTGACAAGTATCGAATTGACAGTTTTAACAAAAATATAAAAAAAAATCTACTAAAAAGTGGTAATATTTGTTTTTCGACTAGAATATCTTGAGAACGAGCAATGATATTGACTTTGCCATTATTTAATTTTATACATAATACAATTTCTAACAAATGGTTTATATTTGACATATATATAGTTTTAGAGCGGATATATTTTGTAAGTACCCTTCCATCAATAACCAAACCATATCTTTTATATTCGAATATTTCGTTTTTAATTTTTTTTCAATTAAAATGTTTGGAACCGAAATAATAAAATAATTTCTATAATATAGTATTAAAAAACACGGAAATCTATAATTCAGTATATAATATGTACCTACCAACCTTCGTAATTATTACAAGTTTTCAAGACCACAAATGGGAAGTTATCAGTGTGGGTCGCACCCAGCCTCTTTTTTTGTAAAGTTCAAACCTGAAAAATCCATATTCGATAAGAGAGCCTGATGCCAAATTCGATCAAATGCCTTAGAAATATCAAGCGCAATAATCCTATACTTTCTCAAAAACAATGTAAAGATCTGTTCCACTCTTCGGGGGTTGTGCCATCAGATCACCAGTGGAACGATTACTGCGAAAGCCGTATTTCCGGTCATTGAGAAGCTTTCGATCTTTGAGATATTTCTTAAGCTGATGATTTATCAGAGGTTCCATGACCTTGGAAAGAAGGAACATAAGTTCGCAATTGGAGAATGGGCAGGATGGGTAATCTTTTTAAGGAACAGGAACGCTGTTTTCCATCTTCTAAGGAATGCTCCAGAACAGTAGGAGCGCTGGAAAAGCTTACGCAATAGTTTTGCCAGCGATGAAGAACACCTTTTCAGAAGAAGGAGGGATGTACCGTCAAGACCAGCGGATTTGTTTATATCAAGATCTCGAAGGGCTCTTACAACTGTACGAGTGCGGAAATAAATCTGTCCCATTGAATAATTGCGTTCTTAACTACACGAGGGGAAATGTTGCTTTTAGGCAAGATGAGCGTTGGAACCGAAGATCAAGTTGAATTTTTTACTTTCTTGACAAATAACCAAAAATTTGTACTGCCTTTTGGACATTTCAGGATTTCTTGCCTTAATTTATGGTCATGTAATAATTTGGTTCTTTTTATAACAGCGTTGCAATGGTTTCTGACTTGGCTTTGCAAGAGCGGAACCTTACATCTCTCAGCCTTATAAAGCTTCTTTAAAGCATGTATTGAACCAAGACCTTTCTTAAGTTTTTATACTCTTAGTCCTACTAGAAATACAAGTATTGTAATCATATCAACAGTGGCATCAACTTCACTATCGAGAAAACATAGTGACCAGTAAAAATAAAATGCACGACTGGGTCGCATGAACTTGCTCCTATGTAATAGACTAGGAATTTTAAAAACGAATGTTCTAAGAGAAAACTGTCCATAAGGATAAAATGATTTTTTTAAATTCTTTTAGTAGTAAGAGATAAAAACAGAATGCTATGCAAATATGAATTTATGCAGGAACAAAATTTATAAGTCGTTGTAGTGGTTCCTTAAAAAATACGCTTTTATGTACAAAATTCTTAAAACATTTTTAAGAAAAAATTTTGGTACGCCAACCTTAAGTTTTTATTATTGTACGAATAAAAGTCTCATTTCCAAAAAAAATACTAAGCCGTTCTTGGGACATCGAATTTTTCAAAAAAAAAAAAAAATGACTTTTTTTTCTAAAAATTGAAAAAATATTTGTTCTTAAGTTTTTAAATGCAATGTTTTTTAAACATTTTAGGAGCTTCTTTATAAAAAATTTCATTAAAATCTGTTATGTCGATAATGAGAAATTCAAAATTCGAAAAAATCGTTCTATGGTAGGTACAGTCAGTAATATCTAGATTTAAATTTTTTTTTATTAACTTCCCATAGGGAGTTATTGTAATCGGTCCGATTTGTCAAATTGGAATTTTTGACATTTCTCGACGTTTCAAGGTCCCTAGAGGATATATCAATCATTTTTAGAGAGATGTCTGTGTGTGTGTGTACGTACGTTCGTACGTTCGTACGTTCGTACGTTCGTACGTTCGTACGTTCGTACGTTCGTACGTTCGTACGTTCGTGCCGTCCGTACGTTCTTGTACCATTTTTCGTCGTCGATATCTCAAGAACGAGTTAAGATATCGACTTCAAATAAATTTTGTTTAATAGGTAATAACTTCGAAAGAGGCTGAAAGGGCGTTTATTAAAATTCAGTGAGTAGTTTTTTCACTATAACGGTTTCAAAAAAAAGTAAAAATTTTGGTTAGTTTCAAATATCTCACGAAAAAATAATGCTATTGATTTAGAATAAAATTTAATATACTCATTATAAAGTCGTACAGATCTGGTATGAATTTGGGAAAAAATGAACATACCGTTATTTTTTTAAATAAAAAAAACTGAAAAAAAAAATTTCATAACCCAGATATTCTAAGAACGGAAAACAATTTGAAACTCAAAATAATTTTATTTTACGAAAAATAATGTGTTTGACAACTGGTGAAAATTTCAAAAAAAATCAGTTTACAGTTTTTTTACAAAAAATAAAAAACTATATAAAACTCTATTGAAAATTGGTAAAAATTGTTTTTCGACTCAAATTTCTCGAGAACTAGTAGTGATATTGACTTCTAATTTATTTTATTTTATACATAGTATAATTTTGTACAATTGGTAAAATGTTGACAAATATTAAATTAATAGTTTTTTTTTTTAAATAAAAAAAATATTAAAAATTCTAGTGAAAGCTAATTAATATTGTATTTCAAGTCGAATTTGTCGGGAATGAACACCGATAGTGCCTTCTAAAGTATGTTGTTTTATATACATCGATACCTTTCCGTAAGAATGTATACTAAGCGACATTTCTAAAATTGTTCAGGAACGAAAAAAACGAAGAAAGTTCTAGTTGAATCATAGTGTGCTAAGTGACAATTTTGGTTAAACTAAGTGACATCTAACAAAATTTTTTGTTGCTCACAATCAACATAAACAATCTCAATTTCAAATCTCTTTAAATAATTAAAATGCTTTGCAATCTTAAAATAATGTTTGTTTGAATTTAACAGCTAAAGTTTGTTTCGCTGAAAATTTGGTTATTTGAAAAAAACTAAATATAAAGTTTTCAAGACCACAAATGGGAAGTTATCAGTGTGGGTCGCACCCAGCCTCTTTTTAAATTATAAATCGTAACGATTAATCAAAAGAAAAAAATTTTAGCAAAATTCTGAGAACCGTTTTCGAGAAAAATACGATTTTCGAAAACCATTTTTTAAAATTTGTATGGAAGGTACCGTTAGTTTTAGATAAAACAAATTTTTTTTCTCAAATCTTGTAGATTATGTTAAGAAACTTTTATTTGTCAAGTTTGAAAAAAATCGACCATGGGGTTTTCAAAATATTGAGTTTCCAAACAAAAATTTTGATTTTTTTTTTAAATCCAAAAAATTAAAAATTGAAAATTTGAATATGTAATAATATTCAAACTATGGAGGAGCTTTGGCATAAAAAAAAATGATTTAAATCGGCTGTACCGTTTTCGAGAAAATCAAAAACAAAAAAATGGACCCAGGGGTGCTACCAAAAAATAACAAGTTTTTGTAAAATTTTTTTCAACCATTAGCTAGTTTTAACCAAATGAAATTTTTCAAATTTTTTTTAAGAAATTCTGTGGGACAGTTTTTGAAAAAAAAAAATATTTATAAGATTTGGAAAAAAAATCGTATGGCAGGTACCGTTATTTTTGGTCTTAAAAAAAAAAACAGAAAAAAACGTCCGGGGTAAAAAAATTAAAACTCATATCTACATACCAAGTTTGAAGAAAATCGGCCGAGCCGTTTAGGCTGTAGTCGAACTGACAGACAGACAGACAGACAGAATTGCGAGACCCACTTTTTTTGGTCTTCGCTATCATCGTAATGCCAACTTTGATCAAAATCTCGAGTTCGATTTTTTTTACGAATGCATAACTTGCCTTATAGTACCTATAAGTCGCAAGTTAAAAATGGAAAAAAGTTATTCAGACCGTCGCAGTTGGCTTTCTCTTATTGCCAATAGTGGATGAATGGGACACGAGAAATAAGCTGATATCACGCAATGGTCCGAAATGCCAAATGCAGAGTTTCCGGTTATAATATACATATCAGGGTTTGATATAAAAAAACAAGGTGACAGTTCGGGCGTTTTGCCCAGGAACATCTGGTATTCGAATGGGCTCATCTACAAGCTGAGTAAGGTATTGCATCTCATATCATTATGTTATTCAACTAGTATCACATGCACTTATGATGAACCTCTGATTGTTGGTATGTAGCTTGCTCCCAGCTCACTACATCATATAGATAATTTGAAGTGTTTACACAAAATTGGTGGAAATCTCACAAATAACTTGTTTCAATTAAACTTAAGAATCCAACGTAGACATTGAATGACTTTTAAAAGTAAAAGATTTGCATCGGGTTCAGTATCATACTATCTGTTAAATTGTATAAAAGTTAAAATTAAATTCTAAATAAATTTAAAACATATTTTAAGAACGATAGTATTTTTGGGATAAAAGAAAAGCAGACATTTTAAATTAAATTAAATCTCCCCATTAATTGTAAGCATAGAAATGATTAAGGTCAAAGATATGAGGGAGTTAACTTTCTAATAAACCAATGAGAAATATTCATAAAAGTTAGTCTTAATGCAGTATCAATTTCCATTAGACAAAAACGAAGTACACTACACTAATCTATAGTAAGGCAATAAGTTCCTTGAAATTTACGAATTACGACATTACGAGTGCCATTTGATTCTAGAGAAAGTCACAATGGCAAACGACCAAACACGCGATTAAATTATGTAAAAATATCCAAGTCAAGATTGAAGTGCATGAGCATGAGCATGTACGTATGCTTTTCACAAGATAAATCCAACGATACGAGCATCACTTTTATTTATTTTTGCCCAAAATAAATGTGACAGTTTCAAAACTCCTCCGAATGTCAATTCCATTTAATTCTAGCGCTGCCAAATGGACAGCACAGAAAACATAGACCCAAGCTGAAGGGAGGGGTGGGTATGGTTGTATATCTCCAGAGATAAATCCAACTTTTGATGGGTGTGTCACGTTTTCAGTTCACATGCCAAATGGGAATTTCTATATAATTCTAACAGGCGTTGGGCTTGGGTGGCTGAGAGAGATCTAATGCACCTGACAGCGAACGTGAGATGATTTTCATTTGGGAATTTTTGTGTAACATTTTTCGGATGAGTGAACCTTAAACTTTTGGTTCAAAGTGCAAAGAAGATAATATTTCTTTTTCACTTCGATTTCGATCAAGGTTGAGTAATATGAATTTAAAGTATATGAAGAGAATATAAATAAAATGAGGTTTAATAAATTGGTTTATTAAAACAGAATTAAATTAAAGTGTCTCATTGATGTGTATTGCTTAATGTAGCACCGTTTTATTAGAGAAAAGCTATTGCATTGGTTTTAAAAACGCCAAAAAATAAGGTAATTTTGTACTTGCTTTTCAGTGCAAGTATTGGTTTTAGATAAATCAATTTAAAGGCATAACTAAGCAAGTTTGTTTGATAGGTAAATGATAGAAAATGGCTAAGAAATGAAGATGAAATGTTTTGATTTTTCTGTGTAAGAAAAAAACTGAAAAATGTGTCTATAAAAAAAAGATAAAGCGTAGTGATTTAAACTCTCATCCACCCTTCCTGTGCTCATGTTAGCAGGAATGGATAATACCTTAAGATTTTCGCTGAGTCTGAACGGCTAAGATGAGAATCAGTTTTCATGACAAGAAAAGGATTTCTCCTCGCAAGAGGAAGTACCCGTGAAAATTTTGTTTTGTTCGACGTGGCAGCGGCTGGGGAGTGAACTTAAATCTTTATCAAAACAGTCCATATCCCTAATCATTACGCGAAAGGAAATTACTACCACTTCGAATCTAGCTGTCTTTAAGAACAATGTTTAAAGAACTCTTATACAGGGGTTTCAATGTCATGTTACAAAAATCGACCTTTCGAAAGAGTCTACCATGTAGTCTTATAACTAAAAGAAACTCGAAGCTTTTCTCCACCTTACGCTAGACATTAAGATCGTTAACGTTCTTGCATTTAAAATGTTCCTATAAACGGAAACGTATTTAAAAAATACTGTGATCTTTATCATAAAAAGGTGGTTAAGGTATAAACATTTCTATTGAATTTTGATTTTCATTTTTTTAATTTTGTTGGGGGCAATACCCCCATTTATTAGGCTTAATACAAGCTAGTTCTTAATCTAACTTAAATATAACTCTTAAATCTAGGATTGAAGTGAATTGGAAAAATGAATAAGACGCAGTTTCAGGCAGGGTGAACTGAGGTTGGATTCGAAACAGTATTAATGTTACAATTAATCCTCCGAAGCATTTGAGTGATAGGTTCGTTAGAGCCATAAGAGGTACGGTGGGTGGGCAGATAGAAGAGACGAAAATTTTTTATATTAAAGGAATTAGTGTTGAAAGAGATGGAATTGTAGAGAGTTGTGCAGTCAACAGACCCTGAAAATATTCGCTGAATGAAGAGAATGTCACTTATTGCTCCTCGTTCTTCCAGCGTATTGAAGCTAATTAACAGAAGTCGATCTCGATACGGAGGCTACATAAAAGAGTTATATAACGACAGACCACGAAGTGCGAAAGGTAGGAAACGACGTTGAATGCTCTCGATTCTGGATATATGAATTTGTTGATAAGGAGACCATAATTAACAGGCGTATTCAAGAAGTGGGCGAACAAAGGTTTTTTATAAAAATCAGATCACGTAGGAATAATAATTTAAGAATACTAGAAGAGTTGAGCTCTCTATCACATAAAGCACCAGCGATGGATATGTGTTGATAATTAAGAAGGTATCGACGGGGAGTAGATTGGATGCGTTTTCGTGAAAACGTGATTGAATGAGATTTGGAAATATTTAGGTCTAAGCAATTTTTCAGGCTCCAGACAGAGAAACCGTTGAGATCAAGTTGTAGAAGAGTTGCATCATGTGTGGAAGAAATGGTCTTGAAAAACTTTGTATCGTGGGCGTAGAGTGAAATATAAATAAATAAATTAAATTTTATAGTGCAACAGGTCAAAGTGAACCAGGACCTAGTGACTTACAACTCTCAACCATTCCTGTGTGCGTGTTACCAGGAACGGACGATTTTTTGACGATTCTAAGCGGCGAATGAGCAGCACTTTCCATGACAAGGGATATACTCTTAGAGGATTTGTCAATTCCTCGCAAGAGGCAGTACACTCCCGAGAAACTTTTTTTGCAGCAGCTGAGAATCGAACTCGAGACCTTCCGCATGAAAGTCCAACGCACTAACCATTATGCCAAGGGGTACTACTTACGATTATCTGTTGTGTAAAAAAATAAATAGGAGGCCATTACGGCGTAGAAACCCTAAACCTATTGACTTACAAGTCTCAACCATTCCTGTGTGCGTTTAACCAGGAAAGGAGGGGACCTACGATTTTCTGACGATTCTAAACAGCAAACGAGCAGCACTTTTCATAACAAGAGGAACTCTTAGAGGATTTGTCAATTCCTTGCAAGAGGCAGTAAACCTCTGAAAAACATGCAATTCATTTGTATTAACATTAATCTTATAACTATCTTAAAGCTATAGATTAAAAGTCATAAGAACTAGCCTACAAATTAATCACCCATATTCTGAAACTCGTATTTATGACTCGTATTCGACTACAGTCGTAGGAACAGTCGTATGCGATGTTTTTCGTTTCCCAATATTAGTAAAAATGAAGTCGAATGTTCGACTCCTGGAATAACAACATACGACTGTAGTCGAATACGAGTCATAAATACGAGTTTCAGAATATGGGTGAATATCTTACAACTTACTTACTGACCCTATGCGGGCGCTCTAAGTTAAACTATATCTTATTTCTAATACCTTTTGGCTTTAAAACTATATATTAAACTATGTATATCATTTTATTTGTTTCCAGATCAGTTCTAAAAAAACACTGCCTTAAAGTACTAAAAGCTCCTTAAAATAAACTTAAACTACTTTAAACTAGAACAGACAATGTTTTGATTTTTTTGGTGCCACCCTGACTGTCTTTACCTAATATAATAAATCTATGTAGGTCGCCCAATAATCATACAAGTCCTAGCAACCTATCCCTATCATAATTACCGTCTGATCCCGATCGGGCACAGTTCTATTGAACCGAAGGCGTTCTGCTCGGTCTTGTGCAAGGACGTCTCGACTATAAAGGAACCGCCTATCCACAGTCCTACGGCCGGCCGACGTGGAAGAATAAAATAGATCCTGGACCCACCATCGGCTTTCTATGTAGAGAAATGAATCAGACCAAAAACATAAATGTTAAAAAAAGAGCCAAGTTCTTCTATACAAAAACCTTTGTCTAACAAGTCAGTCGTGAAAAGTACTGAGATCTAAAAGTATGCCAAGCTCTTTCTGCATGAAGGTTTGATACCGAATATTTAAAGTAGAATAATATTGAAACAGCTACAATATACTAGAGAAATTTAATTATTTAATGATAACTGCCTAAAATTTAATGGGTTCACTGGTCAAGTTTTTAAAACCTTTCGAATTGGGCATAAAAAAAAACTACCTACTAAAATCAACTTAGTTTATAGCTTCCGATTTCTTTTGGTATATTTTCTTTTTGTTATTGGTTATTTTGATTTGCGCGTCAATTGTTTCTGCTTGCCCTGGCAAGATACCTACCTAACACTAACAGACCTACCTTAATTATAAATACTAGTACCTACATCCATTCAAAGTCATAAAAAAGCAATAATTGTTGAGGATAAACGATGATGTTTTTGTTGCAATTTTAACTCCTTTCTTTTAAATGAAGGTAGCCCACCAATTAATAGCCTAATTAGTGGTTTGATTATAGTTCAATCCCACAGTTAAGATTTTTTTATGTAAGCTAATAATTTTTTCAGGTATGCAAATGTTTTCTTTTTTCATTCATGTTAAAATAACATAACAAATCGAGCACTCTAGTTCTACGAAAAGTCATGAATTTTCAAAATGCATGTATAGTTTCAAAATGACAATAAAAAGACACTTCGAATGAAAAATCTTAGATTTTCTATTTTTCGCTTTGAATGTACATTAAGCTTTACCTCTCTACCAAATTTCATCATTCTACGGCAATCGAAAGTGCTCCATATAAATTAAACATTTTCTTAGAATGGAAAACCTCAATTTTTATTGTTGGTACTTTATATGCAATTTAAGCCCTACCCCTCTACCAAATTTCATTGTTCTACTGCAATCGGAAGTGTGCCATATAAGTTACATCAGTTCCTGAATGGAAAACCTCAGTGTTTATTTTTGGTCCTTTATATGGAATTTAAGCCCTATCGGTTCACCAAATTTCATCGGTTTACAGCAGTCGGAAGTTCTCCATTCAACCAACACCAATTCGGAGAAAGTGGGCTGATACCACGCCCCCTGAATGGAAAACTTCAAATTTTCGATTTTTTCCTCTGCTTGCATGACAAGACCTACCGTTGTGAAAAATTACAAGATTCTATGATGTCGGGAAGTGCTCCATAATTTTGATGATCTGTCAGTCAGTCAGTTAGTCAGTCAGTCAGTCAGTTATGGTTTTTGTGATTTTTGAGGCCTTATATTTCAGGAACGCGCTTATGCTAGAAAATTGAAATTTGGTGAGGCGCCTGTGCCTGAGGGGTCAAAAATCGCCTGAGTTTGTTCCTGTAAAAAGGGTGTAGTGCCAGAACTTGGCTGGGCACTACCGTGCCCTTTGATCGGGCGGAATAAAGCCGTTTAGACGCACACTCTCATAATAATCATCGTTATGGTGAGGCCCAAAAATTAGGCTGTTGGTCGAGGTCATCGCTCAAGCAATGTGACCCCGAAACAGCATTATCAAAAAATTATGAATTCTGTTTATTTAGGAATAATAATGTTTAAAGGTGGATCATCTTCAAGTGTTCTTGAAGAGTTTTGTCAAGATTCTAGTTACCCGAATTCCGGATTTTAAAATTTCTTATCGTTCTCATGAAAAATTTCCCAGGCTTCTTACAGAAATCTCGGTAGCACTTATGTGACACTTGGGGCTGTTTTATTTCTGGGTTTTGCCTTTGTGCAGCAAAGATCTTGTGCCATATTATTTTTAAAGGTCGAAAGAAGGCTTCTAATCTAGTGGATGTGCTGGAAACCCTCAGACTTTTGCCGTTTTCAACAGTTTAACAAGATTTGAACAAAAGAGTCAATTCAAAGTGACCAAAAAAGCATACCAAAAGTCGTTCTATCGCTTAACTTGTTTTATTAAAAAATTTCAAACGAATATAGAAAATTCGATTTTTTATAGGAGATTAAGTCAATTTAAAATTAAATTCTTGCAAAATGTTGAAATTTTGCACATCTTATGGTGTTCTTTTTTTTTTATTTTTAAGAAAAAATTGAAGATAAGACAACTGCTTCATATTTCTTGACATTAACACAATATCCTAAAAAAGGTTCAATTCAAAATCAAAGTCACCAAAACAGTCTTAAAATCTACCGGGTTCACGGACGTATAGTTTTTTACCAGTGGAACATTACGTTACCCTACGCTGGAATCGTTAAATTTCCAGGCTCCTATTACCTAAGAAAAACAAAATCTGTGTCTCCATCTTCCTTCTTGAAGTGACAAATCCTCCAAAATTACTTCTTGTCACAATTACAGGCCGTGGTTCCCCACCAGTTTAAATGTAGGAGTTGTGCCTTAATCCATATTATTAAGGACTACATTTTCTCTGTTGCTGCTTCACTCGTTCCTAACTAATTTTCCTTCAGAAGTTTGAAACCCAATGTATCTTCTATTTTACGTTATATGTACAAAATTTACCAGACATTCATTCGCTTAGTTCAAACCTCTTGTTAAATTTAACCTTATCTTGAAACATGAAGATTACAAAATGCAATCCAATTACTTCAACAAGAAACAATGATCACATTTTATGTAAACTATTAATGCTCTGTAAGGTCAGCAGGATTTTTTCTACTGGATTTAGTGATCCATTATGCAGGGGGACTTAAAGGGTAAATAGCTTCTAATTAAAACAATATTTAGTGTCTCGAGTTAAATTGGATTGACCATTTTATCGAAATGTCCCGCAATTACTTTACAGAATAAACGTTGTTCGTAAGAAAGTGTATGTTTTGCTTAACAAAATCCAACACTTTATCAACCCCACAATCATCGAAACTACCGCAGAGGGAAAGCCAAGCTTATCTTATCTTATCTTATTTTACTCGTATCATTATTTTTCTTATCTAAGTCAGAGTTTGTACAGTCGTCACCGAAGAAGGACACATATTTTGTGAAATTAAAGTATAATTCTAAACAAATTAAATTGTAAAAAGTAAAAGTTAAATCGGAATAAATAAAAATTTATAATTAAAAAATATATAAAAAACTCTGAGTATCATAGCTCGCTCATCTTTTTAAGTGTAATGACTTTAAAAACCCATAGTACACTTAAGCTATAAGAACTTCTTTAAGTGGATATTCATCTAGTACGTAAACAACTTAAACCCTTTGTCAACGTGCGTCGGTCATTAAACTTTCATTAGTCCACAAAATTAAAACAAACTTTTTATTGGTCTATTGTACTAGATAGAATACACCATAGTAATTGCTTGGCTTAGCTGTGACTGTGACACAAGAAAAAGTGCGTCAGTTCCACAATGGCATTATAACTGCCCCAATTTAAGGGCAACCATTAACCAAAATAATGCTTACAAAAAATCTCTCTTGAAAGACTCACACGTGTCCTGAATTAGGTACTTACAAAAAAATAGTCTTCACTCCTAATTAAACCATTCTTTCAGATTAAACAAAATAAAAAACTGCACGCAAAACTCAGACATTTATACCTTCTTGAACTGAATAGCGCACATTTTGCTTATGTAGAAAAATAGAGAATGAAATTCGTAAACAGACTTTCGTGATTTGAATTTCTTAAATGAGAAAAAAAGTAATCATAAAAGAAAACACATCCATATTAAGCAGCACTCTATCCAAATTAGAAATGATTAAGCTTCTATTAAGCAGAAAAGAAAAAGAAGAAAAATTGTCTTTTGAACTTAACGTTTCAAAGTAATTTGGCAAAGGACCAAGCATTTCGTTCTTTCAAAGCTTTATTTGTGAAGGGGAGTAATAGGGAGAGAGAGAGTTGCTTAAAAACCCCTAATTACTTTCTCAACATAAACAGCACTTACAATTCTTAATTACCTACTGAGCTATTTGTCGGTGAAGTGTGTGCATGTAGAGGATGGTTTCTGTCTAACAGGGTGCTTAAAAGTTGTCAAGAATGTTCTATTTTTCGCTCGCAGGAAATTTTGTATTTAAGTTTCTATTTGTCCAAGCAACGAAGTGGTTCACATTAGAACTGTATGTGTACTAGGTAAACATCTTGATGTCCACAAAGTGGACTTGCTGGTACGAGTTATTCTGGTTTGAAATTTATTTTGAGCTTGTTAACTAAATTGATGAAAAAGGTTTTCGACAAAATTGAGATTTGCAGGTACAGTTATTTTAAGATAAAAAAAATACTTTTTCTTAAAAGCATTAAAAACCGCTGGATGCTAAGTGTTCATAAATGAACAGGAATTAAACAGATGTGCGCAGCTGCGCGCTATCACAAGATAAGATAAAATATGCAGTCCACTATTCAAAGAAAAACAATCTTGTGATAGCGCATAGCTGAAGATACGCACAGATAAACACCTAAGATACTCATAGTCATAAAATATAAGACCACCGACCTTTTGTTGGGATGAAGCGATAACGTTTCTGTTTTATAAGATAAGGCTATTTACTGTAAGATAATAAAGTAAATACATAGTTTGTTATAAATAGATATGTTAAAATAAAAACTATTCAGAAGCGAAGAAGAGTGTTTCATTCACTAAGCTTAAAAAATATCCTGCTTATTATTTTCGAAAAATCTTGATTCAAAAAAAAAAAAACTAATACTTTTTTTAAATATTGGTTCTTAATACATTTATACTTTTTTGAAGTATCTTATACAAAAGTAAATGACCAAAATTAGTTGTATCGTTTTTGAGAAAATCAAATTAGAGGGTGTCCGGTAATTCGTGTGCCATACTTTGGGATGTGATTCTTGGTCATATTCTAGGAAAAAAAATTTTCTACAGTAAAGTCTGATTTTCAACTATGACATCACTTCTTGACTATTTAAAAAAAGGCTAACTTTGTTGTAGCCTGACCTATGTTAAGGTCCATTTCTCTGTCAGTACTAATGATAAGGACCTCCTTTTAGATAGTAGAAATACTATCCTTTAAAACTACGTTTAAATTGAGCTGATATGTTTTTAGGGTTACCAGATATTCAATTTTAAATGGTGTTCAATTTTTCTTGCCCGAGCAAAATTTTGACTTTGAGGTAATTTTTTTTCAAAAAATGCGTAATAAACATAAAGTTTTTTTATTTTTACTTGACGAACAAAACAATAATAAAAAAAAAACTCATTAATAAGTGCACCCAAAAACCCATACCTTTTATGATACTTGGGAAAATCTAAAATGGTGAAAATTAAAAAAAAAAATGATTTTTTTTCCCTGAGATGTAAAGGGTTTGAATAAGGCAATAATTTGTGTAGTTTTAAGTAATTCCTTAATCAGACTTTAGTGTAGAAAATCAGACTTTAGTGTAGAACAATTTTTTTCTTAGAATATGACCAAGAATCACATCCCAAAGTATGACACACGAATTACCAGACACCCTGTATAATAAAATGCACGACTTGACACTGGCAGCTGTTTTCCGCTTTCAAAAAAAATATGAGATTTTCATAAATATATTATTTTATTACTATATTGTAGATACTTGTTAATTACATATTCTTTATTGTAATTAAAATAAATATGTTATAACTAAACAATATTAGCTCTTAGGGATAGGACCTATCGGAACAATTTCATACAGCTAATCGCAAAAACAAAACATCTTAAATATGTTGCAAGGGATACCTATTTGGCAAATTTGAATAATGTTACCAAAAGTTGAAAAAAATTCACTACGAGGGCGTTTTTGGTGCTTCCCATTTGGGCATTTTTATTCCGGAATTAATTGTTAGACAAAGACTTTTACTGCGGGCCCTGTAATGGAGGCCATTATTTGGCTATCTATTATTTATTATCATTAATGCAAAAAGAAGAAAAAGAGTCTAAGTGATTTCATAAGTGTACCTGCAAAATTAAATCCGGCATATATTAAATACGTGAAGTTATAAGGCTAGGAACGCACTTGCGATTTTAATCGCTCGATTTTTTAGTCGCAAAAATAGAACACATGACTTTAAACAACAACTCGTGACGATTTAAAGGTCGCAGTTTGTTTAATTTTTCTTGCGATGCGATTGTCGTAAGCTTAAATAAAACAAATGTACTCAAATGGATATGCTCACACTTGCGATTTAAATTACTAAGACTTAAAAATCGTAGTCGCAAAGAGAAATGGGCATGCACGCACTTGCGATTTTTAATCCAGGATTTCTTAGCCGCAAGGAATAGGACACATGGCGTTAAATATGAATGCACACACATGCGACTTAAAAATCGTAGCGATTATAAAAATGAAACAAGTTCCATTTTTTCAAGCGATTTTTGTGTCGCTACTTATTTGTAGCAAATGCGTGCACTCACATAACAAGCTTTCAAATAAATTGAAATAATTCGGGACTTCAGCATACATATAAAAAATGTTACAATATTCTTCGTGAACTTCTGACTGAATTGCTTTGCTGGTGAAGTGATTAGGTCGATTCTTTTCCTATATTAGCTTTGTGAGCAGCGTATTATGGATGTGATTTGGGAAAAAGGCCTCACCATTCCTGGGCCGCATACATTTTTGTCTGCATGACAGCATGACAGAGAAAATACGCGATAAATTACGTTGAAGTGACATTTCTTTTCGCGTGTACGATAAAAAAATTTTAAATGTTGCTAGGAACAGCTTTGGGCACCAGTTTAAATAAAAAGATACATCTTTTGATGAAGAAACTTTGAAGTTTTTCGATTTGAACATGCCCTTGTTATCCCCACACTTGTGGAGTTCACTGCACTTTATGAGCACATCATAATATGTGGCGATCTCAATGCTAACCTTTTAAAACATGATAGTAAAGCCCACCAATTACTTGATTTTGCTGCTGCCGTGGGGCTTTCGATAATAAATTCGTATGCTACCCATTTTTCTCCAAATGCAGACCCTAGTCTTCTTGACGTTATTATGGTCTCCAATAGGTCATACGTCTTACTTCAAGATCAGTTGTCTTTGGCGGGAATTTCTGACCACGACTTACTTTTCTGTACATACGGAGTTGATATGTCTAGCTATATTTCTCCGTCTTCCTTTGAATTTAGAGATTATGCTTCAATTGATAATAGTGCTTTACAATTTGATGCAAGACTTCTTCCATGGCACCATTGCTATCAAGCTTTTAATGCAGACGAAAAAGTAAATCATGTTCAAACATTAGTATTGGATTTGTTTAATAGGCATGCTCCTCTTAAGACAGTTGCAATACGAAATAAGAAATGCCCCTGGTTCACGGATGAGGTTAGTAACGCTATAAAAGCTCGTAGTAAGCTATACGCTAAGTGGAAACAATACCCATTAAGTCACAATTGGGAAGTTTTTTGTCGGGCTCGTAACCACTGCACCTTTGTAACACGTAGAGCGAAAAAAAGATATTTTCTTTCGAAACTTAACACTGACTTGCCTTCAAAAAAACTATGGAGCAACTTACGTTCAATTGGTGTCGGGAAAAGGACAGGTGTCCATAACATCCCCGATGTAACTGATCTTAATAATGTTTTTTTAAATAATATTTACTAATAATAACTTAAGTTTTACCGCTGATGATCGTCTGATACATAATGCCGATTTTGACTTTCAAATTGCTACGGAGGTTGACATTATCAATGTTATTCGCTCATTAAAATCCAATGCTATAGGTAAAAATGGTATACCTCTTCGATTTGTCAAGATGATCTTACCTCACGTTATAAGCTGCATAACTCACATAATTAACTTCTGCATAACGTCATCAAATTTTCCTGATAGTTGGAAGTTAGCAAAAATCATTCCTGTACCTAAAAAAACACAGGCATCTCTAGCAACAGATTACCGCCCCATCAGTATCTTGCCATGTTTGTCCAAAGTCTTGAAGAAATTCCTTGCTAATCAAATGTCAAATTATTTAAATCAACATAATTTGTTATCTCCAGTTCAGTCTGGGTTTCGAGCAAATCATAGTTGCTCTACAGCTATGATTAAAATTCTCGACGATATAAGAATACACTTTGATATGAATCATGTAACTGTACTCTGTTTGCTTGACTTCTCCAAGGCTTTCGATAGAGTGGATCATGAAATATTATGCCAAAAGCTAAGGTTATACTTTGGCTTTAGCGAGAGATCTGTTCGTTTATTTCGCAATTACCTATTTAATCGGCACCAAAGAGTAGTTTATGATGGTAAGTCCTCGGAATTTAAAGCTGTGTTGAATGGAGTACCCCAAGGATCAATATTACGACCAATTTTATTTTGTATATTTATTAATGATCTGCCCAGTACTTGTTTAAATGCTTCTTTTCACCTCTACGCCGACGATGATGCCCAGATATACTTATCTCGTCCAATTGAACTGATTGAGGATCTAATTGCCAGAATAAATGAGGATTTACTAAAAATTTACCACTGGTCACTTTCCAATGGGCTTAATCTAAATTCAGAAAAATCTCAAACAATTCTTATATCTCGGAAGTATTACGATACGAATGAGCTACCACCTGTACTATTTAATGATAGACAAATAAAGTTTTATGATGTTGTTACGAATCTTGGTTTCAAGATAAATCGATCGCTTTACGTGGTTGATCACACAAATTACGTGATAAGCCGAATTTATGCAGGTTTGCGAAAGCTTTGGTTATCCTCCAATTTTACTCCAGTGAACATAAAACTAAGGCTTATCAAAACCTTATTTCTTCCCATTTTGGACTATTCAACGACGGTGTACTGCAAACCTGACTCCCACTCTCTACACAAACTACTTGTAGCGTTTAACGATGCAATAAGGTACGTCTATGGACTGCGTAGATACGATCATATATCGCACTACCACACTTTGGTACTCGGCTGCACTTTTCAACAGTTTCCGAATGTCAGATGTTGTCAATTCATGCACAACCTTGTTAATAGTAGTAGATCACCTAGATACCTTTTTGAAAAACTTTGCTCAATCCAACAGAACAAGAAATTTTGTAATACCCCCTTTTAATTATTTAAACTCTTCTCGCCTCTTCTTCATTCATGCTGCCAGACTGTGGAACTCACTTCCCACTACGGTTAAACTGATAGTTAGTGCAAAAAAATTCAAAAAAATTGCTTTACAGTATTTTTAATAAATTTCAACAACATATTTGTTTTTTCTTTTTCCCCTAATTTCTTCGCCTTCTATTTCTTCTCATCACTGTCATATTCTTCTTCTTAAAACCTTTTGTTTCCTAATATTACCTCCTACTTATTTTAAATGTATTGTTATTATTTTTTGGTTTATATAATTTTTTATTTACTATTTCTTAGCGTTAAGTATATTGTGTCAATTATTTGTACTATAAAAGACTACGTCTTATTTGTACTCACCTTTACTTAAATAAAATAAATTGAAATTGAAAATTGAAATTGTGCACAATAGTATATTAATGATTTTTGTGACTGCGTGGTAAGCTTTATATTTTGCTGAGTGTGTGAAAAATGTATGAAGAAGAGGTTCATCGATGAAACATTCCCGCATTTCGATTAGAGAGCTGGATGCTAAACTCTTTCAAACGCTTTAATAATATCAATTTGTTCCACTGCTCGATGAGATATACAATCAGATTAGCAGTGGTTCTTACACTCGGATTTTGGTTTTCAAGATATTTCTTAAACTGATAATAGTTCAACGTTTCCATAACCTTGGAAATCTTGGTAAGGGACGTATGTGCAACGGGTCGATAAATAGAAGGTGAAGAAGATTCGCCTTTTTAGGGCCAAGTAGGAAAAATGCAGTTTGGACTTATAATATACACTTTTGAAGCATTAGAGATAGAGGTTTTAACGTGTGATGGAAACGAGAAAACATCGAGTGCTTTGCTTAAGATCAAAATTATATAGACATTTGATAGAGCTTTGCATTAGGCTTTCTTATAGGAAATATGTGCGTTTTATATCAATGTGTTGGACAGTTTCAAGTCTGATCCTTACAAAATAAACGATGGTGTTCTCCAGGACTCTATTTTGTCTCCGACTCTGTTCCCCATTTTAGTGTTGATTTTTACAGCAGTGCTAAGTGGGATATACAAAATCGTCTGGAGTTTAATGCTTCAAAAACTGAATTCTGTTTAATGTCATTGAAAAAAAATGAGCACCCTATGCTCTTGTCCTTAAATGGAATTTTCATCGCAGAAACCGGAAAGGTGTCAGTACTTGGTATGTGTGTCGACGAAGATTTTCGATGACCACATTCTTAAGACTGCCTAAATGATTAGGATTTCCCTATTGGCTTAAAATTTGTCAATCCCTTTAATCTGTCTATAGTTTATTAGTGGTTTATACTTCCATAACTCGAGTACAACTCACATCTTTGGGCAGGTTCAGCCTAAAACTTCTCTTTGTTTATTGCATAGAATCCAAAAGATGGCCTTAAAACTGATAGGAAACAAATCTATCATGAATTCATTACCATCTCTTGAACACTGTTCGAATTTTTTATGTCTTTTGTTGTTTTATTGCTTCTTTCACAAGCAATGCTTAGTTGAAGAAGCCTAGCCAGTTGCATTCCTTCCCGCAATCAGTTCCCCCGTGATACCCGTTTCGTTAGCAGTGCTCATTCAGTTCGAGCCTAATTTTGGACGCACCGTCAAATACAGAGATTAGTTTTTTAGTCGCACAACACGATTATGCCATTTCAATTAGCAAACACTTAAGACCAATGTTAATCGACACCTCCTTTCTCTCCCTACCTGATTTCCACATCGCTCCTGCTATGTTATTGTGTAATATTATAAGAGTCTCCTTGAGCGCGTGTGAATTATAAATAAGCTTTTTTATACAAAATGTTTAAAACAACCCAAGTGTAAGCGAAAAAGAGTTCCCCTTAAAATAGGAGAGAACAGAAGAGAGAAGAGAATAAAACAAATACATATGTAAAGGGTTGCCTTGCCGGTAGGTAAGTAAAAAAGATACATGCCAGCAGTCAGTTGCATTCATGAGTTCAAACCGATCGGTCGCGATTGTTAGAATTTAGTTAAGTTGTTAATAAAGAAAAGTAAGAAAAAAGCAAACGAAAAGACTTTGATTTATTATTTGATTTGGAATATATACAGTTTAAAGTAATAAGAAAGTAAGTTTAAACAAGTAACATTTTTCATCTCATAAGATGCTCCAAGAGTTCAACTAGATTAGTTAAGAGGAGCTAAAAGTAATCTTAAAGAATACTACGAGATTCTTTTAAAACTGTTAAAAGCCTTAAATGGCCTAGTTATGAGAGGCTCTTCCTACTCATAGTAGCAACAGAAGTTTCTTTATGGGATGACAGATGCACGTTTATATTAAAATGACACTTCTAAGGCTCTAATAGAGATCGGCAAAGTCCTATTATGAGAAAGCGTCTCTTCCAATAAGAGGTGATAACAAGAAAACAGAATATTTGTTAACTTAATAAAGAATGAAACAAAATACTTTTTAAGTTTGTGTGTATACATGATTTGTTTTGTAATAAGAGTTACAGAGAATTTTTATTTAATCTTGAATGTAACAATTTTTATTGAGGAATGAAAAATATTGTATAAACATATAAAACTTAAAAGTATGTTTATACAAAAAACTAAGTTTCAATTAAAAGCTCAAGTAGTGAATTACATATTTACAACACTCCACCTTAATTCACAATCAAATATCAAAAAATTAACACTAACATTAATGGTTAAAATAATTCAATTAAAATATTACTAAAAACAAACAAAATATTAAAGAGTTAAGCCCATATTTTCCAAACAAAAAGTATGTTTATCATTAGTAACACCTTTTGTTAAACTATCAGCAACCATATTTTCAGTGTTGAGATATTTTATCTTAACTAAGCCATCTGTTATTTTCTCTTTTATAAAATGATGTCGAATATCAATGTGTTTACTTCTTGGACTGTAAAGTTGATTGTGTGCAATATTTATGGCACTCTTGTTGTCGCAATGAATTTCAACCGAATCGATATTCTCACCAATTTCTTGCAGTAGCTGTTTCAACCAAATAGCTTCTTGTGTAGCCGATGACAAGGCCATGTATTCTGCTTCTGCACTTGATAAAGCAACTGTTGGTTGACGTTTACTAGTCCATGAAATTGCTCCACCTTGAATCTTGAATAAATAGCCAGTACATGATTTTCGACTTTCAATGTCCGATGCCCAATCTGCATCCGAGAATCCAATCATACATTGGTTTCCATCACGCGAAAATTGAAGTTTATAATCTGTTGTACCCTTGAGATATTTGAAAATTCTTTTTACTGCATTCCAGTGACCTTTTCCAAATTCATTGTTGAAACGACTCACATTTCCAACCGCAAACGAAATATCTGGACGAGTACAAACAGATAAATAAAGTAGACTTCCTACTGCTTCTTGATAAGGTATATTTTGCATTTCCTTGGTCTCATCCGATGTATTAGCTGTCATGTCCTTGGTTAATTTTTGATTTAAATCTACTGGGTTCTTCACAGGATAACAATCATTCATCTTAAATTTGTCAATTATTTGTTCCGTGTATTTTTTTTGGTCAAGTGTAATTGTTCCTTGTTTCTTGTCCCGAGTGATTCTCATCCCGATGCAATTACTTGCTTCTCCCAAATCTTTCATGCTAAAATTCTTCGTCAAATTAGCTTTGAGTTGATTTGTCCATCCTTTATTGTTCGAAAAAATTAAAAAATCGTCCACATAGACCGCAACAAAAATCATACTTCTCCCTTGACGACGAAAATAAATGCACGAATCAATTTGCGAACATTTGTATCCACTCTTGATCATCACATCATTCAACTTGATATTCCATTGTCGACTTGCTTGTTTTAAGCCGTAAATAGCCTTTTTCAGCTGGCAAACTCGACCACTTCCGTCATCAAAACCTTCAGGTTGATTCATGTAAATAGTTTCATTGACATCGCCTTGTAAAAATGCTGTTATTGCATCCATCTGTTCGATATCTAAGTCGTATCTAGCTGCTAATGCCATCATTAAACGTATTGAAGAATATCGAACAACTGGTGAAAATGTTTCTTCATAATCGATACCAGCACGTTGACTGCATCCTTTCGCAACTAGTCTCGCCTTGTATCGAAGGATTTTTCCATTTGTATCGGTCTTGATTTTAAATACCCATTTTGAATTTATTGCTCTTCTGTCTGTTGGTAAATCTACCAATTGCCAAGTTTTGTTTCCTAAGAGTGATTGAAATTCTTCATTCATTGCACTCTTCCAATCTTTACTATTTAAACTTGAAATCGCTTCACTAAAAGATGATGGTTCATTAACATTATTTTGTACAAAATATTGAACGTCTTTTCTGTTGATTGCATTTTTTATTCGAGTTGATCTTCTTAAAATTGTAGTTTCATTTGAATTGTTGATCTGTACTGGATCTGATGTTACCATTTCATTTGGTGGAATTATCTCTTCACTGATTTGATCTTCTTGAAATGGTGGTACTTCCACAGCATCACAGTATTCATCAGATGAATCACTATCACCCAATTCAACAACTATACAACCGTTATCTGAACTTTCATTTGATTTTTTAAATGGCATAACTGGATAACTGATTTTTTCAGATTCTAAAAAAATAACATCTCTGCTTTCAACCACCTTGTTTGTTGTAGGATTTATCAACCTATATCCTTTGTTGCCATTACAATATCCTACGAATATATGTTCAACCGATTTAACTTCAAACTTCTTTCGGTTCTCATCAGGAACATGAATCATAGCCGGTGATCCAAAAATTCTGAAGTGAGATAAATCTGGTTTAAATCCAGACCAAACTTCAATCGGCGACTTGTCCTCCAAAACCCGTGAAGATGAATGATTCTTTATGTATGTTGCAGTAGCAACGGCCTCTGCCCAAAATTTTTTACCTAAATTTGCATCTGTGAACATACATAAAGCTCTTTCCGTCAATGTTCGAACTGTTCTTTCAGCAAGTCCATTTTGTTGTGGAGTATATGGTGTCGACGTTTGTCTTTCGATACCACAAACATTAAACAAATTGTCAAACCTTCTGTTGCAAAATTCAGTTCCATTATCTGAACGAAACTTTTTCAATTTCTTGCCGGTTTGGTTCTCGACATATGCCTTAAACTCGCAGAATTTTTCGAAAGCTTCATCTTTGGTTTTTAAAAAATATGTGAAAGTCATTCTTGAGTGATCATCTACTAAAACAAAGTAGTAACGACTTCCACCAATTGATTTAGTTGGAGTTGGTCCTACCAAGTCAGCGTGAACAAGTTCCAAAATCTCATTTGCTCTTGTTGCAGCATGCTTAAAGGGAAATCTCGCTTGTTTACCCTGTAAACAGGTAACACATACATCAGTTAATTTTTCTTCATTAAAAGAAACACCGTTCACTGCCCCTTTCTTCATTCTTAACAAATCATTGATGTTAATATGGCCTAATCTACGATGCCATGTCTCAATTTTTTTACTTTTAGATACAGCAACATAACTCTTGCATCTTGCACCATTCAAGCGATATAAACCATCAACTAAATTTGCAGTTGCCATCAACTTACCAAATTTGTTTTTTATATTGCAACCATTTGCGTTAAAATCAACATAGTTATTATTTTTCGTTAATTGACTTACTGATAAAAGATTGGCAGTTAAATTTGGAATGCATAAAACATCACGTACTTCAATCGGATTTGGTGTTCCATTGACATCAGCATATAACTTAACAGTGCCACATGATTCGACCTTCATTTTTGTATCGTTGGCAGCTAATATTTCGGAAATGGTAGATTTCTTTTCATTGAAAATCCAATCACTGTTCATTGTGAGATGCTGTGTTGCACCAGAATCAATATACCAATCATATTTATTGAACTGTCCAGTCAAAAACACTGAACTATACTCAGGCTTCACATTATAAGCTGAATCAGGATTCCTTTTGGAATCCTTTTTTAATTTATTCTTGTCTGGGCAATCAGGTGATTTATGACCTTTCTTATTACATGTATAACAACGAATGCCACCTTTCCTTTGTTTCTGTTTCGCATTATTAAAGAATGCACTATTTTTGCTATCCGATGGAATTTCTTGTAATAATTTTGTCTTGACAGCGTCACTTGAAAGCTGAATTTCGACATTATCTAATGCCATTACCATTGGTCCATACTTTTCAGATAAGCCTCCTAATAAAAAACACGCCAGCCACTCGTCATCGACTTTGAAACCAATAGCATTCAAACGTTGTGCAGCTGTTACGATTGTGTTAACATAAACTTGCATTGATTCACATTCGTCTAGTTTCGTCTGAGACAATTGACGAATTAAACCTATCCGACGAACCCTACCTTTGTCCTCAAAAACAGTTTGTAGTTTGTCCCAAACTTCTTTTGCCGTTTCAGCTTCTTGAACGTGAATAAAATTAGTCGGATCAATGGACAAAATCAGAGTCGTTCTGCATTTTGAAATTTTCGAAGCATTCTCTTCGGTACCTTCAACAGATTTCCAAAGTCCTTCATGTTCTAAATAAGTTTTTATTACGAACTTCCAACTAGCATAATTATCACGCCCCTTAAGCTTTTCAATCGTGGCCAAAAAATTGCTCGACATAATTATATTTATATGTCTTTTGGTCTTATTCAAGATTAAGCAAAAACAAAGAATATTATAATAAATGAAAAGATATTACTTATTTGTACACAACAAATCTTCGGAGTAATTCTTCGGTATAATTATCCTTCTTAGCGTTTCTCTGGGCCCATAACCTTTTGTAATAAGAGTTACAGAGAATTTTTTATTTAATCTTGAATGTAACAATTTTTATTGAGGAATGAAAAATATTTTATAAACATATAAAACTTAAAAGTATGTTTATACAAAAAACTAAGTTTCAATTAAAAGCTCAAGTAGTGAATTACATATTTACAACAATTTGCTATGCCAACAAACTGTTAGGCTTGATATAGTATTTATTTTGTAAGTCTATCAACTATTATATTATAATGGCGATGCATGATATTTATTATTTTGCACATATGGAAACCGAAATGTAAATGCGGTTGAAATTGTATCTAATAACATTTTACTTCGAAAAAACACAAAGCCCCTTCAAAATAATGCATATTTAAATTATTTTATTTATAACTTTTATCGGAAATAGGGTTACCATATATTTCTTTCGTAAGCAAATAAAATCAAAATTAACTTTGAAATTTGTTTTGTTTTTATTTAGGTCATGGGTCATTTGCTTGTGAGAGTAAATAGGAAACAGGAAAGGTCAAATTTAATATAAAATATTCCAAATTACACACTGAGAGTCTTATGCTGCATTTACAAGAGTAATAAATTTCATATTCTCTGTAGTTTTCTACTATTACTCTTGTCACAAAAAATTACTACTCGTGTAATGCAACATAAAGAATACATTTTCTTTGTTGATTTTGAATGAAAAGATAGTAGTAGCAATAAAATCCCAAGATGTTAATGTATTTAGTTTAAATTGAAAAAAAGTTACACAATATATTTTATACTTTCTATGTAATCACAACAATGCTAAATGTAAACTTGAAAATGCCACCTAATAAATTTTAAGTCAGTGCTACAGCCAAGTTATTTTATCGAGATCATAATTTTTTAAGTTATGGTAACCCTCAAATATACAGGCAACTACTTTGCTTGTGTATAGGAATATGGCTGCTGCTGACGCGACACTAACTCTTCTAGTAACATCTTTATTCTTTCTATAGGACGCTTCTTTATGATTTACGAGTATGTGTACTTACGTGCGAGTGAGAGGAGAATGTTGACATCAGAAAACTGAAGTTTGTGAATAGTTATGCTTGTTGCATTAAGGATCTTATTAGGATCTTACTGCAAAGCTTATATTCTTTGAACTCCAAATTGTTTCTTGATATAGGAGGATTTAAACTTAAAGGCGCAAAATTTTAAACAGTTCTCGTTTAAGGAATAAAACCGGCTCTACTTAACGCAGTCGTTTAGCTTGGAGACTTGGTCTAACTTTTGCATAATTTTAAACACGTTAGACAACTCTTCTAACTGATGTGGGTTTTACAACAGAAGCTAAGCGAATTTGCGTTGAACAACCCTTAATTTGACAGATACATAACTCACACAACTACAAAAACACAAAAAAAAAGTAAAAAGAACAGACAACTTTAAACCAAATAATTTTTCGCCGAAAAAAGTACATTTTATATACCATACTACCTCGGTACAGATTTTGATTGTTTATAAGTTATTTACATTATTTTAGATGGAAATAAAGTATAAATCGCAAATTCACAGCATAAAAACTCAATTTCTTGTTGCAAGTTGCAGATTCATTTAGCTATACTCGTCTCGGCCGGCGGCGGCGGCGGCGGCGGCGGCGCGCGTGCATATGGTACAATACATAAGATATGTACCATATGTACCTACATACATTTGTATTTACAGATTTGTTCATCGTAGAGCACTTTCGTACGATTATTTCGAATTTATAATATTCAGTCTATTTACAAAAAACATCTTTAAAAAATCGAATAAAACATCTGTAAACATTTTTTCTTCGATTTGCTTTGGTATGAAATGACCATTGTCAATATGGATAAAGTATACTTTTAAAAGATAAACTAGCTATTTGCTGCTGTTAAAGTAAGACGAGCTCTTTAACGTTAAAGTATAGTTTATGTCCTTTAAAATTAACAAAAAGGTCGGTTCTCGTTTTATACTCAATATTTAGAGCCGACTCCCATTCTAAAATTGATTTAGAGTAGGTTTTAAATGTTTAAAACTTTGCGCCAAATTCTTTTAGAATTTTCAAAGTGGTATACAAATAACTTTACTCTTAAATATGACTTGTTATAGGATTATTTGGACATATTTAGAGCTCAGTTTTCAGAAAGGGAGTTTTTATAATCTAACTACAAGAAGAGAAAATAGTTTTGCTATAAGATTTAAGTTCTTTTAAGCTGGAAAAGTGTTTAACTCTTAAAATAAAAGTGTTATGACATCCAGTTGAGTTTCATAGCAAGATATTAAGGGTAGGTCTACCTCAGAAGCAAACTCAAATCTCATGTAAAAACGTGTACATGTATTGGTGTACAAATATGGCTCTCTTAGTTAAGAATTTTTGTGTTAAGAAAATAAATTTAGCTCGTCTCGTCTCTTCAGGATACCTCTTTTTTCGCATCACGCATAGAGATAGAGAAAGATGGAATAGAATATCAAAAAAAAAATAACAGAAAACGGGAACAAGGCACGAGTGGCAAGCTGGCAAGCCGCACAGGCAGCGCACAAGCATTTGATTTGGAATTGACTCGGATTGCGCACAAGATAAATGAAAGTTTTTTTTCCTTTTGTATTTTGGGTAGAAAAAATAATTTTTCGTGAATCGTGGTTGTTTGAGGTTTAGGAAAGGCAAATTGAGTTTTTTGCATTCAGCGCTCACAATTAGACACAATAATAGACGGTTTGTTTTCTGTTTTATTTTTGGTTGCAGGTGAATTGAAACTTTTTGCATTTAGGTAGATAGCGTTTTTATTCTTTGCGTATTTTTTTATACAAGGTTAATCTGTTGGTTCTAGGACTTTTACTTTTCAGGATATTTTAAAAAATAAAGAAAAGGGAGCACAGATTTAGACATTAGGAACCCGGGGAATTTGCTCTGATATTCATAATTTGTTTTTAATGTAGACAATTAATTTTAGGAAAAAGTTCACAATTCAAAAATTGCTCAACTAAAAAAATTATTAAATTTCCTAACCCAAGTAAACTAATACCCTTTCAAAAATAATAATGGTAACTATGTACCTATACCTATAAATCTCCTTTTGAGTGTTTTTCAAAGGGCTGTAACTCTGCGAAAAGTGGTCGTATTGGGATGAAACCAAAAGCGTTTTAAATATTTCTTTTTCTTGTTTCAGAGTTTCTAAAAATAAAAAATATCCATAGCTAAACATTTTAAATTTTTATTTTTTAAAAAGCTTAATTGTCTTGAGATTATTTATGATTTAATAAAATTAATAAGTGCAAAAAAATATAGCTTCAGATTAAAAAGTGGTTCCGTCTTTGACCACTAATTTACAGGTAAAAATTGACAACATAAAAGGTAAATTGGGCATGGACAGTTTTGAAAACATGAATAAATTCGTTATAGATAATGGATTCTTTGAAACAATTTATGGAGATACATAATTGATTTTTTACATTTAAGAAAAGTTGAGAACTGTTTTTTAAAGAAACAGATTATCAATTTTGAAATTGGTTGATCAAACCGTTCGTTTATTATCTATTGTTCCTGAATATTATGTACCTAATCATCAAAATAAAAACAATGATAACAATTTTCATAGTTTTGCATTTGTTACATATCTTAGACTTGAAGTCCCTATCAATGTTACCACTTCCGGAAAAAAATGGAAGGAGATTTGAAGAAAAAAGTGAAGTAAATTGGGAAAAATCGAAGTAGATTTTAAAATGACTTTTTACTTGCTTTTAGACAAATTTGAACTGGGAATTTTCATAAGTTGACATTACAACACAAAAGAGTAATGATTGCATCTATCTGCAACTCTGTACCTCAATCTGCAGCGTAGAGGAGAAATTGAAATGGTTTGTTTTACTTTAGCTCGGTTCCTTCCATACAGCCATTATGAAATATTATACATATTTTGAAAACGGCTCTCATGCTTTTTTTTTTTAAATTACGTATAGATAACTGTACCAACAATGCAGTCCACACTTTGGTAAAAAATAAATGTTACTATCGGTACCTGTCATAGAACCTTCTTTTTATTTTCTACTTTTTCATTTGCGACTCTTCCGATTTCGATCAAAATTTTTACATCGCAGATTCTTTGATTTTTAAATAATATTGTATACGACAAATGTTTTCCTTAAATGTATACTTTTAAATACTTAAAATTGTCAATACATTTCTTTTAATTTTAAAGAAAATTGTGTACAAAAATTTAATTTAATTTTATTAATAAAACATTCTTTTATAAAAAATAACATTAAAATTACTATATTTAAATATAGTTTAATTTTAAATTAAAAACACATATGCAAGCGAAATTTTCATACATAGGATTCGTGTACACATCAGTGTGTTGAGTTCCTATGCTTTTAAACTTACTTATTTGTGTATTTTTATTGTTTTGATATTCTTTTTTTTTTGTAATTCGATGAATCTCTTCTTCGTTGGATTAGAAATTACCTTTCGGACCGTTTACTAAAAGTAGTTTTGGACGGTTTCAAATCTGATATTGGGCATTCAATCCCTAGAATCACGACGTATTTATTTCGGTGTAATGCTTGTCAGAGATTTAATAAATTATAAAATCAATTGCCCTTATTTGCTTTCGTTGATTGGCTTTCATGTTCCTTTTCGTGAATTACGTAATAATATAATCGTTTATTTTGTGTACCCTTTCATAGGGTCAATTATGGAATCAATGAACTCTTAACTCGCTTTTTAAGACAAGCTAATTCTGTTTGTAATGCTATTGATTTAAATTTATATTTAAGTAGGGACTGTTTTAAAAAAAATTGTTATTAATAATAAAGTTCGGTGGTTAATGTTAATTTTACATTCTATTTTTGTTTTGTTTTATTTATTATTATTTATATAAATTTACTATTGTTCTAAGTAGTCTTTAAGAGCTGCGTCTCTGCTTGATGAATAAATAAATAAATAAATGCTGGTGTGCCCCAGGGGTCCGTTTTGTCTCCGACAGTTTCTGAATATTATTCCGCTTAATTGTTTTGCTGACGACAGTAACCTCAGCTTTTCATATTCGTTTTTAGATTCACATCCTTGTCCTTCGGATGTGGACTACCAACGGCAGCGTATGATAAGCTCATTAAATTCTGATCTTGATAGCATTGTCCAATGGGGAATCAAAAAACGTATAGAATTCAAAGCTTCGAAAACTCAATGATGTTTGGCACTTGCATCGAGGAGACTGAACAGCTTCTAGGTATGTGCATCACAGACCGTCATTTGTGAAGTGATGACATGTTTGACGTAACCAAAAACGCCGCTAAGTGTTTAGATTTTCTCCGCCGATGCAAGAAGTTTTTTACACCTACTAATCTGGCTGTAATTTATAAGGCCTATATTCGTCCAAAGCTCGAGTGCAATTCCCACTAGGTAGGTGCTCTAAAAACCCTCTTTAGTCTCTTGCACAGAATTCAAAAGAGAGCTCTAAAAATTATAGGCGACCGTTGTCTAACTGAAACATTTGAATCTCTCGAGCACCGCAATTTTCATAAACAGTGCTCTAGTGAAGTAGCCAGTTGCGTTCTCCCCCTCAAACAATTCAACCGTAATACCCGTACTTCTAGGACTGCTCATCATTTTCGCCCAATTTCTGACGTACTGTCAAGTACAGTGACTCCTTTTTTAGCCGCACTACACGAATCTGGAATGCTTTACCCGGCTCAATATTTCCCACTCATTGTAATGTGCAGACATTAAAAACCAATGTGTTTCGGTATTTCCTATCTCATCCTATCCTACTTTCCTAATTTCTTGCACTGTGTTTAACATTTTGATTTTATTCATAACCCCTTGACCTTGAGTGCACGTTTAATATAAAAAAAATACTACCTAGAGTGAAATAGTGAAAAAGAAGTAGATTTGGACTTTTTTTGTAAAATTGAAGTAGGTTGAAACAGAGATTTTTAAAATGAGATAGATTTCAGTATTTGGCTGATGGTGCGAAGTAAGAAGTAGATTTTAAATATTTTGGAAAAAACAACTATATCTACTATAATTGAAGTAAAATGGTGCCACTGGTTCCCATTAGCTGAAACAAATTTTGTAGAAAAAGTTTGTCAATTTTATTTCCAATAACATCGTTGTATTTTAATTTTACTTTGTATACTAATATACTAATTTTAAGCTTCTATTTTATTAAGCAAAAACTAAAAATGCATTTTATATAAAAACTGATCTTATTCAAAAAAAAAAAACGAATTTCATTAAGTCATTTCGAAATTATTCACAATTTGTCAACTACCAACGTAACAATTGGTGGTCGTAAGTAAAACGTGTTAAAAAAAAATGTTGATGGGCAGATATGTACAGATAACCGGCTAAGCTTTAATAAAAACGAACTTAATATTAGTTTTTCAAACATGTCAAAATCTTCATCGACAAAAAAAAACAAAAAATGTGCTCTTATTTTTATATCATTTTTTAATTTTGACATCAACAACATTATTGGAAAACTAATACTTGTTTTTTTTTACAAATTAAAAACTAAGTGATAATGAATATATGAACATACATATGTATATTATATAAAGGTCGTTCTTATTAGAACTAGGCCAGATTTGCCTATTGTCCTTTTGTTAAAAATTATCTCATTTCGAAATTTTCAACGAAATTACATCATGTGGCCTAATGAAAACGAAGTAGGTATTACATACATATGTATGTTTTTTCTATTTGCTTACTTTTTATCAATTTTTTTTTGCTTGAGTTTTTTGTTTCCTTTGTTTGTTTTTGGAGGCAGTTGTTGCAAAAAAATATTTATAGGTATGTACAAAATAGATTTGCACAATAAAAACACAACAGAAAATAACTGTAACGAGAGTATTATCTATCACCATGACATATTGAAATAAAGGAGACAACTCTTCCTATGTAAAACCAACAAAAATACATAAAAGAAGCGCACTTCCCATATTCTTTCTACATACTTTCACCATTCTTCTACCAATGGAATACGTCACCACCGAAAACAAAAAGTGATCGAATTTTCCTTCTTAACTTATTTATATAAATATGTACATAGTTATTTAGATTAATAGATACCTGCATAATATTGTACATAATATTTTGGCGTCATCCACTTGCCATATCCCTTGGTTGTTGCGTATTCGCTTACAGTGAAATGCAATTTGCGTTCATTCACAGGATTAACATGTATTTTTGATACATCCATTACCTACCTACGCAAAATTAAATCGAAACAATCCTTACGATACCAAATCAATACAAGGCGTTGCACCTCTACATTACCTATGAACCTACCTATTGGAAAAAACAACACAAAATCTATTGTAGATACTTATATGCATAGTATCTTATTCTATACTATATTCATTTCTCACACGTTTTTTTTATTTTTTCTGTTCTTGTAATACGAGATGCAAGATGACAAGTCATAATCATAAACAAGAATAAAAAACTAAATGAGCCCAGACAAAAAAAAAAGAATCAAGAGAGCGGATGGGCGGACAAAATTCTTTTGCACAGAGAATACGAAACCTTCTCTTTCAAAGCGCTGATATTGCAGTGGCATTCTTGTGAACTGAAAACTTACTTGTGTGCGTGTGCAAAGGAACTTTTTGTTAAAAAATGCAAAACAGACCTCTTTTATAAAAATAAAATTAAATAAATATTCAGTGAAAAAAGTATTTTGTATTTTTGAATTTAGTAAATAAAATATCAAACAAAAATAAAAAAAATATGTGAAAACTGTATTATTAATACTTTTCTTGCAAATGCATTACAAATACTGTCATATTGACTTGCATTTTTTTGAACTTTAGATGAGTTTTATTAAATTTTTAAGAACGATACGCTGTTCAGGGAATATAAATCTTTGATTAAAAAATTATTTCCAAAAATTAAAAAATATAACTCTCAATTTCCCAGGGTAGAGAACAAAATATTTGTAAAAAAATGTATATTTTTTGACTTTTGTTAGTAAAAAGTTACTGTAAAACTAAAAAAACAAATAAAAAAAAAATTAACGTAATTGCACATACTTATTGGCTTTGTACAAGAGTGAATTTTACTTCGTTATCTTTTATACTTATGAAGTTTTATCCAGTAGAGCATTCATACCACTATGCGAATTTCCTTCGTTTTTCATAGTTTTATATATTTTTTTTTTTGAATAAATAATAAAACAGAATAAAAAAAGAAGAACGATACGTGATTTGGGAATATGTTGTTTCTATAAAAAAAATATAAAAAGAATAAAAAAGTAATATTTTCGGAATTTCCCTATCATTTGAATAAGGACCTTACTAAAATGTATGATTTTTCCACTTGTGTGGCAGTTTTAAGGCACACAATTTTTTTATATTTTTTTCAGAACTGCAAAAGTATTTTGAATAACATTTTTCTAATCGATGACCGTTTATTTCATTGAAATATTCGTAAAATTGTGAAAGTTATACAGCTTAACGCAAAAGTCTAACCTATTTTTTCAATGGACACCTACCCTTAATACTTAAGTATAGCAATGGAATAGAAAAGAGTTGTATGAGAGTTTTTTTTTCAGATTTAAAGAGCTAAGCTCTGGAGAGTATGTTAGTTGGGAATTTTGGTACGCTAACCTAAGGTTTTTAGTATTGTACGAATACAAATTAAATTTCAAAAAAACAATATTGACCCGTTTTTGAGATATTGAATTTTCCAAAAAAAAATTGTTTGAAAATATGTTTTTTTTTTTAAGTTTTGAAATATAATTATGTCTGTCTGTCCGACTACAACCTAAACGGCTCGGCCGATTTTCTTTAAACTTGGTAGATAGTATTTTTATTCCCCCCCTCCAACAGGTTTTTTTCTTTCTTTTTAAGACCAAAAATAACTGTACCTGCCCTACAAATTTTTTTCGAAATCTTGTAAAATATTTTTTTTTCAAAAATTGTCAACGGATTTTTTTAAAAACAGAATCAATTGATTGATCATTTCGTTTATGCTAAGGCTTCCCAAAAGCTTGGATATTATTTTGTATTCAAATGTTCAAAACAAATTGTTTTTGAATTAAAAAAAAAAGAATTTTATATTTCACGCGCTTAAAACTTTTCGAAAATCGTATTTTTCTCGAAATCTGCACCTATAATGTTGATTTAATTTTTTTCTTTCAATTAATTTTAACGATATATAATTCAATAAAAATAATTTTGAAATTAAGGTATTACTGACTGTACCTACCTCGTACAATAGAACCAATTTTTTCGAATTTTGAATTTCTCATTATCGGAATAACGGATTTTAATGAAATTTTTCATAGAAAAGCTTCAAAAAAGTTTGAAAAACATTACATTTCGAAACTTAAACATTTCTTTTTTTTAGATTTTTTTGTTGAAAATTATTTTATATCTCAAAAACGGCTAAATATAAATAAATAAATCCTTTAAGTATTGCGTACCAAAGTTTTGTCTTAAAAAATGTTATAAGAATTTTAAATAATTATAATTGTTGGTCTTGAATAAACTAATACTTGATTGAGAAATTACGTGGCATCCTTTTTGTTAGATTCAACTACAAAAGGAGTTGTTTGAATCATTTTAAAAGTTAGTTTTATGGCTATGCACATTTTTCTCTAGTTACATTCATTTGTTAAATTTTTAGTCATTTACATAAGATCAAGTTCGTGCGACGGAGCAAAATAAAGAACTTCGGATTTACAAAATTTTTGGAATATAGAATGATTACAGTTATACAGAACTTTTTAATAATTTACAGAATTTTGTTCAAAAACAAATTGTTAAGTGTAAATATGCCTATTTGAAAGTCTGTTATTAAAAGTTTTTGAGAATTTTTGTGCGTTAGCTTATCCCACATCAGACGTTTCATAAATTGTAATAACGTCTTAGCTTTTGAGTAATATATACTTCCATAAGCATAAGTCCCAAAAGAATTTTCATTATGAAGCTCAGAAAAATAAAGCAAGTATGTTATTAAAGCGTAAATATTGTCAACTTCTGTTTATTGTTTACTCAGAAGTTTAAGAAAACACATATTTAAAGCACAATCTTGGAAGTCAATTTAATCTTTTTTGACAAACACTAAATCCTCACAAAAGAGTTTGAATATGGAAACACCCAGTCCGTAAAGATCCTAACTCCAACATCTCACATTTATATATTTTGTTGGCTTAACATAATCACGAAAATGAATAATCTAAAGCGTAATAAATTTATACAACCAAGTAGCGTATGGGTTGACTCCTTATCCCAAAGCCATAACTTGACTTTAAGTGCCCTGACGACAACTATAAAACCCTGCAGTTGCTTGCATGAATCTTTCACTACCTTCAAAGCAACATCGTGAAGGTGTTTTCACTTCATCTTGATATGACTGTAGAGCAAAATAAATAATATATTTAATTAGTAGGTAGGTACCTACTAGAGGTCCTTCGAAGTCTTCATAAAAAAGAGTCATTTATATTGCAATTTCATTTTTCATAAAAAGGCCCTTTCCATCACTTGTGAAACATTATACAAATGAAAACTTGGATCTTTCAATTTTCAAAAGCTTCCAGTAAGTTTTAATCCCAAAACGTTATTGCACATTTTTAGTTTTATTTTTTTTTGTGAGTTTTATTATTTTTTGAAGGAGTTCGAAATGTTCATCTTTTATGTTTCCACCCTCTCCGCTGCTGTGTAAAGACATCTTCAGAGCACTCACAAAATGGTGTAAAATATTTAACCAGCGAAAAAGAAACGAGAGTGGAGGAAAAGTCAGCCTCAGCAGTATCCTCACAAGACTTTCTCCCTTGTGCCACCACAAAAATGACGGAATGATTTGACGCTGGCAGGAAACTGTCTGAAGCTGTTTTGGTTCCGGATGATGGATTCCTAGGTTTTATGAACACAACTCAAATATTTGCGTACTTCGTCGTTGAGAGTAGGAGAAGGTAGGGTAAGTTATGAATGAGATCAGGGATGGTAATTTTATATATAGTATGCGGATGCTTTATTTTTTTGTAGTCAACTCAATTGGGACGGATGATGGTATGTAGATGATTTTAAAAAGCCTTTGTGAGATATCTAACTGAAGGCATATAAACCGCCTTTGAACAGTTGAGAAGTATTCTTCTTCCCTTATTTTAAAAACAGCGTATATGCAAACAAAGTATATTTTAGTTGTAGAAAAGGTTCTAGTTTTTAAGTCTTATAAAAAAAACTATTCTTTAAGCACTTATATCCAAAGCTCTCGATTTATCTTTTCGATAAAGTTGTTTAGCTGAAATATGATTTTAACCATTCAATCAAATCGTTAAACTTCCAAAAAGACAGATCTGCCGATACTAGACTATCACACTTCGCGTCGGGGGTAGCTATCGCTATTTTCCAATGAACCAAGGGCTCACAGTAAATTTTACATGTGAACAATAATAGAAAATAAAAACAAATTAAAATTCTTTACATTTTATTTTTTATTTTATTTTAGAAGACGCTCTGAAGGGGGCCTTCTGTGTGTCAGACTCTCTCATGGAACAAACATATACAGTAGAGGAAATTCCCATAAAAACACTGTAACTTTTCATACCTAACTCATTGCACCGACTGCAAACTTGGCAGCACTTTTTATTTTTGGATCTAAAATTATCTGTCAAGCCAATATGAAGGCAACCATTATTTTTTCAACATTTTTATCACCTTGGAACATTATTCGTCTTTGTTTGTGAAATAAAATCCAAAAAGTGAAACAGTCTAATTAAAAGTGGTTATTTTATAAAGTTGTTTGAATTTTTGATTGAAAGTGGTAGGAAATCATTTTGTGTGCCGTTAAAATTGTTTAAGCAGAATTTTTTTTACAGAATATCATCAAGCCGCGTGGAAGAATTTTAAGTGCGGAGGAAAGGTTAAAAATCACAGCATACAAAGATTGTGGCCTTTCTGATCGTGAAATTGCTAGAAAAATTAGGAGATCCAATATACTTAGTTATTCAAAAATAAAAAGCTTACAACACGTCAAGTTCGAATGATATCGAGTGAAGCCATTAGAAACAAGCTGTTTGCTTCACAAATTAAGGCGAAACTTGACTTGCCTGTTTCAACCCGACGTGTTAGACAAATTTTAAAAGTCAACTCCAACCTTGTTTACAAAAAAAGATCCATGAAGCCACCTTAAGATGCAGCCCATAAGTCAGCAAGGGTGTATTTTGCTGAAAGTCACATAAGCTGGACCGAAGAGTGGAGAAAAGTTGTGTTTAGTGATGAAAAAAAAATCAATTTGGATGGTCCAGATGGATTTCAGTAATATTGGCATGACAAATGTCTTCAAACAGAAGTGAGAATGAGTCGAAACTTCGGTGGCTGCAGCGTAATGGTTTGGGCAGCTTTTTCTACAAATGGAAAGACGGATATTACCATACATTTGTGCCTGGAACAATTAACTCAGAAAGTTATGCTGAGTTGTTAGAAGAAGTTATGGTTGAGAGAGCTGAAGAGTTATGCGGAACTAACTTCATATTCCAGCAGGATAACGCTCCTATCTAATTCTCTCGAAGAATGAGAGACTGGTTTGAGGAGAAACAAATAACATTGCTCGACTGGCCGTCTCGAAGTCCCGATTTAAATCCCATAGAAAATATCTGGGGAATACTAACCAGGCGCCAATTTAACAAAGTTCAAGAGCTTCAAGACGCAATAATTGAACAATAGGGCGCGATTTCAACCGCGGAACTGTAAAAGCTTGTGGAATCAATGCCGAGGCGAATGATATCGGTCGTAAGAGCAACTGGTGGCTCTACAAAATATTGATTTAATTAATTACAAATTTCTGATCACTAATTCACAGTTATTTTTAATAAAAACGTAGGCGTTTTTATGGGAATTTCCCCCTTTTTTACTTGCGATATACATAGGTACTATAGGGCAAGTTCTGCATTTGGAAAAAAAATCGAACTCGAGATTTTGATCACAGTTGACATTACGATGATAGCGAAGACGAAAAAAGTGGGTCCGGTAATTCCGTCTGTCTGTCTGTATGTCTGTACCTCGAACTAGAGCCTAAAATACTGGAGGTATTTTCTTCAAACTCGGTACTTAAGGGTCTTCGGTGATTCCCTAGAGGGGAAATTGAAATTTTTTTTTTAGCACTAAAACTAACGGTACCCCCCATACACCCGTAATGCAAAATCTTATTTATCTCGAAAACGGCTCTAACGATTTTGATAAAAAAAATTAGGTGTGATAATATGGGCAGGAACTATGTTTTGGTCAGACAAAAATTTGGGGGGAAATGTTATTAGGGGTACCTGTCATAGAACCGTTTTTTTGATTTTCGAATTTCTCACCAACGACTCTAACGATTATAACCAAAATTTTTATGCAGGAGCTGCTTTGCATTTTAAAAAATATAAACTAAAATTCTTTTCGAAAAAATAGTTTTTGGATTTTTAAAAAAATAATACAATTTTTTTTTTTGAAAATTCAATATCTTGAAAACCAATACAGGATTAAATTTTGAAATTACGTTTTAAAATTTATGTTATTAAATACTAACTATTTGCATAATAATTTTTTTATAAAAATTTTAAGAAAAATTTAGTACACAAAAAACATGTTTCAGTGTGTCTGTATGTTTGTACCTCTCACTACAGCCTAAACCACTGAACCTATTTCTTTCAATCTCGGTAGTTAAGGGTCTTCGGTGATTCCCTAGAGGGGAAATTGAAATTTTTTTTTAGCAATTTTATGCATTTGAACATTATTATCTCATTAAATCCATGTTTTATATATATAAAATGTATCTTTAATTCCAAAGTACTTTTACATAAGAGCAAGTTCGTGCGATCCGGTCGTGCATTTTATTCTTGTTAATTTTTGTTTTTTTGTTAATAATTTTTATTTAATTTTGTTAAAAGTGAATACATTTTTATTTTTCTTAACAACTTTGAGTACATTTTCTTATTTCATAAAAATGTATGGCTAAGTTGCATGCAGCAAACAAAAAATGCGTAAAAAGCATGTGTTTTTATGGGAATTTCCTTCACTGTATTACAAAATTTATTAGTTTTATTTAAATATAAGATTTAATACAAGTTACAAAGTTATCGTATCTAGCGTTACTCCTGAATAACGAACAAATTTCTTATAGATACGAAAAAAGTTTATAGCAGAATGCTGAACTGAACGAGAATATTTGAAAAAAAAATAAAAAAACAAATCTACAATTTAAGTAAAATATTTGATCACATGAATTCTGTGTATGGCATTTTCAAAAACACTGTTGTTTTTATACCCTATGGCTTTTGGTCATTCAGTTCCCATTTTAAGAGACATTTAAAAAGTGTTTTTTTTTTCTATTTTGCATGCACTAAAGTATTTTGACTACCTTTAAACGTTGAACACAGTGCGAGCGTTTAGGAAAGTTATATTAATATTGAATGTTTGAATGTCATAATGGGAGTCGGGTAAAGAATTCCACATTCGTGTAGTGCAGCTAAAGAAAGAATCTCTGAATTTAACAGTACGCCCGAATTGGTCTCAATGGTAAACTGATGGGCATTCCCTGAAGCGTGAATATTACGGTTGAATCGTATAAGGGGAAGAATGGAACTGGCTATTTTACTGGAACACTGTTTATAAAAAAAAAACGGTAATAAAATAAAAGACATGAAACGTTGCGGCCGTGCTCGAGAGATTCCAACGCTTAGGTTATAGTTCTATTACCTATCATTTGAAAGTTCTTTTCGGATTCTATCCAAGATTCTATCCAAGTAGGTTATTGAAGCACCTGCCCAAATATAGCAATTGTACTCGATTTTAGACCGAATATAGGCCTTATAAATTACAGCTAGATCAGAAGTTCAATTTGTTTGCATCTTCGAAGGAAACCTAAGCACTTAGTAGCGTTTATGGAGACGTCGAATAAGTGGTCATTCCACCTAAGCTTGTCTGCGATACACATACCGAGAACTAAAAGCTTTTCTGTTTCCCCAATGCAAGTGCCACTTATGGATAGCGGCATGGAGGGTGGGTTGCGCAGGAGACAGCATTGAGTGTTTGAAGCATTAAATTCTACGCGGTTTTTGGTTTCCCAATTGACAATATTATCGATCATTCGCTGCCGTTCCATTCTGCCACATCCGAAAAACAAGGACATGTATCTGGAAATTAAAGCTGGAAGCTGACAGCTGAGAGTACTGCCGTCAGCAAAACGATTTAATGGATTAGAAGTTTCAGACAAAAGATCATTGATGAATATGAGAAGGAGAGTCGGAGCCCTGTGGCAGACCAGCATTTATTTTATGAATTTCAGACTTAAAACCATCCAACACAAATTATATTGAGCGGTTCGAAAGGAAGTTTCTAATCTAACGAATAAGAGATTCATCAATACCAAATGCACGCATTGAAATATCAAAAGCAATAATCTTACTTTCTCGGATGTAAAGATTTGTGTCACTGTTTGGTGAGTGGACCTATTGCTACAAAAGCCGTACTACCGGTCATTGAGAAGCTTTTGTTCTTCGAGATATTTCTTAGGCTAGGACCGCACTTGCGATTTCAATCGCACGATTTTTTAGTCGCAAAAAGTAAGACACATGGTCTTAAATGTGAATGCACGCACATGCGACTTAAAAATCGTAGCGATTATAAAAATGAAACAATTTCCATTTTTTCAAGCGATTTTTCTGTCGCTACTTTTTTGTAGCAAATGCGTGCACTCACATAGGAAGTAGTGTGTTTTATTTTTCGCGATTAAATAATCGCGCTCAAAAAAATCACAAGTGCGTGCATGACAATAATTTGTAGCTACTACGACTTTTTAATCGCCTCGACAAAAAATCGCAAGTGCGGTCCTAGCCTTAAGCTGATATTTTATTAGCGTTTCCATATGAGCTTGGAAACAAGAGGCGTCAGTCCAATTGGACAATAGTTAGAAGGGGAAGAATATTCACAGGCTGGACAAATGCTGTTTTCCATCAACTTGGAAAGAGAACAGTAGAGTAAGACAGCTGAACAAGCTTACGCAATGGTTTTTCCAGTGTAGAAGAACATCTTCAGATCATTACAGATCTTTCTAGCTTGCTTGAACTTATTCTGGTTTTCTGATAGATTTTTCCCTATTCGTGATCATTCAAACTACTCAAAATAAAATCAATCATATAGTTGCAAATATTCTTTTTTTATCGTATACTCTAGAAGAACGACCTTATACATTCGATATAATGTTCTTAAAAAGATCTATTGAATGAAAAAAAAGAGTATTTATATATATTTGATCGTATATATATATATATTTTATCCTCCCACTTTTCCTAAACGCTCGCACTGTGTTATATCATAACATTATAAGGGTAGTCAAAACCTTTTAAGTGTATGCGAATTATATATAAGAAAAAAAACATCTATTTCCAGTAAAGACATTGGAAGATATACTCGTAGATGAATCTACTCAGTTGATCCAGTTAAGCAGTTCTTTGAAAAAAAACAAAGACATACTAAATGCATTTCTATAGTGCGAAGAGGAGTGTGCCTCCAATTTTGTTAAAAAATGATCACGAATGTGTCTCATTTTAAAATGACAACAATGGCTCTTATTGCGAGTGTCGTTTTCTTATGGATAAACGACTTTTATCGATAGTCGAAAGTCGAAAATCTTTTTTGGTATTGTGGATCTCTATTGTGAACGAAATTTTTCGTCTAGACAATCGATCTTTATCGTTTGCATTTTACTGTTCGACTGGCCAACGAATATAATTTTTTGGGCAAAAATGTAATTTTTTTTTATTTTATTAACTTATTATTTCCATTATAATAATTATTTTAACCACAGGGCTAAAGTATGGTATGATCCATGGGCAAAGAATCTTAATGCAGTGGCAAGTTTTATTATGTTTGGTATTGCCGTATTTCTTTTAGTTGGTTTGAGATGATTTTCAATGTCGGTCAATAAATTGAACAAATGCTGGCTTTGACAAGCGGAAGTATTTCAAAAATCTGCAATGTAGTATGTTAATAAAAGAAAATTTATTTTTACTCATTAACGGACATATTTTCTTCAAGCTGCAGAGGATTGGAGCATCTCTAAGTTGTCTCTTATTCCTGGCAATCATTATGTGGTCGTCGTTGGTTATTTCATCATCTGTATCATCGAAAAAGAACTCGGAGGAAATCATTTCTTGTTTATTTAACTGAAATTTATTGCATTTATTCTTGTTTGTATTTTAATTTTACACAATTTCATCACTTACATTTTATTTATTTCACAATTTTCTCGTCCTAATACAAAAATTCAAATTAAAACCATATGGCAGTGCTAGTATATCAAAACAATAAAAGTACCTACATACGTGTATAAGAAAATATCAATTTTTCCCTACACCGCACCGGCGCAATTCACAAAAAACACATTATAGTCACGTATCAATCACATACAAATTAAATTCTCTACCACAAAAATCATTGACACTTGCGGAATGAGTATCATCATAATCGTGTTGATATTTGATTGCTGTCACTTTTGAACTTGACGGATTCATAAAGTTCTTAATATAGTGAGTTACTCGTATATTGGAAAATATTTTATCTAGCATAATAAAACTTCCCTCGAAATACAAATATCGTGTCGATAAAAGTGGCTTTGTTGTTGGTTACCTAGGGAAATTTAACTATGTAATGCATAAATTTGGCTCTCCATTTTCCAATAAAACACACTTGTATTTGACTAGAACGACTTTGTGTTCTACCTCTGCTTCATGCTGCTCTTATTATACTGCTTGAACACAACAAACTTATCGCGTCAATCCGTCAACTTTGTCAATTTGCTGTATTGGTGTTTTAATTAAAAATGTTTTCTTGTGATTCATCTATTGATCAAACTATTTGATCCCTAAGTAAAGGAAATTCCACATACATATACCATCACTGAAACATGCCTAAATGTTAGAGTTGCGCAAAACAGTTCCAGTACCGGAACGGACATGGAACGATTATTTTTCTCGTCGGAACCAGTTCCTGGAACCATGTCCGCGGAACTGTTAAGGTTTTTCAAATTATGTTAATGCGTATAGGTACTTATTTTGTTAATTGGTGCTTAGTTCCATGATTCACTTGCTGGTTTGAGTTCCATATAAATTATGTAAAGTTCTTTTCATTCGTATGTATGTAGTTTAATTATAATAAGAATGATCCAAGAAATAATTGAATCACCAATTGGAAGAAGGGAATAAATCCATCTGATCTAATTGTTGGGAAAACGCAAAAAACTGAATAATTTCTTTGTGTGACTGTTCTAAGATGCTTTTTCAAAATCACCTATACCTATTTCTATTAGAAAAACGGGTTTTTGTTTCTTTCTTCGGCCTAACCAATGGGTCTAGGTATAGAGATGACATTTGCATCAAAATGTCATTTTTGGAAATTTTGGCACTTATTACCTTCTTCCAATTGGTGATTCAATTATCAAAGCTGAAAAGGTTAATTCTAATAAAATATATACTTACTCCTACTACTTACGAGTATTAGAACAAACTGAAATCATTTCAGTGTGAAAAAAGCAATTTAAGACATGTTTATGATTTAAATTCCTTTTTTGATATTCATGCATTTTCAAGAGTTATGAAAAAAAACAGAACATTACTCTTTTCAATTTGAGTAAAATACAAATTTATTTAATTAGAAAAGCTAAAAACTATAAGCTTCAAAGTTTGTTTTAAAAATGTAGCAGGAAGCTAAGTGTTTGAACTAGATTTTTGTACATCAAAGAAAGACAAACAAAAAACATTCAAGATTTATAGACAAATTCAGTCAGTTGAATGCATGAGTAGGTTTAAGACAACAAAAATACCTACTTTAAAATTACCAATAATCCAACGTAAACACTTTTCTTTACTTAAATTACTAGTTCCTTACTGAACTATGAACTTTATCAAATCTTAATCAAACTTTCAACAAATAATTAATAATGATTAATGATAAAACACTAACTAAACAAAACAGTAAACAGTCACCAACCAGAAGAAAGAAAATAAAACCCAACGAAACCGAAGAAAACAATTGCATTGAACAAGAAACATTCTTTTTTCATCTACCACTATCAGACAAACATGCATGATATCTCTCATTCTCTCACCATAATAGAAATGGAACTACAAATGAAAAGAACTGCGAATGTCCGCATCCACATTAATAGTTCATTTCTTTTACGGATATGGAACTATGTAGTTAAAAGACATGGAACTAACAAGCAATCCAACGCCAACCGCATCCACATTAATAGTTCATTTCTTTTACGGATATGGAACTAGTTAAAAGACATGGAACTAACAAGCAATCCAACGCCAACCGCATCCACATTAATAGTTCATTTCTTTTACGGACATGGAACTGGTTAAAGGACATGGAACTAACAAGCAATCCAAGGAACTATGAGTCCGGTTTCAGTATACTTCGTTCATTTCATACACAGAATGAATGTATGATCGGACATTATTTTGTATGTATCCCACAAACCACAAACTGTTTCTCTGTACGCGCGAGTTAAAGTTTGTATGTATTGGTTTTCTTTTTTCTCCTGCTTTAAGATCTCCGTCATCGAACAAATTCGTTCTTTTACTTTTGTTTTGTATTTGTGAATTTGGAAGTTGGAACTGATTTGTATTATTCGTTCGCACTTTGCGTCTTGAAACATGTTCGCTTTACTTCTCTCTTGAGGTTGGAACTGCGGACATGTTTGATTTTGTTGATCGGAATGAACTGAAATGTATCCGACAGAAGACATAGTTCCTGGAACTATACATGTCCGGAACTACCCAACTCTACTAAATGTCAAAATATAGGATTCATTAATAATAAGCACATTCGTTATTTACAGTAACTATTATATCTGTCGATTGAGATACACAATACCAAAAAGAAAATTTGTCGTTGCTTTCGACTTTTGTCGGGTCGAAAGTTGAACGACACTCGCAATAAGGGCCAATATTATAATTAGCGACTAATCGGATGAAAGTTAAATTGAATAATAACTCGTCTTTTTTGTTATCAGCTCGTTAAGATACGTTAGCTTTGTAACTTATATTAAACCAAATATTCAAATAAAACTAATGTAGATTTCCTATATATTATTCTATGTGAAGATTTTGATTCCGTATCAGATTTTGCGTTCCTTTACACAACATTTTAAGTACTCTGTATTATACATAGGTACTTATTCTTCGAAACTTTTTCATCCCTGAGATGTTGAAGTTTTGTGAATGATTTTGATATATTATGCTACAGAGAAGATGCCCCAAAAACTTTATCAAAAACATAGCGATTGTTTGCTTGAGCTGTAAAGAAGATGTTAAGTTTTGTTGTTGCATTTCTTGGAAACAAATTATGAAAAAAATTTGTATCTTTGATCATCTTGAGAGGTTTGATAGAGCGCAAGAAGTTTTATTTAAATTCGGTGCGAAAAGCAAAGTGACGATGAAAAAGCATCATGGTCTTTACACTGAGAAAAAAAACGAGCTAAAATCAAGAATATCAGTGTCAAATCAAGCCGATTCGTTGACGAAAGTCGGTTAAACTCGAAAATTCTTAATACAAGCCTCAAATTCTTGTTTTGAGCTTATTTTTTATAAGCCTAGAATTCTTATTTCAAGATTTTGGAAGCTTAATTTTAAGAATACAAAAGCTTAATTTCAGACCATTTCAACCTCAAATTAAGATAATGTATTCTTATTTATACCAGATATAAGAACAATACATACTTAAATCAAGTTTTTTTATTCTTAAAATAAGAACAAATATTCTTGTATCTAAGTTTCTTTCGGATTGTTTCTAGCTTGTTTATTCTTCATTTAAGATTGAGTGGTCTTACTTTCAGAATCAGTCCGCTTGCCTCACCACCCCTCCCTCCACGCTCCCTACCTTCACCATCAAAATAAAAAATATCTAAAAATTGCAATGTATTAAAATTTGTATCATTTATTTTTTTTTTATGAAAAACACTTAAATATATATAATTTTAAAATAAGTTTTTCCATTAATTAAAAATGTTGACGAGCTGCTATACTTGGGGCATTTTAGAGCGAGGTTTCTACTTTTGTCGGCACAGAAATTGTTTCATCATCTATTCCAAACTAAAAAAAAAATTATAGACATTAAATACAGCATTAATAAACTTAAAGTATTCATTACCTCAGTTTTTTTCCACGAAAACAATTTTTCCCTGCATTCTATCCGGAGCCCAAAAATGAGGTATTGCTTCTTTGAGGTCTTCAAAAATCACTTTAATCACTAACGTAACACGTCCGACCTTGAATATACCGCACATAAAAATGAAACAACGATCTAAACTTTCTTGCAGCAAACGAGTTAAGATCGCTTCGGCTTGATTTGAGAATGTAAAAACTTAATTTAACAACGCGGTGGCTCAAATCAAGATTTTGTTCTTAATTTTGGAATACAAACTTGTTTTAAGAATAAAATTCTTGAATCAGGAATGAAAGGTGTCACTTTCAGGATAACAAAAATAAGAATTCAAAAATCTTAAAATAAGCCTACCACTACTTGAATTTAGCTTGCCTTTTTTCTCTGAGTGTAGCAACTATCTGTTGTTGAAAATATGAAATCGAGCTTGGAGTTGGAAGAATCATTGCAATACTTTGAAACATTTTTCATATGGGCACTTATCGCCCACTTCTCAGTCTATTTGTACACATTTATGTAGATTCAGATTTCAAATGTCATTTATTTATTTATTTATTTATTCGTCTATAAGTACAAACTACTTTTTTAGACATATCGCTCTAATGATAAAAATAAAAAAGAAGAGAAACTATAATGTTGAAAAAACTTATTAATTAACATAATACTTATAATGATATTTCCAAATCAATTTAATTAATTATAATATGATTCATAACATTTTTTTTAAATACATGTTTTGGAACTTCAAGTTCGATTATATCGGCATATTTATTAAAAAGTAGACAAGCTTTTATAACAGGCTCATTAAGTCCATAATTGGTCGAGTGTTGTGCTGTGAAGAAAAAATGATTAACCCTCAAACAACGAGCTGGAGTATGTTTTATAAATAGCTCACTTAGTTGAGTACAATCAATATGACCAATTAAGACGTCTCTTGCAAGTGAAATCAAGAAATAAATTCTCCTAGTCTCAAGTGGTTTTATATCTATCAACGCACACCGAGATTTATATGATGGTAAGGGTAGGGTCCAATGAAGTTTCCTAAGCGAATATTTCGTGAACCTTTTTTGGATCCTTTCGATTCTATTCGAAGCGTTTTTGTAGTAGGGAGACCAAACTACACAACAATATTCTAAAATAGGTCGAACAAACAAAAACTTATAAAAAGAGACTTTATTGTATAAGCACATTTAAATTCGCTAGAATTTCTAAACAGAAATCCAAGCATAGAAACGATGTAATCTACATGCATTTCAAAATTTAATTTGGAATCAAATATGACTCCCAAAACTTTATGATTAGAAACTCTTTGCAGGACACTCGCAGATAAACTATAATTAAAGATAATAGGATTGAAAGATCTGGTAAACGTAAGAACACAGCATTTTTTGATATTCACTCCGAAATCATTTAAAAGACACCATTTGGAAAGTTGCTTTAAATCATCTTGGAGCTGTTTACAGTCAGAGATGGAACTTATGAGCCTGTATATCTTAACGTCATCAGCAAAAATCAAACATTGTGAATCTAAAATAAAGTTCGGCAAGTCGTTTAAAGAAAGTAAAAACAAAAGAGGACCCAAGTGACCACCTTGGGGAACTCCGGAGTAATTTGAAATTGGCACTGATTTCATGGAACCGATTTTAATGATCTGAATTCTATTAAGCAGATAGCTCTTAATCCAATCGAACATCTGAGAATGAAAACCAAGAATTTTAAGTTTATTCAGTAATAATTCATGGTTAACCCTATCAAATGCCTTTGAAAAGTCAGTATAAATGACATCAACTTGGTTTCTTTTTTCAATTGCGGTTACACAAAAATTTGTAAACAAAGTAAGGTTTGTAGCAGTGGATTTTCCACTAACAAATCCATGTTGAAAGGGTGACATATGGTTTTTAACTGAATCATACATTTTAGTTTTTATCAAGGATTCGAAAACTTTAGGGATCAATTGAAGTTTTGAAATTGGTTGCTTAGATCCTGATTTATGAATGGGCGTAATGTATGAGCACTTCCAAACATAAACCATTCGTTGATATTTTATTTTATATAACAATTCTATGCATTTGTTACTTACCCCAACATATCATTTGGCAAAATATATATTTTGTTGTTAGAAAAACTTGTTTCAAGAAGTAGCAGACGAAATAGTGAATCAAACATAAATTCAGATGGGCAAGTGTTAAGGGAAATGGTCTCTAGCAGTTATCCAGATTCAATGGTATCAGTTAATATGCAATTGGTGGAAGAATAAAATACTAGCAAATGTTCAAGGGTTTGAGCAAATATTTACAGTGGGTAATATTTACCGATGGGACCGCTTAAGCCAAAGCGAAAAAACCTTCACTGCACATTATGGTATAGTGACTTTACTTGAATGGTATAACACCATAAAATCTTGTATCAAGTGCCCGCGAAGGCTTGAAGTTATGGTGAATTCATGATCGTAGTCTTGATACATATACAGAAATGCAATTCATAAAATAAATCAATTCGAAATGACAGAAATACAGATACAATTGGAGGTGGAGTGTATTGGAATATGGCACTCAATAGCATGGTGGGTTATTGTTCAATCAGAGAATAGCGGAATAGAGATTCTTATTCTGGAGGTAACTGATGATATTACTAAGATTGTATTAGGAATCGGTTGGATGAAAGAGTCGGGTTGATAGTAAATGCGAACAGAAAACAACAGTCTGTGTGGGCGAAAAAAGAGCACTATATTATTACAAGAAAAAGTGCTGCAGATTGGAGCTTTTCAAAGAAGATGTTTTATTTAAATATAAAAATACTCTATTTGTAAATTTTGAGATTATAACCCTTCGTCCGATACCCGGGTCTGGCCAGACCTTTTTCGTTTTTTTTTTTACATTACTTGTCAACCTTGCAACTCGTGCGTTCAGATTGTCCTAATTTACACAGTTTTAGCAAAAAGTAATTTAACATTGTGTTTTGGCCAATTAAAACAAATTAAAATAAATTAAACAAACCTCAAATCAAACTGACAGCTGAAAAGTATTTAGGTTTTAATTCAGGAACGGCTAAATCTGCTCAAAAATTTTGATTCGCAAAATTGATTTTAAATCGAAAAATCAATTCATTTTTTGACAAACGGAACGCACAATTTTTCAATTGGCATTTTGATGAATCCAAATTAAAAATAAATAGACTTATTTTAACAATAGAAAATTAATTACTTTCTTTCTTCGTGTATATATGTATATAGATATGTTTTAAATTATATTTCAATCAATAAATAGGTCTGAAGAAGGGTGTAACCACATCCGAAACGTCACAACATAAAAAACAAAACAAAAATTGACCTAAAGCCCACTTAAGGATAAACATTATTGAATAGAAAATTATATAAGTTTAATAAAAATTGTTTTCTATTTACGTGACCTTTTTATATGATTTTTAATTGGATCTATTCAAAGCGGGCTGTAGGTCAATAATAGATGTTAAATTTTGGTACAACGTTTGTAATTTGTGATATGCTCTGCACATTTTTTGTTTAAAATCATTTTAAGAATATTATTTGACAGAACGTTACTATACACAGCTATAACTTTGAGGTAGTGAAGGACTTCATATACCTAGGCGCCCGCCGCTATAAACTTAGAAAACAACACCAGCGCTGAAATCAAACGGAGAATAACTCTTGCTTCTTTGAAGGCAATTGAGTAGCAAAGTCCTCTCTGGAGCAACTAAAGTGTCCCTCTATAAGACCCTCATCATCCTGGTCCTTGTCTATTGTGCAGAGAAAGGGACTTTGTCGAAAGTGGATGAGAGCGCTTTAGGATGTTTTGAGAGGAAAATTCTCTGTGTGATATTTGGTCCCGTCTGCATAGACGGGGAGTGGAGGGGAAGATATAACCACAAACTGTATGGGCTGTACAGCGAAACTGACCTAATCAAATGAATTAAAGTCCAACGACTGAGATGGCTAGATCATGTAGAGCGAATGGACCCGAATGCTCCGACCCGGAAAGTCTTGGAATCTAACCCCGAGGGACGGTGCAGTAGAGGAATACCGCGACTCAGACGGATCACACAAGTGGAAGAGGACAGTGATGGAATTGAACTTCATTGCACAAAGAAAATGTTCGGCTTTTATCGCATGATCATCATTCAATGAACTTGCGAAATTAAATGGGCCAGCAATAGAGAAGAAAGACACACATTTAAGACTATCAATACAAGTCGAGGAAAAATTGAGTGTTAAATTACGGAGATATAAACCACATGTACCTATGTAAACTATTACTTATTTGAATTTAACTGAGAAATAAAGTTGTTAACAAGTGTTTATTTGAAAATCACCTGAAAAGTTGCAAGTGCCGTATCGTTAGAATTGCATGGTTGTAGATTATTTGAATCTTCTAAAACAAAGGTAATTTTTGGGATTAAGCAGAACTGCATAAATGTATAAGTCCGTAAATGCAGTGGAGAAAAGAGAGCAAATACCTACTGTTGTAAATTTTAAATTCAGAAGGACTGTGAATATTTGTGGATAATACTATCTGTTTGAAAATGATAAGAATACAAATTTTGTATCGAGTTTTTCTTTTACTATTAGTCCCATTCAATGTTTTTAATAATGCTCAATCCAAATCCGTTTCCTTTGATAAATCAATCATCTTCTTCTTCTGCTGACGAATACCTATGTGTGAAAGTGGAAATACCAGATTAATCATCTTTCTATTGCCCATGCATGTGAAAGTAGCTATGAAAAGCTCTTCAGCTTCTTCTTTAGTCTTGGACAGATGCAGATTATAAATTTGCATGCATACACAGATGTTGGTTTTTTATGGAACAGCTAGTGACTTTGAAATATTCAAAACATCTGATATGGGTAAAGACTTTCCGACAATCGATTAAATATTCCTTTCGGACAGAGAATTGATGATGAGTGAAAGGTATTTCCATTCTCTGTTTTAGACGATGAAGCGTTTGGACTTGGGAATCACATATTTATTTAATCTCTTATGCAAAAAGAAACTTGCTAACAAATGGTGTACGAGTAATTTCTATCCTCCAATTGATGTGAATATGAAAAATTTGTGTTCGAATTCCTAATTCATAATATATATGTAATTGTCAGAGATGGAGAAAAATTCACAGATACTAGATATTATCATTTGAATAAATTAACGGTAATTGAATAAAACCAAGGAAAAAGTAATATTAATGGTGTACATTTTGTCTGACTTTATTCCTACTGGATTCGCAGTTCTGTGTCAATATAGCAAAGTTTAATAATGATTTAGCTACATAAAAATAAATATACAGTTATATCGCTAGGTGCTGTATTTTGATTTTTTTTCTCGTCACTTATCTTATTCCGATCAGTAACAAATGTTTCGCAATCTTTGTTCCATGGATTTTTGTTTTGATTCACTTCAGAGTACTCTTTTAATTTTTTTTAATGCTCGGGTTTTTGTCACCTCTTTTATTAAACAATAAACGTTTCGACAAACAGCGATCGAGATTCGGATAGTTCCATAATGTTAAATTAAAGTTCCAGAACTTAAAGCAACCTGAATTAAAACACAGAACAAATTGAAGCATCGATAAAGTTTGCCGACTAAATAATCAGTAGTGTGTCCTGTGCCCACGTTGAAGAGCACCATTATGGTTAAAAGAGTAAATCAGTCTAGCACTTCTAACAAATTTATCGAACGATACCGAATCTTTGTAGTGGGCGCACTTTCATACATTTTCATACTTATTAAGCGCCCGACAAATCAACTAAGAGTTGTAATTGCCATCGACTTCTCCCCAAACTATACTCGTAATCTTTCTTAATTTGGGAGTTAATCTTATTCTAACTGTAACCCTACAAGTATGAATTGGGAATTATTTTTTTCCTGCCCTGCCCTGAGGGATGCAACGTTTGGGACTAGCGAAACAAAAAACGAGTTACCTATTGATAAATTAAATTAAAATAATACATTTGACAATCTCTGGAATATCTAAAAAGTGACATGTGTACAATTTCCTTGATCCGTAAAAGCCTAAATACAACATTCATATTAAGGGACGTTCAAAGTTTTGACTCTGGACTCAATCATCAAGTTCTTGTGAACCATCGAAAATGTTTGAGGTTCTGGTTGGAGAGGATGGGATGCAAATCTTCTTCGTGAATAAGATTTTGTATGTTTATCAGTTGTTTCGACTGCGATGATATATTTGTCCTTATTTCTGCATTACGTTATTACCATGCCACGAAGGCTTGTAATTGTTGCCATTGTCCGCTTTGAAAAACGAAGAAGATAAATAGTTAGTAATTCTTGAAGGAGGACAATATAAGATAAATTCATGTGCAGGATTTGTTTTTTTCACCATTAGCTGTTTTATTTTAAATTTGACAACATAGATAATATCTATTCCTAAGTTTAAAATTGAATAAACGAAATAAATCAATAAATAAAACTGATATATCTGTTTGCAAATATCTCAGGGATGTTTTAAGAAATCTGAAGTTGGTCCACTTTCAAACCCACTTTCTCAACCGAGTTGAGAATTTGAATTCTGAAGGAAGTCGACCTTATTGAATTTATTGCTTCAATAGGAGCAACATTATATGTATGTACTTCCAATCAGACTATTGGTTAATTAAGAAAATTGTATTTTTTTAGTTGGTATTTTAGCACACTTAGGCCGGTATTCACCGAGCGCTCATAACTTAAGAAGCTCATAAACCTATTCACCAAGCAATATTAGTGCAGATCTACGAGCGCTCTTAAAAGTTAGGAGTGGTCCCGACGAGACGCCCGACCACTCCTAAACTTACGAGCGCTCTCTTCTAAAGTTAGTTCGAAAATTCCTTGCCCCATTTTCCAAAGAGTAGGGAAGTGCGCTTCCTACCAATTTCTACACTCCCATACGGCCACCCTCACCTTGCAAATCGGCAGATTAACATACCTCCAAGTTCGAAAACAGTTTGATTTCACAGTTTTCGTATGACTGAACAAGAGAGAGTGGCTCTCATTTTCGAACTTCGAAAAACACTTGTGAGTGGTTGGTGAATACTCCAAAGAAATTTCAAGTTAAGAGCCTCGTAAAGTTAAGAGCCGTTTAAGAGCGCTCGGTGAATACCAGCCTTAGTCGATTTAAGGTAATCAAAAATAACAAAAGTAATTTCGAAGAAAACTCTAAAGACAGGAATATGTGTTTTTGTTTAACCAAGCCTTGCATGAAAGTAAATTTTGCGCTGAGGTATGTCTTGAATGGGAATTCTGTTCTTAGCTCCAACTACTATAACTTACAAAAAAAATTATTTTAAAAATCTCTAATAACATTGACGCAAAATTTTAAACAGCCAATTATTGAGGTATTAAAGCAATTTTCTTAATAAATTGCTTGTGAACACACCTAAAACAATAACAGTATGTGCAAAAAATTAAGCAAACAGACCTTTCATTCGGCGTTTGCAAATAGCACGATACTAAAAAAAATAAAATAGGTACTCGCTGATTTTAACTTTGATAAAAGGGAAGAAAAAGTATGATGCTATATTCGATTACAATTTGCAAAATCGTTGTTTTAATCTAGTTTTATATTAAAACAGCTTTAATATCGTACTAATTCAACTAAAATTTTGCGCAATTCAGTTTTAAAATTCTAAATCTCGTAAACATAAGAGCAGCTCTGATGGGCGATCCAGTATATAAATTAACAACAAGTTTGTGGCATAACCCAAAATCTTTATGATACTACGGAAAATTAAAAAAGCCGTTTTCACTTTTGCTCCAAGGGCTATAAATACTAAATGATTTTGTGTGGTTTAAGACAATTTGTAACTATTTTGTGTTCAAAGTGTCCTTCTTGGCTTGTATACTTGCTAGAGCGCATTTTTTTTTAATTTACTGCAAACATTTATTAACCCTAACTGCTGCTTCACTTTTAATGAAGATCCGAGAAAACTCCTTTCTGTTCCGTTCAATCCGTTCTTTTGTACCGTTTTATTGAAAAAATTACAAGTTTTTGTTGGTTCGCTTGAATCTTTACAAAGTTCCATTTTCGTAGAACTGCTTACCAACAATTAATTCGTAAATATTTCCATCAGTTTTCTAACAACAATCAAAAAGGCAAACTCCTTTTCAACCTTTAAAACTTTAATAAGTATGTTCCACACAAAAAAAACTTACCTAGATACGTTTCATGTTGAGGCATGTATTCTTGCATCTCTGCCAGCAGCATTGCAATTTCCTGTGAGTCCTTCGTTATACTGCACAATTCTTCCTGATTGAAATCGGGTGTTATTTGTTTACAAAGAAGAATTTGACTTATTACGTTGCCAAGATTCGACGGACCAGCACGGTTTTCTAAAAAAAAAATAAAAATAAATTGAGGTACAAAAAAGGGAAATCCTTTTATGAGACTTATTTTATTTATGTTCTCTTTTCGAAGTTAAAACAAAGTTGTTTGTGTTTTTTTTCTTTGAACTTCCAAACTATAGGTACTGCAAATTACGATGTTAATTTATAAAATGGTACAGATGATGTAAGTAGGCATCGAAAAACAAAATGCATCCAGGCGCAAGTTACCGTATTATTGATTTCTCTGGAAACTCTATATTTCCTTTATGGTATTTGTATTTATTTTTGTTATTTTTCTGCAAAATTTTCTTGATGCTAACTTTCAAAGGATAATCAAAAAAAAAAAAAAAGAACACAAATACATATTACAAAAATGAAAATTTATTCTAAATTAGAGAAAACTAAATTCCTTTATTGCAGTCGCAACTGCAAGAGAAGGTCAAGGTTGAAGGATGCTAGGAATTTCCTATTACATATTTGGTGTGGTAGTAAAATGTCAAAAGGAGATATTATGTTTTTAGTGCTTTGAAATTCATGCTTCTTTATAAAAGAAAATTGTTTGGAGGGAGACAATTAAGTACTTGATAATCAAATTTAGTATTTTATAACTCCTTATGTGGCTTGTTTTATTGTACTGGTTATATGTATGATCTTTTAAGTAGGTATATGTACGAGATATGTGTAAAGATTAGGAACTGATTTCGTTGTCAATTTCAATTAGTCTTCAGAAGTCCTTTAAAGTAAGGATCCGACATTTGCATAGCTTAAATAGTCGGGGTCTGACTTGTGAGTAGTGAAAAATCTTTGTTGCAATGAGCTTCCAGGAATTATCGTTGACCTTGAAAAAATGAGTACATTCAAAAAAAGTTTAAGCAAAATTCTCGGAACCGTTTTCCAGAAAAATACGATTTTCGAAAACCATTTTTTAACATTTGTATGGAAGGTAGCGTTAGTTTTAGATAAAACTATTTTTTTTTTTCTCAAATCTTGTAGATTATATTAGGGAACTTTTATTTGTCATGTTTGAAAAAAATTGACCATGGGGTTTTCGAAATATATTGAGTTTCCAAAAAAAAATTTAAAAAATAAAAAATTGAAAATTTGAATATGTATTAATATTTAAACTTTAGAGGAGCTTTAGCATAAAAAAAATGGTTAAAATCGGTTGTACGGTTTTCGAGAAAATCAAAAACAAAAAAAATTGAACCCAGGGGGGCTACCAAAAATAACAATTTTTTGGAAATTTTTTTTTTCAACCAAGTTTTAACTAAATGAAATTTTTATAATTTTTTTTTTTAATCTTTTGGACAGTTTTTGAGAAAAAAAAATATTTATAAAATTTCGAAAAAAAACCGTATGGTAGGTACCGTTATTTTTGGTCTTAAAAAAAAGAAAAAAACGTGTGGGGGGGAATAATCAAAACCCATAGCTACCAAGTTTGAAGAAAATCGGCCGAGCCATTTAGGCTGTAGTCGAACTGACAGACAGACAGGCAGAACTGCGAGACTCACTTTTTGGGTCTTCGCTATAATTGTAATGTCAACTTTGATCGAAATCTTGAGTTCCATTTTTTTTTACGAATGCATAACTTGCCTTGTAAATAGTAGGTAAACCGACCAATCATTGGCACCTTAAGGTTACTCACCACTTATTCGGCTTATATAACTTATGGGAATTAAGAAACGACATTTTTTTTTAATTATTAATTATATTTTTGTAGTGAAAAACATTAAATACCCTATTTTTTGTTAAAATTAGTAAATAATTAATAAAAAGTAAATCAATGTCCTTTTACCAATGATTGGCACCATTTTCCAATCATTGGCACTGAACAAACCAATGATTGGCACATTAATTATGTTTAACTTTTAAGGTTTATTAAAACCAATAAAAACAAAATAAACAAACAGTATAACTCTATTATAAAATTAAATAAATAAAAGGTAATTTATTTGTATAATTATATTTAAGTCTTTTAAGTTACATTATGTTTACATTAAGGCCGAGATTAGATTAGATTTGTATTGATTAATAAAAAAGTGAATTATCAACCTAAGGAAAATTGATACAAAATTATGAGAACCTGTTACTTTTTCATTCAACAATGATTGGCAATGCCAATCAAACCAATTATTGGCACTTTTGCTAATGATTGGCATGGCATCCAAAGATTGGCATATTGCCAATCAACCCAGTGATTGGCACCTCATCCAATGATTGGCATGTGCCAATAAATAGAAATTTGATGGATTTACATTCCTATAGTTGACACCCCTTATAAATACTATGGGGCAAAATTTTAAACAACCTATTATTAAGGGCTTAGAAATATATCTACTAGTTAGCAATTTGTTAAACTTTTAGTAATTTACTAACTCTTCGAAAATTTTAAACCTTTTCTTTCGTTTTACTGACTAGTAAATTACTAATTGCCTTTTATTAAAAATGGTGCATCTGAACACGCCCAAACAATGACAGTTCGTGTAAAAAAAAACAAAAGCAAACAAAAGTAAATCTGAGAAAGGGACCTAATAATTTGATTTGTCAGAAGTCAAAGTGACAACCACAATTTATTTCTCCCAAAGACGGTGTTCAGCCATCAGACGAATAGGGGGAACAACATGTAGCATACGAAAACATGCACGTGCCGTAACTTTTCGGAACTGGTGGAAGTGTGATCATAGCCTCTCCGCGGCGGCCGCTAGAAACAAGCATTTTAAAAAAGGTTTGGCTATTTTTATGATGAGGCTGGTTCCTCAGGTTGGCGACAGGTTAATTCCCTATCCCGTAAAACTAAAAGAATTTCGAGAACGACAACAAGCCTCGGAAACGGACTGATCACACGACGACAACCCACGCAAAGAAAAAGGAAAAACGATTCACGAATTTTCTTATGGAACGTACGATCGCTCCATAGAGCTCGAGCTGCTCAGCAGCTAGCCGATGCCCTGTCAAAATATAAAGCTGACATAACAGCTCTTCAAGAAATCAGATAGACAGGGAATGGTGTTTTACAGAAGAAAGAATATGACGTATATTACAGCTGTCGTACAAAACACCATGTGCTCGGGGTAGGCTTCCTAGTCAGCGAAAAAATGAAGTCTACTATCAGCGGCTTTAACGTATGATGTTAAAATCATCCTTGGGGATTTGAACACAAAAATTCGTCGGGAACCGGTATTCAGGCATTACGCAGGCACCCATAGTTTGCATGAGAACACTAATGACAATGGACTTCGAGTCTTAGAATTGGCATCATCGAAAAACATGGTCGTTGCGAGTACCAGGTTCCCGCGTAAAGATATCTACAAAGCCACCTGGGTATCACCTGATGGAGTCACTCGTAACCAAATAGACCACGTGTTGATAGACCGTCGCCACTACTCGAACTTGATGACGGTACGAACGTACCGACGCACGTGCCAATATCGACTCGGATCACTATCTTGTTGGTATGGTTTTCCGAGGGCGGATTGCCTTGCGAAGACGTATTGCATCCGCCGATCAGGTTCGACTCGCCCTAGAATCACTTGATTTATGGAGAGTAAGTCCTGGAGCCAGTATGCTGGGCGTAAATGAGAAGTGGACACGCCTTAAGAACACTGTCATTAGTACTGCCAACTCCATTTTAGGCAGCAGTCGTAAAAATCGGAACGACTGGTTTAATGATGAATGCAAGCTAGCGACTGAACGTAAGAATGTTGCGTACCTAGCACTGCAACAATCTCGGGCACGCGAAGAGCAATATAAAGAGCTCAGAAGAATGGAAAAACGGCTACACAGACAAAAAAAATCAGCCTGGGAGAAGAACCTAATCTGTGAAATAGAAAATAGCCGAGAGCGAGGCCCGCACCAGGGGCGGAAGCAGCGTTGCCGCCAAAAAAAAAATGTTCGTGCCACACTCTTTGAAAAAACGTGCCATTTGTGACCTTTTCGTGCCATATGAAAAAAAAACTCAAGTTATTCTTTAAAAATAAATCTTAATTAAATACTATTACAAACAAATAACAAACAAAAAATCACTTCCTCTATTCGTGTATAGGTATTTTCCAGAAATCGGAGTTTTTGGCAAGTTCATAATAATAATAAGTAATAAAGCTTTGTTTTAATAAGTTAAATTAATAAATTAGCTGGAAGTTTGAAATTTTGACAATTATTAGGCTTAATAATTTCATTATATGACATTAAGCATTAATTGTTTTGTATGGCAGTCTGTTTTTATTGTTTGTTTTAATATTATTTAGCCCTGAAAACACTCGCTCTGCTGATGCACTTCCATGCGAGGCAAACTAAGAAGAATCAACATAAATTTTGAAATATTAATGAACATTTCTTCGTCAATATTGTTTTTTTAATTTGTACAACTTAACCCCGAACATTTTTGAATCGTCAAGAAAAATACTTTCGGCTAGTCCAATCTCAAAATTTTTTCGCACTCTAATAGATGAGAAAATTCTGATACCAAAATATTGAAGTGTGGAAAAATACTTTGTATGTTTGGATTATTTTTTTTAAAAGGTTGTGTAAATTATCGCATTTAGGTAAAATAATGAAAAAAAAAACGTGCCATATTGAAACTTTTCGTGCCACCGTGCCACGAGAAAATTTCCGTGTCAAAATGGCCCGATCGTGCCACATCGGCAACGCTGGGCGGAAGTTCTACCAATCCGTCCGAAACATGACGCAGTACACACCACGCTGCACATACTGCAAGGACGGAGAGGGAAATCTGATCAACGATCCTGAAAGCATACTGGAGCGATGGGAAGTGTACTTTAATTAATTGCTAAATGGTCAGCTCACTACAGAAGTGGAGGCTCCACTACTTCAAGAAGAATACCCTATGTTGCCGCCACCAAGCATAGAAGAGGTTGAGAAGGCTAAAGGCCCTTAAACAGAATAAAGCCCCGGGAGCCAATGGCATACCAGCCGAATTATTTCATCACGGCGTGCCAGCCTTACGTCAAGCAATTCATGATATTATAGTGCACGTATGGGAGCAGGAAGAAATGCCAGAAGACTGTCGAAAAGGCATAATATGCCCCATACATAAGAAGGGAGATGTCAAAACGTGCAGCAATTATAGAGGTATTGTAGTGGATATTAATTAATTCATCTACTAACAAAAATTAATCAATCGCGTTTATCATATTCATTAACCAACAACCAACAAAATAAAATCAATCGCATGCGATAACAAATAAATAGTTAAAAGTTATATCGCATCATATCGTTTAATAAAAGTTGTTTGCGCGAATTTCAATTTTCATTATCGGAACCTTTCCTATTTGAGTATCTGAACGTTTCCTAAAATTCGAATGTCAAAAGTTTCCTTCTCGATTTTTCTTCAATTAAATGTCACTCTAATTACAAACGTCTTGTGTGCTGGTGCAACAAAGCTCCCATCCTAAAATTAATAGAATTGTGTTCTCTTTTTATATTTAATAAGTAATAAAAACTACTTAAATAAAATCTGTGTCTTTTCAATCTTAACAAGAAGATAAAAAATAGCCACCATACAGGCTATAGTATCACGTTGTTGAGTACCGCCTATAAGATACTCTCCTCTATCCTTCAAGACCGGATAACCCCATACGATAAAACCGTCATCGGACAATATCAGTGTGGTTTCATTCCAGGCAAATCAACAACTGATCAGATCTTTACCCTTAGGCAGGCGATGGAAAAATGTCTAGAATTTAACATCCCAACATACCATCTGTTTATAGACTTTAAGGCCGCCTATGATAGCATAGCCAGGGTAGAACTTTACAAAGCCATGAGAGAATTCGGCATCCCAAATAAATTGACACGGCTATGTAGGTTGACCATGACCAACGTAACAAGCCAAGTAAAAATAAGAAATGTGATCCTCATAAGTGTGTGTTGGAACTTGGTGAATATTTTTCTATGGTGTTGAATTGCGCAAAGATTTTTTTTTTGGTTTTAAATGTTGAAAAATCCAAAGCCATTTTTTAGGAAACTATTCTGTTTCTCAATCAACAAACATGCTTGCGCAACAAAATTCTATATAAAAGTAGTTCTAAGGTGCTTGGGTTTTACTTAGACGGCAAACTTTCATTTGAGAACCATATAAATAGCGTAATTAGAAGAAATACATTTACATTAAGGAAACTTTATTCAATAAACAATTATCTTCCTTTTCAAATTCGCGAGAAGTTGTGCATGGCCCTTGTCCTTTCCATCTTACTCGTATTATAGTATCGTGATGTTTATAATGGTTGCAATATAAGGTCTAACTTAACTCTGGTGTGAGATATGTTTTTAATAAAAGAATATATGATCATCTAAGTGAATTTGTTTTCAAGTTTCTTGGATTATCACTTTATATGAAAATATTCTAGAATTTCGTTGGGTGGTCTTTCTCATATTTCTTCAATAACATTACTTTTAGTAGAGTTCTACTCAACCCTACCAATATAATGATAGCCTCACACAGGACTAATATACATATAATGAAACTTTCATATTTATTTTGTTCTACTTATTGTGGAAACTCTCTGCCTGATAATAGGCGTGTTTTTTGCAAGTCCTTAAGGAATTGTAGAAAAAAAAAATGTACATCGGGACTAAGTGTTTTACATGTAAATACAACAACTACTTAAGTCTATACGGACTTAGCGAATCCCAGATAATTTTCTAGACTTAATAAATAAATAATAAAAATGGTGATGTCAAAATAATATAATCTATATGTTATCGATAATTTGTTCAGAGAAGTCAAAAGTAACGTTTTTGGATGCTGGTTGGTGCTATAGTCACAATACAGCTGACAAATGCTATAGCGTTCCTTCTTCTGGTATTATTGTTGAATGCATTGGATCGATTGAGATAGGAGAAAAAATCTCAAAAATACTTTAGTCAGAAAAAAGATTTAAGTTGTTATGTAAAGGTCCTAGGCTGCACTTTTGTACCAAATAGATAGATAGATTAAAAAAAATAAAAATAGTTTGTTATCGATCACTTACTACGACCGTCAAATTTCATTCCCACAAAAATGGAAACAAGTTTTATTTCATATTATTTCCAACGTTTTGTCGTTATCAATGAATTCTTTATTAAATATACTTTTAAATTGTTGAAACACATGAATGTAGTTATTGTCATTTTACTCTAATGACAACTTTTTAATTGATTTTCTATTAACAATGTTCAATTGAAATAGCTAGTTACATTCCTCCCCTTAAACAATTCCGCCGTAATATACGCGTCTAGCAAGGAATGCTCCTCAGTTCACTCTAGAGCCTAACTTTGGACGTACTGTCAAATATTAAGGTTCTTTCTTTAGGCGCACTAGTAGAATATGCATAATCACTTGAGTGTGTTCAAATTATAAAAAAATATATAAATCTGACAAGCTTATAAATTACAAGAACAAACACAAATTATCACAGTAGTGTTGGCTATTGATTCACCAAAAAATATTTGGCAATTTCAAAAAAAAAAAAAAAAAAAAAAAAAAAAAAACAATATTTAATACCAACTCCTCAATTTTGTATTGAAAAATTCAATTTACTAAAAAATTCAATCACTCCAGAATTGCTACCAAACATAAATTCCCACATTCCTCACTGGGCAAAGTACATACACCATTTTTGAAAATTACTTTTCTGGTTTTCAATTTCATTCAATTGAGTTCAAATAATATAAATCATAAACACCTCGCTGGGTATACGGATATCAGTCTATTTGTTTAAGGATATAAAACAAAACAAATAACCCAATCTCTTCTCCTATCTCCTAACGGACTGTAGATACTTTTATAGCTTTCTGATTTCAAACAAAACTGCCGTTAACAGAAAACTTCTTTACCTTGCCGTAGGTGGCAATAAATGCCAGGAACAACCAAAGTTTCGTGTGTGAATTTTGTATTTATTGCCCAGCACTTTTGGTGTGGCATGGTGGCAGGCGCAGAAAAGATAGTAAATCAATGTCAAGCCAAAGGCTAATAATTTGTCTTCCTTCTCTTTAGGAACAGTAAAAGTCGGCGAGGTAATGTTGTAAATTATTAAGCTCTTTTTGGATGAATGTTAATTGAACTAATTAAAAGGACGAATCACCATACATACACATTAAAAATAATATCTTTATACAAATATTTACAAAAAATTATAACAAATTGCTTGTGAAAAATATATACCTAGCTTTAAAGCTTACAGGTATTTTAAACTATTAAAATGTTTTGTTTGCTTTAGACTACAGACTAAGCCGATCGGTCGATTTTTTAAAAATTCCTATAAAGTGATTTTTTTCCCGTAGTATTTTTTTTCTAAATAAATGAAAATATTTCTCAAAAATTTTTCTACGGATTTTTATAAGCTAGCTTTTAGTTAAAAAAAATTACCAAAAATTATTTAGGATGGTACCCTCCATGTAACAATTTTTTTGCCTTTGATTTTCTGGCAAACGGTACAGTTGATTTTTCTCTTGAAAATTTAACCAAAAAGTATTTTATTAAAAGTCTTATTCAAAATAAACAAATTAAAAAAAAACTTTTCCAGGTTACTTGAAAACGACTTAAAGAATTTTAATATAATTTTGTATGTACTGATATTTATAAAATTTTTGACGTTCTTACTACCGACATAATGGATTTTAATAAAATTTATATACAGAAGCTTCCAAAAAGTTTTAAAACATTGCATGTCAGAACTATCAACAAATTTTTTTTTTGCTATTTTGGAAAAAAAAATCTTTTTTTTTAATCTGTTTTTATTCAGGGTGTCCCTTAATTCGTGCATGATATTTTAGGGCGTGATTCTTGGTCCTATAGTTAGGGCCTATCGCCAATTTTTGTATAATACTCGTATATCAGGGACTTAAGAAAAGACTTACTTTGGTGTACCCTGACCCATGTTAATGGTAATTGCGTTGTTAGCACAAATTATAGAAACTTCATTTAGGCCTTTATTTTTAAAAGAAATACCAGCCTTTGTAATTGCCTCTAAACAAATTCGATATCTAATCTTGGTCTCGAGGTATTCAGATTCTTGTATGTTCCGTTTTTCTGCCCAAGTTAGTTTTTTTACTTTGTGCTCAATTTTCTCCAGAAATTGCGTAATAAACGTAACGTTTTACTTATTGTTTTGTATTAACGTAACAATAATAAAAATAAAACTTGAATCGTGATTTTTAATAGTTATTATACTAATATATGTATATTAAAAAAAAAAAACTCAACTAGAAGTTTGCGGAAAAACCCATAGATTTTATGGTTTTTACTTTTTTTTTTTTTTTGGGTAAAAAAGGGGTTTTCTGATTTTGAACACGTTTCTAACAACAGTTGACAAGAGTTTTGCGATCTTCTTTAAAATAGCATAGCGGTTTTAACGCCAAGGCAATAGTTGATTAGAAACGCTGCGCTGTTTGAAATGTCTACATTTACAAACCAAAAATATGCTGACATAATTTTTTTAATTTATGGGCTGTGCAATGCAACTTTAACTAGAGCTTGATAAAGATACCAGGGACCTTATCTAAGCCGACGTATTACTAGCTTGCGAGTATTTGGAAATATATGTCGAAGGCTTCGAAAAAGCGGAGCAGTTTCAAATACACCACTTAACGCGGGCAGGCGTAATTAGAAACAAATTAATCGGCCGGCCCCTTCGATCTACCCCCAAGCTGAATTCAACAAACTTTCTGAGTTTTTGCGCAATGATTTACCAGAATCCAGAACTATTGGAGGGCATTTACTTATGCAACTAGCTTCATCATATTGCCAACAGGATGGCTCTCCAGCTCACTATTTTCGACAGGTTAAAATTGGTTAGATGACGAGTAGGGTAATCGTTGGATAGGAAGAAATGGACCGGTTCATTTACCTGAAAGATCTCCTGACTTTACAGTATTGGATTTATTTGTGTGGGAAAGAATAAAATAAGTTTTTATTCAAATGTCTAAGCCCACACAAAATCATTTTGTATTCATAAAACTTTTGGAGCTTTAAGCAAAAAACCATTTTTTTTTTAAATTTTACATGTCTCAGGTTTTCTCAAGTATCACAAAAACTATGGGATTTTTGGCAAACTTGTCATTGAATTTTATTTTTATGATTGCTATGTTCATTAAAAATAAAATGCACGACTGGATCGCATGAACTTGCTCTTATGTAAATTACTTTGGAATTGAATTTAATAAAAAAAATAATTTCAAAAAATAACCGTTTACACGTTTTAAAGATATTGATTTTTCAGAAAAAATTATTTGTTGAATATGTTTACGTACAATATTATTTTAAGCTTAAGAGGGCTATTGCTGAACATTTTTGTTTAAAATCGTTAAAGCCGTTAATGCGAAAGTCGAAAATCAAAAAAACGGTTCTATGACAGGTACCATTAATAACATTTTGCCCAAAATTTTTCTTTTTACAAAAATGTTGTCCATGTCCATAATATCACACATAATTCTTTTTTATCAAAATCGTTAGAGCCGTTTTCGAGATCCCCAGTACTGAAGAGGTTAAGAAAGCCATCCACAAGCTTAAGAACAACAAATCCGCCGGCTCGAACGGCCCACCTGCGGAAGTTTTCAAGTATATTGGAGATATCCTGATGAGGTTTGTGAGGTTTGGAAGGAGGAAAGTATGCCCGACGACTGGTCAAATAGCTCCATATGCCCAATCTACAAGAAATGCGATCCTATATGCTACAAGAACTGCAGAGGCATATCCCTGCTTAATTTTGCCTACAAGATCCTATCCACCGTATTATGTGAGCATCTAAAACCTTTCTAAGATCGGCACGTACCAGAGTGGCTTCAGGCCAGGCAGATCAACGATAAACCAAATCTTCATATTGAGGCAAATCCTGGAAAAGAATTTCAAGTCGAGACCCACCATCTTTTCATCGACTTCAAAGCCGCATATGATAGCATAAGTCGGCAAGGCCTTCTATTGGCGATGTCGGAACTCGGGATTCTGAAAAAACTGATCCAGTTGATCCCAAGAAAAAGTCTGAAAATTAAAACAAAAATCGATCATTTTGATGTATCGCAGAAGTACTTCTAAGAAACTGAATTAACTTTACCTCCGTGGCTATAATATTATCTCTTGGAATCCTGGATACTCTAAAGCGTCAACAACATAAACAAAAACCGAGAGATGAAGTCTCATTTGAAATTCTGAACAGAGGAAAAGATCCCGTTCTTACAATACATGACCGAATACGCCCTCCAGACAGACTTCCTCTGAATTATGTAGTTCCAACAACTAAGAAGAATATGTCCTGGAGGATTCTGACACACAAAAGAATAGACTTAATCTTCATCAATGACCTTAAGATAGTGTTTATAACTTACAAACAACGCAACAACAATAGAGAGGATAAGAAAACTAATATCTTATTTTCAAGCTAATTGTATTGGTGTCATTTATCAATGGAAATTTACTGGAAGAAAGCAAATTAATCAATGAATTCTATTTAATATTTCGAAAGTTCGTCCTTTAACCTTCTGGTGGGGCGGGGGATATTTTGTGTTTGCTGTTGGACTTGAGAGGATGAAATGATTTGTTGTGACAAAGGATGGGAATGTATCCTGGGTTTTGGCTAATCTCGGATGATGAACACTTAAATTTAAGTTAATGGCAAGTGGTGGATATGTTTTTGTGTGTGTAAAATTATTAAGGATTTTTTAGAAGATGCTTTGAATATTCTCTAGAATAATAAACAAACAAGAAAACAAATAATATAATTAAAGAACCTTTTAAAAATACAAACGTAATATGTACTCATCGTATAGATTTGTTCAAATATAGCTTTTGCAATTATTAGACTTAAGCTCGACTACACATGTACATTTACTGGACATCACATCACATCAGGACAGTGATGTAGTAAGCAAAGAAATCTATGAACTACATTATAATAAGGGCCGCTTATCGGTGCCGAGTGAGTAAACTATATACATATGTGAGTAAAGTTTCTATATATTCATTGAATTACATTCCACATGTAGACGAATAATATTGGAGAAACTGGTCATTGCAGCATGGGATGAAAAAGGTATAATGTATAGATAATCCTAAAATATTAACTTCATCGTAAGACATACGGAGCAGGATCAGCGGCATTTTGGATACTGGTTTTTGCCAAAAAAAAAAAAAAACAATTTGACCGTAATATTCGTGGTACTGTTTAGTACGATATTCTTTCTTTAGCCGTACTTCACGAATGTGGAACGCTTCACATTTTGTATATCATTGCCGTACACAAAAATTCAAAACGAATGTGCATCGGTATTTCCTTTTGTATCCTATCCAATTTCCCTAATGCTCGCACTGCGTTGTCTACCTTAATAAATGGTATTCATATATCCTTTAGTGTACGTTAACTAAAAAAAAAGTGTAAGACTCAAGCGGAAGTCTCATATTTTCGTAATACGAGTATAAGCGTGCGCCTGTTAATAATCTGCATCCAAGTCCTCACAGAAAAGAAAAATTATTAAACCAAGGAAGCGAAGGATATTTATTTATTTATTATTTATTTCATCAAACAGAGCAATTATATCTCTTACAGACTACAATATACAATATACATAATAACAATTTTTGCATACTTAAGTACTAACCCTCAATATGTAAAAAAGATAATAATTTTTTTTTAAAGCAATCTCTACTTAAGTACATATTAAAATCAAGAAAGTTACAAACTGAGTTCGCCTGCCTTAAACAACGTGTTATAGGCTCATTATGTTACCATAATTAACCCTATGAAAAGGTGGCTGAAAAAGAAACAGAGGACGAAGTTCACGCATAGGTGCATAAAAACATACCAATGCAAGCAAAAAAGGGCAATTAATTTTATAGTTAATGATGTCTCTAACAAACATTATCTCAAAATATGATCTTCTAGTTTCTAAAGATTGGATCCCTAATAACAAACATCTCGACTTATATGAAGGTACATATATCAATATTCCAACCCAAAGTTCTCATCGACATTCTAGTAAAACGTTTTTGGATCCTTTCAATACGAATAGAATGAACAGCATAGAAAGGGTTCCATACGATACAACAGTATTCCAAAACTGATCGAACAAAGCAGAAATAAAGTGATCTGAGGGTAAAAGGATCCGTAAAATCTTTTGAGTTACGATATATAAAACCAAGCATAGAGCTAGCTTTAGCGACGACATAGTCAATGTGACTGGAGAAAGTCAATTTTATGTCGAAAATTATTCCGAGATCATTTTTTTCAATAACTCTAGCTAATGGAGTTCCACTAATTTTATATGAAAAAAGGATGGGGTAGGCTTTTCTACAAAATGACATGCTTTGACACTTAGATACATTAAGATTGAGATCATTATCACTACAACAATCAGATAAGCGAGAGAGGTCTTCCTGAAGATTTATGCAATCAAGAGTATTCTTTATACAGAGGTATAGTTTAAGGTCATCAGCATACATTAGACACTCACAATAATTTAACAGTTTAGGAATTTCATTTATAAATATTAAAAATAGAAGTGGTCCTAAATGACTTCCTTGGGGTACACCAGAAGTGACTACTAAGGGATCTGAAATATTCTGATTTATTTTAACATGCTGAATTCTACCATAAAGGTATGATTTTAACCATTTTAGAATATTGGAGTGAAATCCTAAGTTTTTTAGTTTGGCTAATAAAATTGCATAATTAACTCGATCAAAAGCTTTCGAAAAAACGGTATAAACAACATCGCATTGATTACCTCGTTCGAGGGTTCTTACAACATAGTTATTAAAGACAGCGAGGTTAGTAGAGGTAGATTTACCATTGATAAATCCATGCTGTAATGGTGAAATAAGTTCTTTTAAAACAAGAAGAAGACGTATGATAAATGCCCGAAATACGACTTCAAGATTATTTTTGGCTACTAAAACACTTTATTTAGAAAAGAAGATACGATAATTATGAACAAAACTTAATCGATTAGCTGAACGAATCTGCGACGACGCCCGCCACCGCCGTAAAATTACATCAGTCAAACACTGTATTTCGTTACCTCAAGTAGTCTATTTTGTGTTACATCCAGATGAACAAATTAAATATTTGCAGAATAACATAAGTGACCTATTAAATATTCATGTACCGCTAAAGGCAAGAGAGGTTAGGTTTCCGAAAAACTGCTTGTTTACTCCTGAAATGTATGAATCGTTATTCAGCATGCAATAGATGGAAAAGGTTCAAGTTACCCGATTTTTACAATTATTTTCGTTTACTGAGCATTACATTTAAATCTAAAATACGACAGGCTAAAAAATTACACTATATTTCAAGAGAAAGCAATCTTTCATCGTCAGTCTTATGAAAAAATCTGTTCGACTTAGGTGTCAGGTACAATAAATAGCAAGACATGAACGCTATTCATCCGGATGAATCTTACAGAACATTTTTAATGTCCCAAAGAACTTTCACCAATGTTTTTGAACCTATTGAACCTGTTAACATTTCCATGAATAATGATAATTTTTATTCCGTTTTCAACAGTAGAATAAACCGATGTTGTAAAAGCTTTTTTAAGTATATGTAAAATCTAAATCTGTTGGCCTAAATCAAATCCATCCGCTATTTGTCGAAATGATTCTCCCAAATATTTTAAATACTTGGAAAACATCAATTATTATACCAATTCATAAAACAGGTTCCAAGCAGGACGTCCTTAATTACCGACCGATTTCCAAGCTTCAGACTATTCCAAAAGTTTTTGAAGCCATTGTCAAAAAAAGGATTTATGAAAATGTGAAACAGGGGATTTTAGATAATCAACACGGGTTTGTGAGTCAACGATCAACTACATCAAACTTGTCTCTTTTTTCAAACTTTTGTATGAAAGGAATAGAACGTGGAAGTCAAGTTGATGTTATATACACAGACTTTTCAAAGGCTTTTGACCGAGTTTAGCACGATGTGTTAGTAAAAAAACTAGAATACTTGGTTTTCACTCTCAATTGTTGAAATGGTTTGATCAATATTTGAAAGAACATACACAGTTAGTGAAAATTGGTTGTCAAAGTTCGAAGATAATACATAATTTATCAGGGGTTCCTCAAGGGAGCCATTTGGGACCACTTTTGTTTGTGCTTTTCATAAATGACCTTCCTCACTTTGTAAAATTCTCTGAAAGCCTACTATTTGCTGATGATTTAAAAATATTTAGACGTATCAATTGTTCAGTTGACTGCAATTTTTTGAAAGTTGATCTCAATAGTATTTTTCAGTGGTGTCTTCACTTAAACATCTCGAAGTGCAAGCAAATGTCTTATACTAGGTCCCGCAATCCTATACAATTTGAATATAAGCTAAATAATACAGTTCTTGAAAAAGTTTCAGTTTTTTAAGATTTAGGTGTATTTTTCGATACTAAATTGACTTTTAATGATCACTATGATCACATGATTTCTAAGGCCAATAAAATGCTTGGATTTTTAATAAGAAATTCAAAGGAATTTACTGATCCACATACTTTGAAAGTTTTATATTACTCTTTAGTGCGATCTTCGTTGGAATATGCCAGCTGCATTTGGTGCCCAATATATGTAAGCATCAATAGGATAGAGGCTGTTCAACGAAGATTTACTAAATATGCTCTTCGGAAATTGAACTGGGTAGACAATATTATACCATCCTATAATCAGAGATGCTTACATCTAGGCATAAAAACTCTCGAATTACGAAGAAAACATGGTCTAGTTTTACTAGACAGAGATGTTTTATGTAACCATGTTGATTGCTCCATGCTTCTCGCACTTTACCCAATTTATGCTCCTCCAAGACCTCTTAGAGAAAGAAATATCTTTTTTTTTGTTCCGCGCCATTATACTAACTATGGAAAAAGTGATCCCATATCTCGATCTTGTTCTTTATTTAACTCTGTATGTTATGTAATGAACTTACAATTAAGTAGATTAAAGTTTAAAAATGCTTTGAATGATTTAGTGTTATGGCACATTATTTTTTATAAATTTGTTAACTAATTATAAATATATTTATTATCATTTGTATATAAACATTGTTAATTTAGTATAGGTATGGTAGTCTATAAGAGATTGTACTCGATAGATTGAAATAAATAAATAAATTTCAAATATTCTTCCTCTTTTAACATATATGTTTTCCTTCAGTATGGAAGTTTGCGAAAATAATTCCTGTGCTTGAGACACCAGGTGCTCGACTCTCCGCACCTGAAAACAGACCTATTCAAATTTTACCTTATTTTCAAAACTCATTGAAAAATTTCTACACATTCAACTCTCCGGTTTTTTTTTAGAACAAATATTCTTATTTGTACTGAAACAGTCTATTTTCTAGTTGTGTATCTGCGTTGACAAAAGTATCTGATGATATTCGGCTCTCAGGCCTGTTGATTACTTGCTTTTAATATCACTTGCTTTTAATATCAAAACTTAAAAGTTTTTTTCAGTTTTACTGATAGTTCAGCTAATTTAATACAATCTTATTTGTGCGGTATAGAAAGCAAACAGTTTTTTTGATATTTTGTTCTAGATCACAGTTTAGAAATATAGAGCAAAGTTCTTCAGAGATCTACATATATTGGGTCCACTGCTTCTTATAATATTAGTAAATAATTTGCCTTAATGTACAATAAGGTTTATTTGATCTGCAAAGCATAGAAGTATGGACTGAAAGAAATAACTTACAACAGAATCCTAAAAATGTAAAGTGTTAGGTTGTTTATAAAATTAAACTTGTTTTAAGCTACTTTCCAGTTATTTCTCTTGGAAATATTCCAACAGAAAATCTCGATAAAACCATAAACTTAGGAATCTAATTTAAGAACAGAACGCCTAGATGGTATGATCATGTTATGTCTGTAATAGAGAAAGTGTACAGGAGTGTCTTATGAGCCTCTCCTTCTCCAAGTATTATACACCCTTTCTCAGTAAATGGAGACTATAGCAAGAGCACTTATAGTTCCTAGTCATTTGCCAAATCCCTTCTTGTCTGTTCCTGTGCAGTAGGACTAAAGGCCAATAAAAGTCGTTTTGAATCTATGAGTGTAATAGATTAAATTGAAAGCATATTTAACTATTTTTAAAATTTCCGTTTTGTTCAATAATACAAGCTCAAAAATATGAAATGAATTACAACCAATTGCTCTACCCTTATAGAAAACATATTGCTAGCCCCACACTGCCAGCAAAAAAATAAAATGCACGACTGGGTCGCACAAACTTGCTCCTATATAATAGACTAGGAATTTTAAAAACGAATGTTATTAGAGAAAACTGTTCATAAGGATAAAATTATTTTTTAAATTCTTTTAGTAGTAAGAGACAAAACCAGAATGCTATCCAAATATGAATTTATGCAAGAACAAAAATTATAAGTCGTTGTAGTGTGGTTTATTAAAAAATAAACTTTTCAAAAGCTTTTGAAGAAAACAATTTGGTACGCCAATTTAAAGTTTTTTTTATTGTTCAAATAAAAATTAAATTTACAAAAAAATATTGAGCCGTTTCTGAGATATAGAATTTTCAAAAAAAGAAAAAAATAGATTTTGTTTTTTCAAAAAAATATTTATTTTAAAGTTTTGAAATGCAATGTGTTTAAGACTTTTTAGAAGGTTCTCTATAAAAATTTTCATTAAGATCCGTTGTGTGGATAATGTGAAATTCAAAATTCGAAAAAATGGTTCTATAGTAGGTACAAGCTGTAATATCTTAATTTCAATTTTTTTTTAATAATTAAAGATCGTAAAAATTAATTGAAAGAAAAAAATTTTATCAAAATTCTAGGCGCGAAAACCATTTTTTTTTTTAATTTTTTAGCATTTGTATGGTAGCTACCTTTATTTTTAAGTAAAATAAAATTTTTTTTCTCACATCTTGTAGATTATATTAACAAACTTTTATTTATCAAGTTAAAAAAAAATCAAGCATAGGGTTTTCGAAATATTGGGGTTTGAAAAATATTTTTAAAGTTTTTTTTTAAAAATCTAAAAAAAATTTTTTTGAAAATTTAAATACACAATTCTATTTATGTTTTTTGGGAGCCTTAGCAAGCAAAAAATAATCAAAATCGGTTCCATCGGGGGTACCCTCAATAAGCATTTTTCGGAAATTTTTTTATTATTTTTATTTTTTATTTTTTAAAATCTGTCGAACAGTTTTTGAGAAAAAAAAATGTTTATAAAATTTTGAAAAAAAATCGTATGGCAAGTACCGTTATTTTTGGTCTTAAAAAAAAAAACCTGTGGGGGGAAAAATTAAAAATGATATCTACCAAGTTTAAAGAAAATCGGCCGAGCCGTTTAGTCTGTAGTCGAACAGACAGGCAACTTTGTTCAAAATCTCTAGTTCGATTTTTACTTGCGACTTATAGGTACTATAAGGCAAGTTATGCATTCGTAAAAAAAATCAAACTCGAGATTTTGATCAAAGTTGACATTACGATGATAGCGAAGACCAAAAAAGTGGGTCTCGCAATTCTGTCTGTCTGTCGGTTCGACTACAGCCTAAACGGCTCGGCCGATTTTCTTCAAACTTGGTAGATATGGGTTTTAATTTTTTCCCCGAGGACATTTTTTTCTGTTTTTTTTTTTAAGACCAAAAATAACGGTCTCAAGCTCCTCTAAAGTTTCAATATTATTACATATTCAAATTTTCAATTTTTTAATTTTTGCATTTTTAAAATAAAAATTCAAAATTTTTTTTTGGAAACTCAATATTTCGAAAGCCCCATGCTCGATTTTTTTTCAAACTTGACAAATAAAAGTTTCTTAACATATCTAATCTACAAGATTAAAAAAAAAAAAAAAATTGTTTTATCTAAAACTAACGGTACCTTCCATACAAATTTTAAAAAATGGTTTTCAAAAATAGTATTTTTCTCGAAAACGGTTCCGAGAATTTTGCTAAATTTTTTTTTCTTTTAATTACTCTTTACGATCTATAATTTAATAAAAAAAATTTAAATCTAGATATTATTAACTGTACCTACCATAGAACGATTGTTTCGAATTTTGAATTTCTCATTATCGGCATAATAGATTTTAACGAAATTTTTTTATAAAAAAGCTCCTAAAAAGTTTAAAAATCATTGCATTTAAAAACTTAAGAAAAAATATTTTTTTCAATTTTTAGAAAAAAAAGTCATTTTTTTTTGAAAAATTCGATATCTCAAGAACGGCTTAGTATTTTTGTTTGGAGATTAGACTCTTATTCGTACAGTAATAAAAACTTAAGATTGGCGTACAAAAATTTTTTCTTAAAAATGTTTTAAAAATTTTGTACATAAAAGCTTATTTTTTTAAGGAACCACTACAACGACTTATAATTTTTGTTCCTGCATAAATTTGTATTTGCATAGCATTCTGTTTTTATCTCTTACTACTAAAAGAATTTAAAAAATTAATTTTATCCTTATGAACAGTTTTCTTTAATAACATCCGTTTTTAAAATTCCTAGTTTATTACATAGGAGTAAGTTCGTGCGACCCAGTCGTGCATTTATTTTTTTACGAATGCATAACTTGCCTTATAGTACCTATAAGTCGCAAGTAAAAAGGAAATTACTAAGTATAAGTACCTACTTAGCAACCCTAAAGAATTATATTTACAAGAAGTTCGGCATAGCCATTATAATAAATTTTATGTCCAGACAATCTGAAAAGATATTAAATCGTATTCCTGCACACCACACACCACCTTCTTTTGTGCAAAATAAATACAGAAACAAAGCGTATTTTTCGTTTAAGATTCGGACAAGAAGCAGAAGGTTCGAAGAGGATTTTAAAAATCCAAGATGATTAAAAATCACATAAAACGAACGAAAAGATTGCTTCCATCTTCGTTCAAAATTATTGTATTGACCTAGATTCTTGGTTATGGTTTTGATGTCGTAAAATAAAGTGCAGTGCGCAAAAACAAAATTCTGGTAACTCTTTTTGTTGAAACTGTTTCACTTCAAAATAGAACATAGTCGTTTGGGTAAAATAATATAATTTTTAAAAATTATGTACATAACGGTAAAAATGGACTTTTGGGGCTTATGTTTATATATTTTTTTTTTTTTTTTATAATCTACCCGCGCTCAAGGGATTATGATTACCCTTTAAATGTTTCAACACAGCACGGGAGTTATGTATAAGACACATTCTACCCCCTCAATTTTAGATATCCGGTTAACGGATACTTTTAATACAATTTCAAATCTCTCATAATTATTGTTCCCACAAAAACATGTTGCAGTTTGCACATTCCTTCACGGAGCAGACAATGTAACATGATTAGGTAAGTCATTTTGCTTACCAAACACTTTATGATTATTCTATTGAAGGGTATCTTGAAAGATTTCTTAGGAGAGTTCATTTTTATAATCGGTCGAGAGAAGACGTAATTTTCTGTTCGGTAAAATTAAAGTAAAATAAATTCAAATAAAGTGTTTATTATCTCTAAAGGGAAAATTGTTTTCTTTTTTAAAAACATCTCGCAAAGAGAAATAAACATAAATGGCGCAGTCGGTAGGATTGC